>CM030867.1:2027368-2397368 GCA_018105865.1 Metaphire vulgaris | reverse complement strand
AAGAATTGATAATGCGGAAAGAAAGTTTAAAAAACTTTATGACGAATATCTGCTGCTGAAAAAACGCCGGGGATCACAATTGGACAGCTGTCAAATGAAAGAAGGAATTTTCCAGGCTGACCTTGAAGAACTTTTTGATATATCAACCAAGAATGCAGCAGAAGTTATGAAAAACGATGAAGATAAAGTTTTTTTACGTCTACAGCAAGAAAATCCATTAAGTTGTAGTATGTCAGGAATTGATCGGAATTTAACAGCTATGGAGGCACGTAAACGAGTCCGAGAAACTACAATGGATTTGAGGCGTCAAAGCAGTAAAGCGGAAATGATGGAAAAAAACGAAGTCATTTCTTCTTCATCGGCAGTTGAGATTGTGAGTGCAAGTAGCTCTAGTTCCTCGGATGATGATGAATATCAGATTCCTTCCGCTTCCAACACACCGAGCACAAGTGGCTCAACGAAAAAGAAGATGAAAGTTCTAACAAGTAATGTTGTATCATCTCTTGATCGTGTTAATATTTCGGATCGCCGTGCACTCTTCGTGGTTGGAACGGTGGCTCAGGCTCTTGGTCACTCGGTAACAGATTTATCTTTGTCATACAGCACAATCCGCAGAGAAAGGCGATCTGTTCGTGAAGCGTTTGCAACAGCTGACAAGGTTGATTTCTCTCCTGATGATCCACTTCTTCTGCATTGGGATGGCAAGCTCTTACCTGATATTACTGGGGGTCAAGAAAAAGTGGATAGAATTGCCATCCTTGTGACTGGTGGTGGGGTGGAAAAATTGCTGGGCGTTCCAAAGATTGATCGGGGTACCGGTGAGCAACAGGCTGATGCTTGCATGAAGGCTCTTAAAGATTGGAAATTGAAAGAACTTGTTCAAGGACTGGTTTTTGACACTACTTCATCAAACACTGGGTTGAACATTGGTGCTTGTACAATAATGGAGCGGAATCTTGATCGTAATCTTAGCCTATATGGATAGCATGCAGGCACCATGTGTTTGAAGTCATGCTTTCCACCATTTTCACGACTGCATTTGGAACCAGTGGAGGACCTGAAGTTGGAATTTTTAAGCGTTTCCAGAAACAATGGCCAGCAATCAACAAGGAGGTGTTCACTATAGGGTCTGAAGAATTTTACAACTGTGATTTTTTTCTCAAACTCCGTGAAGAAATGGTAGTATATTATGGTGAAGCAATTAAATGTCAACAACCCAGGGATGATTACTTAGAACTCTTGCATTTGTGCCTTATTTTTCTCGGAGGATCAACTACATCATCGGAGATGAATGTAAAGTTTCGGGCTCCTGGTGCAACACACAATGCACGTTGGATGGCGAAAGCTATATATTGTATAAAGATATATTTGTTTCAGGATCAATTTGTTATTACTGCAAAGGAAAAGAAAGGAGTAACAGACATAAGTCTATTTGTGGCATTTATTTACGGACAGTTTTGGAATGAAGCTCCGTTAGCTGAACGAGCACCATTCAATGATGCCAAGCTTCTTCAACGGATTCAAGAATATCCAAATCGTACAATTGCAAATAATGCAGCGAAATCTTTTCATCGCCACCTCTGGTATTTTTCAGAACATCTCATAGGATTGGCTTTCTTCGATTCCCGTGTCGACAACAACACCAAGAGAGACATGGCAAACAACCTGAAACAACAGCCAAAGCAGAAATCGCTCAAAAGACTTGATGCTGCCACATTCGATTGTCACAGTCCATTGTCTTCCTTCGTCACACAGCGCACCGCAGAACTTTTCGATCTAATTTTAAAGAATGGCAAAGAAAAAGCTGAATCATTTTTAAAGAAAGAATCTTCAGAGTGGGAAATGGATTCAACATATCTTGAAATGAAGCACAAGGTGCGTCAAATGAAGGTCGTCAACGATTGCGCTGAACGAGGCATAGCACTTATAACATCATTTAACTCAAGCGTTACGAAAGATGAAAAACAAAAACAGTTTCTTCTTCGATTGGTTGATCTTCACCGGAAGGAGTTTCCTATTGCATCGAAGTCTACCCTGATGAAGATGACTGTTGAATGACGAAGATGATTGATTTATTAATACCTTGTGCAATGTGCATTTGCATAATGCAAACTATTGCATAGTAGACTAGTAGTTTTTTTAACATTGAACCATTGAACAGTGAACAACGAACAATTGAGCAATGAAAAATTGAACAATGAACTACAAAGTAATTGACAATAAATAAATAAGTTAAATAATTTTAAAAATGTACATTGTACAATTAAAAAAGTAACTTTCTCGTTATTTTTTTAAACTTATAATAAAATGTGACAAAACATGGCAACCTCTAAATATCATGCAATTTCATTGAAATTTTGGCCAATAATTGCTATTGCCATATTGAACAATGGCAAGCTTGAGGACAACTACATTTTTGAACCTAAAAATTTTGCATCACCCTAGTGTGCCGGTATATTTTGGGGGTTTGGGGTCCATCCTTGCCAAAAAAGCCTGACAAGCAAAAAGGTCATCCCAGCTTCAGATTAGAGGGGTGTTGGGGGTGTCGGTCTCAAATTGGGAAGGAGTATTAGGGGTGTTAGGGTGGTGTAAACATATTCCTGGGCACTTGCCCCTCCTGGAAAATGCAAATACCAATATTCCACAGTGAGATTTGAAAACCTTGCTAAAATATTAACCGTGACCATTGTGTTAAAATGTTTTTGCCCACCTCCGAGAATAATTTATGTGGCGTAACCATGACTATTGTGTGTTGGCCTTTCTGGGAAAATTTCTGTGGGCGCCCATGATCTTACTATAAGTTAGATGTCATCGTTGGCAACGCACGTTCACAGAGAACAGAATCGCAGGAGAATTAAGTGAAGAGAAAGTCAGGGGTGACACAACATGCCTAGCTTCGATACGCTATCAGTGGTAAGTGTCAGATTTCGAACCCTCTACCCTCCGGTCGCGTCGCAAGAATTCTACCACTGCAGGGTTATTTCTAGGATTATCAATATGGGAGGGGGTGTCGGTAAATTCCGGGGGTCTCCTGCCAAAAAGTGTGACAAGCAAAAAAAGTTCATCCAATAGCTGAAATTGGGGGAGAGTCTTGGGGGTTGTCGGTCTCAAATTGGGGGTGTTGTGGTGTTAGATGTGTAACAAATATCATATCCCTGTATAACCACTGTTCCACCATGCTCCATAGCATTTAATTAGACCTGGTGTTGTAATGATTTGAACGACTGAATTGATTGACTAAAGTTGTTCGCTGTGGTTCTGTTTGGTTGTCGCAGGTTATACAGATGCTGATGATTATCCTGTTCGTATTTCTGCTCTGCTGGCTTCCCTTCCAAATCTCAATACTTTATCCGATCTTCAGACAAAATAAGCACCTTCCGGTCTGTACAGAATTCTCGTTTTTCTTCATTTCGTCCTAGATTCTAAATTTCAAACACCTTTATTCAGAATGGCATTTGAAAACAGGGCCCGCGGTGCGAGAGTGGAGGGTTGCATACAATTTGAGGAGGGAGAAGAATTTTTTAATTGTTTCATTAGACCAACAGTAAAACAAGAAAGTTAGTTAGATAAATTGATGACACCATGAAACGTTTCCCATGCTTTTAAAGAATGGACCAGTGGGGGAGTCAGTTATATAGAAGCTACCAGGACATTCCCAATTTTCCCCAACGAATACTACACTGCCTGTGATTGAATAGCGTTAAAAATTAAAAGCATTTCACTGCGTCAAGAGTAAAATACAGCCGACCGTTGTGAAAGATCACATACTGCAAATGGCACAGGATAAATGCTACTGTCGAAGGCATGTCACAAGTCAAGGAAATCAAGGATGCGTTCGTTATTCGGTGCCGTCAACCGATTCGAAGTCTTTATTATTCAACGATACGTCTCTAGACGATCCGATAAAAATGCATCCATCAATGACAATTCACACGAGCTCTCGATAATCTTGCGATATTTCTCCCCCTTGACCGTCACGAGATGAAAAACTTCGGGTGACTTGAATATCACATCAATTTCGTCCCATCCATCAATGCCGTTTTAGTATGATTTATTCATTACTATGCACTGAGGAGTACCAGAAACGATACCTCAGTTTCCTCGGACTCGGTTCTCGAATGATTAACACCCTGGGGACTCAATTGGCCGGACACAGTTCGTCTTGGACTCGGCTACACTTCTTTTAAGATGTAACTGTTAGCAGCAGACTATCGTGTGCTCCTGATTAAAAGTTCTTGGCAATTTCGTTGTCGTTGACTGGAATATTAATAAACCATTTGGATCATCGGACTCACAAATGAGATTCCTAAAACAAGACTTGCCGGTGTTCCTAGATTAAAAGAATAATTCTCGACCGTTTCTTCTTGCACACGGAATATTAATAAAGATGTTATGATTTGTGAAATAAAGCCATAAAAAATTTTGAACCTGACGAATTCTTCCTTTCAATGTCAGATATTCGCAGTATTTTTTAGCATTTTGGTTTCTATTTGGAGGGGAGGGGCGGAAGATGGCAGAGTTGGTTACGGTAGCCTCTGTAGACTGACGGAGCGAGTTTCAAGCTCCGTTATCGTCCCTTGTGGCTTTCACACGAACGGTAATGCCTCCTAAGCAGTGTTTATTCTAGCCACCTTGACATTGGAGGGATTTTGAAATGTTTGGGGGACAAGGTCTGAGTCTCCACACTTTGAGGAGGATTTCCATCCCCAGCCAACATATAAAAATGGGGATTTTCAAAACTTTGGAGGAATCCCCCCCCCCGAGAAGAACTAGAATAAACACTGCCTCCTAAGCCACTCTATATCACGCTATAGTTTTAGCGTATTTAAACGATTAACAGCACCAGAATCAGACAGTCGAAAGGACGCGCTGTACATTTTTCAGAACCGAAATTAATCGAATGCTATTGGAGTAGAAATAACGCAAATTAATCGGATAACGAAATTTAGGTCCACTGTCTTCATCTGTTGCATTTGGTAAGGCTCAATCGCCAACGCAGTCCTTGTTTCAATCAGCATCACCACCACCATCATCATCATCATCAATTCATCATCATCATCACCACCACCACCACCATCATCATTATCATCATCATCATCATCATCATCATCGTCAACACCATCAGCGTGATCTTCATCATCATCGTCATCGTCACCATCATCATCATCGTCGTCATCGTCATCACCATAATCATCTTCATTATCTTCTTCTTCGCCATTATCATCGACATCTCATCATCATAATATCATGTCATCTTCATAATCATGATCAGCGTCGAAAATTCGCAGTGACTTGACCCTCTCTCTGGAAAGCCTTGAGAGTCCATCCATGGAGTCTCCATCGCTCTGCTCATTTTTACTTGAAATTTGTCATGCAGTAATGACTGGACAATGCTCTGTTTCACTGTCTCACCGCCTGATTGGACAACTTGTTATGTCACGCTGGGCTACAAGGGCCAACAGTCTCGCGTTTGTAAGTTGCGACAGAGAAGCCGAGTGAAAATCTGAAAACAGTAACGCAATTTGTACTCAGGGTCTATTGTCCTGTAGGCCTATGGTTCACAATTAAGTGAAAGCCATCTTCGAAGGATGGGTCCAGACATCTATGGATGCCGATGAAGCGATCTCGTTACTTACCAGACGATTTGAAAGCTGTCGTTTATCCAGTCATACAGCATAATGGCTATTTTGGCCATCCTGAGAATATTATTCTTGCAAAGTTGACTGATGAAAGGCCCATGCATATTATGGAACTGGGCTTACACCGAATCATGCGAGTTCAAGCCTCAAAGGCCCGTTTGCGTGGAGTCATTTTTTTCGAACTACCGCCATTCAACTTCAATGCTGAAGAGTACTTTGATATGCTTGATTGGCAAAAGTGTGTGGTGACTGCATGAACCATGCACCTGCTACTAGATCGGTCCCAGAGGAGGACTTAGAACGTCTAGTTCATAATGAAGATACTGGATTTGTGGATTTCCCCCGATTTCCTTGTCACACACGAGCAGTGGAAAGGCGTGCGAAGGCAGTAACTGAAGCATCAACAGTTGTCATTGGTCAGGAAGTAATAGATGGCTTTATTAGAGACAGGATCATTGCACGAACCATCATGCCAACATTCGATAAAAAAGCAAAAAGCGAATATAGTACAACCACATTACTTTACATCTTCAATTTGACCTTTTGAAAAATGCATTCGATACAAAAAGCAAAATGCGAATATAGTACAACCACATTACTTTACATCTTCAATATGACCTTTTGAAAAATGCAAGTTGTTGCACATTTCACAGGAGGATTATATGCCTATCTTATGCAAGTAAAAATGATTCCCACTGTCTTTAGTAAAAATTATGAATATTTATTGCAATGGTTGACCAATCACTGACCATGAAACCATTTGTAGGGGGCAGAAGATATCGGTAGATATTAAGTAAAATTTCGCATTGTATATGAGTAATACCAATGGCAAGTTTTGGTGGGTATTACATAAGCATATTCGAGAAAACATTTTTATCTATTACGTTCACTCCACCCTAATGCACATGTCTGTTACTGCAAACTGTAATTAATACTGCTTCTGGTTATTATTTGATAAACATCTTGATCTCCTTCAGAATTGAAATATTCCGTGATTAGTTTTATGGAGTAATTTTTGCCCGATCTCGTTTTTCAAGAAATGTAGTCGAGAAGCCGAAAGGCCTACTGTAAAATGTTGCCTTCAGGTCGCCACGATTCCTCTTGAATAGCCTCTCTCTCTCTCTCTCTCTCTCTCTCTCTCTCTCTCTCTCTCTCTCTCTCTATATATATATATATATATATATATATATATATATATATATATATATATTAGATAATACTAATCCAATACCTATACCTAATACCCAATCATTGAATTCATGCTGAACAACATTTCAATGATGTACTGTACATACGCCACCTAGCCAAGCTCTGCGCCACGTAATAATTAGGCCTATGTACGTTAAAATCACGCAACTGCGACCATTTGTGACGCTGTACACGTATTTTTTGTGTACGTTAAAATTGCGCAACTTCCTCAAGCTACGCCCACCAACGCATCGCGACGTTGTACACATTATGACGCTGTAATGAACAATTGAACGTACGCTTCGTCAAACGCTTGTTCGACTAAACCGTTTGATTACCAATAGCAACGTCGTCTTCGAACATCGCCCACCAACGCATCGCGGCGTTGACAGAACAATTAAACATACGCTTCGTCAAACGCTCGCCCTCCAACCTCGCGACGTAAGGACTAAACCGTCTACCAATAGTCAACCAATCAGAACGCTTGAAGGTAACAGAGAGACATACAGATAAGGATCTTAATATGATAGACTAGAAAGATGCTCGCTTCGCTCGCGCTCGCTTCGCTCGCAGTGTAGGATAATACTAATCCAATACCTATCCCTAATACCCAATCATTGAATTCATGCTGAACAACATTTCAATGATCGCCACCTAGCCAAGCTCTGCGCCACGTAATAATTAGGCCTACGTTAAAATGTACGTTAAAATTGCGCAACTACCTCAGGCTGCGAACAATTGTTACCAATAGCAACGTCGTCGCACGCCCAGCCCTCTGACGCTGCAATGACTCGACCAAACCGTGTTAAACTACGATTCTACGAACAATTGTTACCAATAGCAACGTCGTCTTCGAACATCGTCCACCAACGCATCGCGACGTAAGGACTAAACGGTCTAAACCGTCTACCAATAGTCAACGCTCGCCCACCAACGCATCGCAACGTAAGGACTAAACGGTCTAAACCGTCTACCAATAGTCAACCAATCAGAACGCTTGAAGGTAACAGACAGAGAGACATACAGATAAGGATTTTAATATGATATATATATATATATATATAGAGAGAGAGAGAGAGAGAGAGAGAGAGAGAGAGAGAGAGAGAGAGAGAGAGAGAGAGAGAGAGCAACAGCTTTATAACTCTCCAAAATGCCTTTTAAATTATTTTTTCGTTGTGAATAAAGCAAACACTTTATGAAGCTCCAAAATTGGTTAGTAATTACTCTTTCACTATCTATTGAAGAACTTCCTTAGTTGCTGCTCAGCGTTTTTATTTTGCTAAATAAATAACATATTAACGTCAATTTATATAGTTAACAATAGACTAAGGGATAATGCAACTAAGGCAATTGATGTCTGCGCTTGAAATGTTTCTAAGGTAAATATTTCATTTGAACATCCATTGGTAACTACTGCGATTGAAGTGAGCACAAAGGAGAGGCATATCTGCTTCTGGATCTTCATTGGCAGAATTGTCAGGAGCCTCAGTTCTTTAAAAGAAACCAACAAAAGAGAGAATCCATTACTTATGAGAAAGATACGAATGTTGTTAAAACACCAACCACATGTACTAATATTATCATCACCATGAATGGATAGATATAAGAAAAAGCTCCATAATAGCAGTCACATCGGAGCCAATTCAATTTCAAAAACATAAATTCAGGCGTGGAATTTAGATAACTAAAGCACACATTTTATAATTGCTGCAATTTCTGTTCCCCTAAAAGATATTAACCCCTTAACCGTGTATTTAACTGTAACTCAATGTAAAATGGACGGATATATCCGGGATCCCCAGTTAAGGGGTTAACAGACAACAGTATAGACTATAGAGCCGTTATGACGCTTTCGCACGCTGTGACAGCCCCAGCACTTTCTTCCACTCCTGTCTGTGTTCTGCTGCTCTTATTGCTTGAACTATGAGTAGGTTTAGATTCAAATCTTAACAGTCGTTCGCTATGACAATGCAGCTGGCGTACAATATTATTAATATTTAATGGTAACTTATACCCTATATAATAAAAATAAAAATAAATTTTCGACACAATATTCGTCCGTTATGAGGATATAGTATTGCGCACATCTGAGTCATTTAACACCTCAACCTCTTCTGGGATCCTAGTTTTGTACTTGCCGTAATGCTTAGGCGCGAGCTCCACGCTTCTTTCTCTTTACTTCTAGGTCTGCTTGTAATTCGACTGGCAAGCCATCAGCGTCGTCAATTTTGATCACTGAAGTCGCTATAACTCCTTTACTTGTTGTTATCGACGTAAACGACACTCTGGCACCTTCTGCAATTCTCCGAAACCCCTCTCCCACCATTGTCGACTAAATATATATATATATATTCCAGTATGGCGACAGTTTGAAAATCTGTTTAGCACAAATGTAAAAATTTAAAAACTTAGACATAAAATATTGCTATCCATTTAATGTCCCTTAATGCTGAATAAATGCTAAATGACTGAAAAATGAAATCTTTCAAAACTGCTTCTACCATAATTACATCGTTTGTTTGTTCTATTTAATTCGCCAAGTCTCTCAGACAAATACAGACTGCTTTTATAAAATTCTGCGAAAGGATGAAATTCTCATAGGATCTGTCGGAAGCAAAATGTAAGTCATAAGCTCATTTAATTCCTCAAAAGAAGGACAATAAATCTTTTTAGTAAGAATTCATTATTCATTATTAAATGAAAAAAATGCAATCATACGGAATGGAAAAAACGTCAGATCCTCCATCATCTCTGAAAAAGATCATAGGCTACTTTAAACTACAATTCATAAAAATTGATTGGAATACTTTGTCTAACTTTAGCCAGGTTAAAAATCCAACAACAGTTGAATATAAAGTTTCGCAAAGCGTCATTCCGTGCTAAAGCTCACAATGATACGAAACAAATTAGCAGGCATTTCAGAAAAGATTTTGATAGTTTAATGCCACAAATGTATCCTGCGACCAGTGTTTAAAAAATAGTTTCAGGCACGCAATAGGCCCTATCTTATGCAAGCTCTCATGTAAAATTGGATGGGGCGATCATAATAAAAGCCGATAGATTTAAAATTATATGGGAAAAGAGACAGCAGAAAAGATTAAGCTAAACGTACTAATATCTGCAAAAACAATCTAGAATAGCATTTGGACAGGGTTTAGTCTAGGCCGTTTCCGAGGGAATTGCCCTTTTTGCCCCGGAAATTTCAAATTCCCCGGAAATTTTGATATACTACATCAACTAACAGCAGCCCCTACCTGACTTCCCCGGCCTTGTCTGTTTTCCCCCGGAGTCCAGAGTCTAGATTAAACACTGCATTTGGGTTTTCCGCTACGCCTTGCCCCCGGCTCGTGCCGTCACAAAACAAAGCACTGTTTGCGGCTTTTAGTAACAAAGAACTACCAAACAAAGCTTTCACGGTTCATTATACGGAAATTCAATGCAAATAAAAAATTGTAGTAGGTCTATGTCAAGTGTTGGTACGCATTTATCGTTTGCTCTGATTCGCATCAAGTGCTTGTCTAATCCTCACCAACAGGCTCCGTGTCGACAAATAGAGCGACGACGAAGATGGCGAGTATTTGCATCGGCATTTGATCCATTCAAGTGTTGGTTACCTTTGGTAGTAGTAGTAGTAGTAGTAGTAGTAGTAGTAGTAGTAGTAGTAGTAGTAGTAGTAGTAGTAGTAGTAGTAGTAGTAGTAGTGGTAATAGTGTTAGCAATAGCAGCAGTGGACCACTGAAACCGGCAAAGTGAACTCATAACCACCGATTATGTATTATGACAGATATTTTATAACCAGAAGTCCCCTTACCTTGTAATGAATCCATATCCTTTTTCCTTTTACACCAGCTATGGACAATGACAAATCAGTCACACCTCAAATTAAGTCCCACAACGATCTACTTTGATATATGGAAGAAACTACTGAAATCAACAGAAACTGAAGAGCTCCAAAGTTACTTAGATAGCCTACTCCAACCAATATGAACACTAATTGTATTTCTTTTTGGGAGGACCACAAATTGAACTTTCCCTGTTTATACCAGCTGCATTTGCAGCATCATATTGTACCGGCCACTTCTGCTGCTATTAGAAGATCATTTAGTGCAGCTGGATTTATTCCTAATGATAGGAAAAATCGATTAGATGATACTTTGTTTGAGTCACTTTTACTTGCAAAATGCAATTCTGATATACTCTAGATTACGGAGGATGAAATTAATTTTTGTCGTTACATTAAAATGCATCACAATTTTTATCACTGCACTTCTAATTGCTAATTCTAATTAAATTAGAAGGTATCTAATTCTAATTCTAATGAATTAGTTGTGTAATTTTGCTAATTCTAATTCTAATTCTAATTGTAAAATTTTAACTAATTCTAATTCTAATTAATTAGATCAAAAAAGGCAATTACCCATCATTGGCTCTTACCCAGCGTCCAGCTTTTGCAGTGACTTGACCCTCCCTCTGGAAAGCCTTGAATCCATCCATGGGGTCTCACTTTTTACTCCCTCGCTCTGCTCATTGCGAAAGCTAAGGTCTCACTACTTAATCACGCGACTCCAGTGCCAGGAGCGCCTCTGAGTAGAAATATTACAAATGCTACGTTACATTACACTGCAGTATCTTCATCGTCATCGTCAGTATCATCGTAATCAGAGGCAGAATTAGATAGTCTGGAGTTCCTGACGCAGTTTTTATTCTAGCCACCTAGACATTGGAGAGAGTTTAACATTGGGGGGGGGGGACACAGACATTGGGAAGGTCATACTTGCCAAAATGTCAAAATGGGGGGGGATTTCAAACTTTGGTGGGGAAATTCCCTCCCCAGAGAAGGTCTAGAATAGACACTGTCCTGACGTATTTTGCCTCTTTGGTTTTCAGCTTCCCTCTTGGTACAATGGTTATCAGTATTTCTCGACGTGTCTTGCCTATTCCAACAGTGCTCTTAATCCGATCATATACACTTGTTTCAACGACAATTTCAGACGAGGTTTGTATTTCATAGACATATGCTTCCGATATCGCATTTAAATGGATAGAAAGCATAGCAGGATAACTGCCTATTTTTGCTTATAATAATCACTACATGTATACACTGTACATAGAAGCAAACATGTAAGTTTTTATGTCTTGGGCTCTAGGCCCCTCCTCTATTTACATGTATGCAACAATACAGCAACATTCCAATGCGTTTTCATATAACTAGGTCTATGAAGACATTTTAGGGAGGCAAGCGTTGAAATTGTATATAATATAGGCCTATCAGGGCCGTCGGAACGAATTTTGGTCAGGGGTGCAGATTTTTCCGAAGTTAAATTTTTCTCTTTCAAATCCTTGACTAGCAAAAAAAGCTCAACTTTACCTTAAAATAGCTTGACAAGCAAAAATACGTATAAGATAGGCCTACATTCTGCGAGATAAAATTAATTGGTTATGCTGGCTTTCTTAATGCGTTAAATATATTGTTGTATAATGTATATGTGTGTGTTCGCCTAGGTTTTGCCACATTACACCATTACTCAAATCTCTCCACTGGCTCAAAATAACAGAACGCATTGAATATAAAATAATATCGATGACTTATAACTCACTTCATACATCAAAACCAGTCTACCTAAGAAATCTGATAATTCCACAACAACCTGGATCTACTAGATCCTCTTCACATGTAACTCTCCTTCGACCTCTGAATCAATCATCTCTCAAAATTTGCAATCGTGCTTTTTCATATGCGGCACCTGAGCTTTGGAACTCAATTCCAATATCCCTTCGCTGTCTACATCAAAGCCAAATAACAAACTCTGAGTCACAATTTTCTCCCCTTCTTGCAACATCTCCTCATGTTTTTCTTTCTAAACTAAACTCATTTCTCTTTATAAAATCATTTCCTCCATAGCTATAGCATCCTGCCCACTTGCCCTTTTGATTAAATGACCCGGCATGAATGACCCACCTTTGGCTATAGCTATTTCATCTGAGATTGAGCGCGTAGGAATAAGGAGCTACTTCGGTGCATCTTTTGAAAGCGCTTTAGAAATTAACGAGATTTTACTTACTTACTTACGTATTTATGGGCATATTATTACTATGTATATACGTAATTATTGCTTTATATAAAGCCGATTATTATTATTATTATTATTATTATTATTATTATTATTATTATTATTATTATCATCATCATCATCATCATCATCATCATCATCATCATCATCATCATCATCAAGCCTATCACATGAGTGATAACGCATGTTAAGTCATTCACGAAGGAAGGAATCGCAAGTGCGGTGCAAGTCAGGGATGAAAAACTTGCCCAAGATCAGTTTAGCTCAATGCGCAGTGGTTAGGGTCAAGGGTCAGATTCGAACCTGCTACCCTCCGGGTGCGTGTCAAGAATCCTGCCACAACTCCACCGCGCCCCGGTGCTTTGCGTATTATTATATTTGTGTAGCCTATAACAAAGGTGTGTGCAAGGCATAATGGTAGGCATGCAATAGGTAGATATAGCCTACATGTATTTATACGCGTAGGCTATTTATATGCGTATAGTTACCTGTTGAAAGACATAGGCGACATAGCACTCGTTTACACTTTCCCCCACTTACCACGTCAATACGCACAGACCGATCTATGTGACGACAAGTGACAAGTGACAAGGCAAGTGCGGACAAGTGGAACCCAATTATATCACACACGCACACACACACGCAAACACACACACGCGGTGACACATCCAAGCGTCGCCTGATAGAAGCCAGAGGACCAAGCCTAGACATCTCCACAGATCTTGCTCTGAGAATTATTTTCGTGAGTGGGTTATTGAGAAATCTATAATAGTAGTTTTAAAATGTCGAAACTTCATTAATAAACGACAGTCTCGCTTTAATAAGTGTTAGAATACACCCTGAGACCAAACTGATATACATCTTTCTTTCTTCGTGTGTCGTCCTTTATGAGAGGATTAGAGGATTGACAGTTATTCTCTTCAATTTCTCTCTATCTTCTGCTGCTCTTTTTAGGGCAGATATCGTGGTTATACATCAGTATGATAATTATTTATAATAGGACGTTGGCAATGGACATCACCACAAAATGTCTGCGCGACGCCACTGAACACACACACATTCGTTCCAATACTCCCGCCTACGCTTCCAACCATCCATCCATGCATCCATCCATGCATCCATCCATCCAATCCATTCAATGATCTGCCCATCGCAATGCTGGGTTAAGCCCCTTACGACCCATGGCGATCCAATTTGTTCAGGTTTTCTGCCCTTTCGAACGATGACACTAGTATTACATTAAATGCTTTCACCTTTCTGTCCTTATCCACAGATCCATGCGAAGTGGAATCCAATTGTATTACATTGCAAAGAAACAGTTTATACTTAGCCGCTATCAAAGCTGTTATCTTCTAGTTTCCTAGATGCAGTGGCGGCTCCAGGATTTGGCAAGTGGGGGGCCGTTGGGGTGGCAACTTCTAATCATGGGGTAGCCAACCATTTGTTGTTAGGTATATAGTATTAAGTATAGGGTCCCAACAGGGGGCCACTGGGGGAAGAGGCGTAGCGACGCGGGGTATATCGGTATATACACCCCCAAATCAGTCTACCTTAAAGTTTTTTATGTGATTTACATGTGGTTAAATGTGGTTTATATGGTTTATGTGGCTTATAGTTAAGATTTATACCCTCACAAAATATTTATACCCTCCCGAATCAAATTCCTGGCTACGCTCCTGACTGGGGGGCAGGCACTCAATAGGGGGAGCCGCCACTGCCTAGAGGCATATGTAGCGCTCTATCTCGAACAACAGGGCTGGGTTAGTAGTCACATCAGCGAAAACTTTTGAGTCTTCAGATTTCTAGGTCTTCGTTGTTATCTTTGCCTATGTTCACCTGTGTTTTTCTCAGGTTTCGTTGATATCTGTTGGCTGTGTCGTCGTCGACAGAACAGGTTGAACGAAAGGAGTTTCTACAGCTACAAGAACACGATCCATCTGAAATCAGACGCAGAAGTTTCGCTCAAACCAACGGCCCTCGTGTGAACTCATATGACACGACAGTTTCATTATTATTATTATTATTATTATTATTATTATTATTATTATTATTATTATTATTATTATTATTATTATTATTATTATTATTATTATTATTATTATTATTATTATTATTATTATTATTATTATTATTATTATTATTATTATTATTATTAATTTTATTATTATTAGTATCATCATCACTATTATTATTATTATTATCATCATCATCACTATTATTATTATTATTATTATTATTATTATTATTATTATTATTATTATTATCATCATCATCATCATCATCATCATTATTATTATTATTATTATTATTATTATATTTTATTTTTAAATATTAATCATGTCAGTGCATCATCGTCGCTTGGTGATGGTTGGTTACAAGAATGGGTCAGTGTTCTCCATCGCGATCTGTCTTGCGCGGTGCGTAGTAGACAGTCTCCATAAAGGCCAGTCCACGTCGTAATGTTGTCAATCCAGCATATCCTTTGGTCGTCCTCGTCTTCTGTTTCCTTCGACAAGTCCCGTGACCACACTGCTCTCGATGGTATCTTGTGGTTGTTTTATCAAGTGTCCAAAATAGGAGGCCTAACTCAGTTTCCTTGTTTTTACGTGATTCAGGAGTTTTTTTTCCTGTTTTTGGCCATGGTGCAAACTTGTTCGTTTATTAGTAGTTTTGCCCATGGTATGCGTAGCAGTTTTCTTAAGCACTTGTTCTCAGAGGCTTCTATGCGTTTTTCTTCTTTTCTTAGCGTCCAGGATTCGCGTCCGTATACGTCGCCAACGGCAATACCAAGGTTTTCATCAATCGCAGTTTTGTGCTAGTGCTTAATGATTTGTTTTCCATAGCTTTGTTAGCTTGATCATTACTGTTGTTCCCATGGCTAATCTCTTTTTCACTTCCATTTTGCATTCTGCATTGTTTGTTATTTGACATCCCAGGTATAGGCCTATGAAGCATTCTACCTGTTCTAGTGGTACGCCTTCCACCTTGATTTCTGTTATGTTATAGGTGTTAGTCCTTATTTTTGTTTTTGCGACATTTATCGCCATATTGTATTATTATTATTATTATTATTATTATTATTATTATTATTATTATTATTATCACACAGGATAATTTAGACTCCTAAACCACTTTAAATCACATTATTATTATTATTATTATTATTATTATTATTATTATTATCACACGGGATAATTTAGACTCATAACCACTTTAAATCACATTATTATTATTATTATTATTATTATTATTATTATTATTATTATTATTATTATTATCACACGGGATAATTTAGACTCATAACCACTTTAAATCACATTATTATTATTATTATTATTATTATTATTATTATTATTATTATTATTATTATTATTATTATTATTATTAGGTCAGGTTACCGACACCGTTTCAATTGTAAACGTGATTAAGGCTGGACTATGAAGCGTCGTTTACTGCCTCTGAGCGTAATTATGAAAAGTCTATCAATACGGTGCCATTGTCTGTGCCGTTGGTGCAGAGCTCGAATTGCTGGGGAGGCTGGGGGGGGGGGGGGGTTCAGCCCCCCTTTAAAATGGCAGACCCTCCCTAGAGAAATGCAAAAATGACAAAAGTGTAAATTCTTAAAACACCACGCTCGCCATGACCCCCCTTCATTTTCTCACAATTCGAGCACTGCGTTGGTGTAAAAGACGAAGTGGGTTTTATTTGAGAACTGTTGAAAACTTCTTCTCGATGAACACCACTAAAAGTCGAAAAAGAACACGAAGAGAACATTTGCAATTCAAGAATGGCTAGGTCTAAGTAATAACTGTTAGCGCCAATCCTTGCGGATTGCTAGAACATATATCGATGCTGATTCAAAGAGCATTTGCTTTGGTTTTCATATGTTAAAGTTGTCTTAAAACAGTGGTTCCCAAACGGTGGTATGCTTACCCCGAGGGGTTCAAAATGGACTTTACAGGGAGTAGGCCCTACGCGAAAGGCAGCGGATTTCTTATGTAGGCCTATGTATGTGTTGATTGATTGATTGATTGATTGTTTATTTATGTTTCTACTCAAATCCTGAGTTCATTACACACAGAAAAGAAAATTTAACTAAGATTACCCAATAATTATAGGAAAGAAAAATGTCCCATGTAGTTGTCACAATTTTAGATAACAATAAAGAAGGTACATTAGAAATTTTTATAAAATAAATATTTTAGTATACAAACTCATTCAATAACCTATACAATAACACTGTAAAGACATCAAAGATGAGTTTTTAGACTTCTTCATTTTTGTATTTATTGAACAAAAACCTAAAAACCTAAAATTTGACATTTTTGTAAAATCTAGTTTTTAAACTTAATAAAACTAGGCTTTTCAAAATCACATTTTCCAGCCCTGGTTCAAATTCAAACGCATCCTAAACTAGCTTCGACCCTGCAAAATTTTGGACTCATTGGGCTTTGAGTTTCAGCTGGATGTCAGCACATGTTCATAGCAACTGGCCAGTTGATGGCTATCATGGCTTGATGCCAATTATATTGTAAATGATAGACCGGTAGATCATTTACTGGGACAGTTGAAAGTAGCTTGAAACGTTGATTTCAGAGTCTAGCTTAGCAACGAATGAAAGGGAAGCTTTTCACGACAGAAATACCGTCTGAATATCTGACATCGGTAAGTATATTATTGCTATGCTAATACTGGCACGGCGCTCAGCCGTGAGCCTGGTATAATAGCGCTTATATTTAGTGGCTGTCGGGGAGTAGCAAACCATAGGCCACAGGTCATTTTAAATAAG
The DNA here is from genome assembly GCA_018105865.1 of Metaphire vulgaris. Classification (NCBI taxonomy): domain Eukaryota; kingdom Metazoa; phylum Annelida; class Clitellata; order Crassiclitellata; family Megascolecidae; genus Metaphire; species Metaphire vulgaris. Next base: position 2,379,681 of record CM030867.1, on the reverse strand, counting down.
CTGTGGTTATGTGCGACGGTTTAACCATTTATCCGAACTGTATTAGGCCTAAATCAGCAGAAATGTCCTAAGGTTCCTAACTGGGAACTGGCTTGGTGATACCAGTGCTCGTTATCGGCGTGTCTCGTGTCGTTGTCGATCAGTGTTTAGTCTAGCCACCTTGACATTGGAGGGGAGTTTGAAATGTTTGGGGGGACAAGATTTGTCTCTCCACGCTTTTTTTTTTGGGGGGGGGGGATTTCCATCCCCAAGCCAACATATACAACATATACAATTTTTGGGGTGAATTTTAAAACTTGGGGCGAGGAATTTCCATCCCCCAAGCCAACATATACAACTTATACAATTTTGGGGATTTTAAAACTGGGGGGGGGGGGAATTCCCTCCCAAAACAGGCCTAGAATAAACACTGGTTGTCGATGCGACTAAGGTCAGTCAAATAGAATAGGCCTAATCAGTGACGTAGCCAGAGGGTTTGGGACTTTGGGGGTCACCCCCTTGGTTGGCCGACCCAAAATGTTATTGCGTATTATAATTCTGTGAGAGGAGGTAAATCTGGTTTAACGTAGCAACATAAAAAAAGGCAAATAAAAATATCGGTATAAGCTTAGTTGTATGGACGTTGTCCGCGCGCTTATTTAGCTATATAACTACCTTAATCAAGCAAAATACTAGGGGGCGGCCTCTTTTTTGCTTGTCAGGATATTTAGAAGATGAGAATGGTCGTTCGTAACTCCATTCGGAAAATCCTAGCTACGCCACTGAAAAAAAAGATTAAGAATCCTGTAACTAGGACACACTATAGGCCTACTAGCGCGTATGATTAGCAACCGCATTTCGAACTCTGACAGGCCTGCCAAGCCTGCCTGTCAACTTAGTGTCAAGCAGGCCTGACAATCACTCGGCTATTAGAAAACACTCGCTCTCGGTCGAAGCAAACCCAGCAGCATTTGAATCGGCATTACATGCTGATCAGCTCTCGTCTGACAAGTGCATTGATTACTCGCTAAAGCCGGGGTGCGATTTGTGACTGGAGCAGTGGGGGTATTTTGGGTGGGAAAAAGAGTTTGGGAGATGTAGTTGTTGGGGGAAATGTAGCAGTGGGGGATGTAGTGCGGAAGGGATGTAGCAGTAGGGGCAGTGGCGGCTCCACGGGGGGTGGAGCAGGGGGCCCGTGCCCCTATTGAGTGCCTGGCCCCCCAGTGGCCCCCTGTTGGGACCTATAGTTAATGCTACATACATTAAACAACAAATGGTTGGCCCCATGATTAGAAGTTGCCACCCCAACGCCCCCCCCCCCCACTTGCCAAATCCTAGAGCCGCCACTGAGTAGGGGGATGCAGTTGGGCAGTGGGGGTGGGGGCATTCGCCCTTCCTCCCTACAAATCGCGCCCTGGCTAGAGCCAATTATCTGACTGTTAGGACCTAATCGCAACCTAGACTACGTCGCTTGTTACTTTTTAGTGATAGTCTAGCAGTGATGCAGCCAAGATGATTAGGCTATCTTGATGTACTAATGGTAAAGTTCAGGAAGACGAAGGCAAAAAGGAACCTACGTACAGAGTCGTAGCTAGGGGTCGGGGACGGCAAGCTGTCCGGGCGCCGTTATGCGCACTACTTATACTTACTTAGCATGATTTAAAGTGGCTTAGAAGGCATTATTGCCTGTGTGAAAGCCACTAGGGGCACTAACGGGGCTTGAACCCTCTCCGTCAGCCTGACGCTCCAGCACGTAACCCACTCTGCCATCTTCCGCCCCTAAACTTCTTTCATTCTTTCCATTCTTTCACCACTTTACTTCTGGAACACCGTGAAAAGTCGGATAAGCAAAAAAGGTCATCACCGGTTTAATTAGGCTTTTAGAGATGAAAAATGTATACACCTGTAAGTCGTGAAAACTCCGATTAGTAAAAAAGGTCACCACCAGATTTTAGGGACGCAAAACATAGTGTTTTTAAGGAAAAATTACTAGGGGCCGATGAAAAACTTTCAAATTCCGGATGAAAACTAATTTTTGGCACTTCCCGTGTTTAGTTTATTCTGCCCGGCTACCCACAAATAGGTTCCCGGAACATTCGGTACCGGAAGATTCGGTACCGGAGAATTCGGTACCAAAACTTTACTTGTGGAAGATTCGGTACCGGAAGATTCGGTACCGGATAATTCGGTACCTGTTCGACATACCAATAAGATGACGCCTCACCTGCTGCTGGTATTTTTGTTCGCTTTAACTGTCGCGCGTCATTAGCGGACACCCAGCGTTCAGGCGCGCTTTTGCTCCTCCCATCGACTTAATGGATGTAAACAGATGTTTCAACTCGCAATACGTGCAGGGAACTGGAGCTGTTTAATGCGACCTTATAGAAAAGGCCATAAAATAGATAGATATGCTACGGTGGTACGTTTTACATGTAAAGCATGGCAGGGTTTAATCTAGGCCGTTTTCGGAGGGAAATTTGACCTTTTCCCCCTGGAAATTTCAAATTCCCCCCGGAAATGTTGGCACACTACATCAACTAACAGCAGCCCCTAGCTGATTCCTCCCCAGCCTTGTTAGCCTCCCCCTAGAGTCCAGGAGTCTTCTTTGGCCCTCTGCAACTTATACGTAAAATGCTATATTCAAAGTTAATAATTATTGGTCTAATAGTAAAAGAAGAGGAACACAAAAGCGTCGATCAGTTGTCACAATTCAATCTCAGTTTCTATTTCCATGGGGAGTCCACTGTCCAGGCATTCAATAAGAGGTTTGAATGCCCTGTACCGATGTTGCGAGAAACACGAGGAGCGAGAAAGACGGACAAGAGGAACACGAAAGCATCGCCCCCCCCACACACACACATCCGCACACAGCCTCCGAAATCGATTCCACGGCCCCCGGATCGCCCCCCACCCGCCGTGTGATTACTATCGCAGCTCTCGGTTATTCCCCTCCCCCCGCGTTAGAACGGTCTTATCCGCCCACCCCACGGAGGGCAATAAGGTGGCATGAACCCCAGCGGGCCCCCCCGTACCAAATGTTCTGGTACCGAATCTTCCATGACCGGTACCGAATTTTCCGGTGCCGAATCTTCCGTCCCGAATCTTCCGTCCCGAATCTTCCGGTACCGAATCTTCCGGTCACCCACAAATCAGCCAAAATGGTAGTAGAATAAAATTTCTAAAATCGGACGAAAAGTGCAGACAGTCAGGTATGATGGCGATGAGCAACAGTTTCCAGTGTTTCTCTGAAAAGACTGCCAAAACCCAATAGGGAAAAACTCGGAATAACTTCTATGGGGGGCTTTGTATGAAAGGCGGACTGTAATAACATAATTAGGCTACTGCGGGGGCCAGGAAAACATAGCTTGGTTAATCTCGCAATAGCCGCTAATGCTGATCCAATATTCATCTTCATTCATCTTCGCACCTTTAAGTCTTCTGCAGGGCGCGATTTGCGGGGGGAATCTTCCCCCACTGCCAAACTGCATCCCCTCTACTGCTACATCCCCCACCACTACATCCCCCCACTGCTACATTTTCCAACAACTACATCCCCCAAGCTCGACATATCCCCCCCACTGCTCCAGGTCACAAATCGCACCCTGGTCTTCTCCTACGAAGCTTCACGGGCGCGTGAATTCTGCCTGTACCAGGGCTGGGCTGCCTTGAAACTAAAAACTGTGGTGTGATTTAAAGTGGCTCAGGAGGCATTATTGCCTGTGTTAAAGCCACTAGGAGCGCTGACGCAATTCTAATATTCGTGTATTTTAGAAGAATTAAAGAGTATTTGAACGCCGAACGAATGTTGTGATGGAGACGAGCGTCGATGTGGTGATCATAGGAGGCGGCATCAGCGGTCTATCATCCGCTAAGCTCCTCACCGAACAAGGTCTAAGCGTTGTCGTTCTCGAAGCCAGGGACAGAGTGGGCGGAAGAACCTACACGGTCAGAGACCCAGCCTTCAAGTACACGGATCTCGGAGGCGCCTACGTCGGTCCAACGCAGAGGCGAGTGGCTCGCCTGGCAAAGGAATTCGGACTCAGATTCTATAACGTATCCGTCGACAAGAAGACAATTCTAAGAGTTGGTAATAAATGGAAGATCTACAGAGGTCTAATACCACCAATATACAACCCGATCACTGCCATGGACGTCAACAACATCCAGCAGATCATATCGAAGTTGTCGTCCGAGGTTCCGGCCGAGTGTCCTTGGAAGGCGGCGAAAGCTGAGCTCTGGGATTCAATGACACTGAAGGAATTTCTCGACAGAACGTGCTGGACGCAGTTCGCTTACGAAGTGGCTGCCTTGATCTGCAGGGCAGTTCTGTGCGCCGAACCGCACGAAGTTTCGCTCTTGGCTTTCCTCTGGTATATGTCATCTGGCCAAGGTGTTGATAGGGTCATCAACGTTCAGAACGGAGCTCAGGAAAAGAAATTCGACGGAGGAGCTATGCAGCTGTCGGAACGATTGGCTGAATGTGTCAACGGAAAGGTCCGACTGAACTCCGTCGTCATTAGAGTGGAACAGTTTGAAGACATGGTCAAGGTTCATACTGCCGACGGTGAGCGATTCACCGGGAAGTATCTGATCAGTGCCATGCCTTTGACCCTGTTGAACCGCGTGTCTTTCGAACCTCCTCTACCCGCGATGAAACTGCAGATGATTCAGAGAATTCCGATGGGAAGCATTATCAAGACGATGATCTTCTACGAGAAACGTTTCTGGCAGGAAATGAAGCTTTCCGGACAGATGGCCACCGACTCTGGTCCTGTCCTCTACTGTCTGGATGACACGAAGCCAGATGGAACCATTCCGTGTATTATGGGATTCATTCTTGCTGATAGAGCGAGAGAACTCTGCTCAATGACCATGGAAAGTCGTAGAGACATGTTGGCGAAACACTATGCAGAGGTGTTCAGATGTCCCGAGTTCCTTAAACCCATTAATTACATCGATAAGAACTGGATGGAAGAGGAATACTCCGGCGGGTGCTACGTTAGTAATTTTCCTCCGGGAACTCTGACACGCTATGGTCCAGAAATGCGAAAACCCTTCAGACGCACGTATTTCGCCGGAACGGAAACGGCAACTTACTGGGCGGGATACATGGAAGGCGCAATAGAAGCTGGAGAGAGAGCAGCCAGGGAGGTATTACACGCCATGGGTAAAATTCCATCCTCTGAAATATGGAAAGACGAACCACCGGTGGAAGGATTTCCAGAGGAACCGGTTACTCAGATGTTCATCGAGAAAGTTCTTCCATCTGTTTCCACTTTCCTCACTTTTTCGGTTGCATCATTAGTAGCTTTAGGTGCTGTATTGTACAGACGATTATCAGGTTTCTTGGTCTAGCTCAGAATAGAGCTTAATTTCGCTCGTTTGAGTATGGAACTATGTTTGCCTTTGCCATATTTAAGGGCAGTGATGTCCCTAGGGTTGGTGTCACCCAGTGCGGTAAAATCGCGGTGTCACCCATCTTCTAAATCTTCCATAATGTTTCCTTCCCAGATGCCTTGACAAACAAAAAAGGTCATCCTTGTTTGGGTGTCACCCCTCTAGGTGGTGTCACCCGGTGCAGTCCGCACCCCCTATTGACGCCACTGTTTATGGGGAAATGGGCAATTCATGGTCACTACTTACTGATTTCCCCACTAGTCCACTTCATACATAACAAAGGGGAAGTTGCATGCTGCCATAAACCTATTCAATAAACTTATTTAGCACAATAAGACAATTAAAAATTCTTCCTTTCACTGAGCTCGTTCTTCACCTCACCCCCACTGGTCATGCTCACAAATACCACCCCGTTTAAGACAACTGGATGTTCTGCAAAAGTGAAACTACACTAATAAAACATCTTATATTAGAAATAATACAGCCCAATGACAATCATATTTAGAGTCCAGCGAATCTTTCTTTCAACGACTGCATCTTAAACACAAACTGTCCATAAAAGTAATTGTTGTAATCATGAATTTGCATAAAACCACAAATGTAACAAAAATTGGTTAAAATCTGCTAAATAAAAGCAAAAATCTAGCATCTGATTTTCGGTACAGTGAAAAATGAGATATTAAAACGTAGCTTGCATTAAGCATGTCAAATAGTTCTGTAGAAATCAAACAAACAGTACATTGTCATATTTCTCTTCAGTTGTCATCAAAGACGGCTTCATGAATATAAATTTACAAATTCCAGACATACAAATCAAGAGGTTTTCTATTGTAACCAGGGGCATACCTAGGGTATTTGGCACCCATTGCAGGGGGGACCAGAAAATTGAAACAAGCAGGTTAACAAATCTTCAACTGACAAATCATGACATTTTATTGACACAAGATTAACATCATGGATGCACTTTTCTAGCTTTCACTGATGCAAACTGGTGTATGATGTTGTGCTCAAAGTCATTTTTCTCAGATTTCTTCTCTTTCTATGCTAAGATCACAGTTTTTTGATATCCCCTTCAAGTGGCACCCGCAGTATATACTATATACCAAACCCAGTGGCGGCTCCACCGGGGGCAGGGGACCCGTGCCCCCTATTGAGTGCCTGGCCTCCCAGTTGGGACCCTATACTTAATGCTACATACATTAAACAACAAATGGTTGGCCCCCATGATTAGAAGTTGCCACCCCAACGGCCCCCCACTTGCCAAATCCTAGAGCCGCCACTGACCAAACCTAGGGTACACCATTGATCATAACTATACAGTACCAACATCTCAAGCACATGTGCAACTTGCACTGCAAATTAAAATCCATTAATTATTTAGCAGCCACCATAAATTTTAACCAAATAATTATTAGCATGGACAAGGTTTAACTCAGTAGAAAGACTTAACGACATAGCAGCATTTTACATCAGAATAACAAAGGAGTTGGAAAGAAAATGCCTATTGTTCATATCCAACACAACACAAAATTTATCATAATTATTGTTGACCTAAAATGCCGGAATTTTCATATTATTAACCACATCATTGCATAAGTTACATTCACAATCAACAGCAACCATGAGTAACATAAATAACTGCTTGTATTCATTCTATCAGTTTGATTACACTGCATAACTTATCAGCAATTCAGTTTAGCAATTATGTATGAGGCTTACCCTAAGCAGGTACTTATCATCACAAAGTATATGCACAATAACCATAACAAGTACTTTGGTTAAAAACTATCATAAACACAGCAGTCGAAACATACCGAACAATCTCTAAAAGAAGTACGCTGTATACTACAACCACTGTGGAAGAAATTACATGAGCATCATCACTTGAATTAAGTGTTAAACCTCAAAATAAATTTGCATATAACTTCATTTTAAAAAATCATAAAAATTTCAACTGGGGTTTCCCGTATAATAACTAAATCTTTGTTCATACTATTATAGTGCCATTCAGTAGATTCAACATGCTTTCAAGTTAGATTCATTAAAAATATCTCACAAATCTTGAGGGCATCTTCTGGAAACTTCTGAAAAATGAACAGCTACTACCGGTATTCTATTCAGAAGTCATGCAGAACTTTACATAAAAGTCCTAAAAATTTAAACACCTGAAATTCTGATCACGAGACTCTTATTACAATCGGTTTTCACACAACAGCGAATGTTATCAATACAAGTAGATGCAGAAAATAATGCAACAATTCATCTGCCATCAAGCATTATATTTAGACAACTAGAGTGATAAAACTTACTTGGTTCAATCATAGATTAAGAAAACAATTGACCCAATAATGTTAATTCAATGCCATTTCATAACAAATTTCACACATTAATTCATTATTAACCCCTTTACCAGCCGTGATGCACATATGCATCCATTTTACATTATGTTGCAAATAACTGGCCAGTAAATGGTTAACAGTTGAATATGATATCCATACACAAGGAAAAAATTTGAGTACAATCAGCTTTATATTGTTATCATACAACAAAATCTATTAACGTTAAAAGACAGAATATAGCAAACATTCAATAGCTGTTGGAAAACTGTAAATTAAGTTTGATGCACTTACAAAAGGCCTAACACTTTTTAAAAGAGAAAACGCGTAGTGATCTCCAAAATTTATTTAAATGCCAATATCAAAAGCAAAAGACATACTGCAAAATAAAACATTGTTTAAAACGTAAGTTTTGTGCATAGGGGATACACACAAAGTTCACCTACTTGCTTGGGGGTACATTTTAAAAAAGGTTGGGAAATGCTGCATTAACATCATTAACATCGACTCCTGATGGAAGGATAAAAGGAAACTCCATTTCTTGATTCTTACAACACAATTAACAGAAACAAAGCTGAAAATATAGCAAAAGACAACTTTGACTGTACTGCTACGAATCCCAGAGAGTTGATCAATGTATTCGAAGAAACTGAATTTTGAAGTCAAGGGTAGAAATAACTAACAAATTAACCAAAGGAACTTATGGTCAACACTCACTCAACCAGTAGCAGAATAATTTGTTCAAACTTGCATCCCACATGAAATTTTTGAATATCTGTAAACTTTGACATCTTGACAGTCAACAGAATCTTTGTACACAAGAACTTTTTGTGCAATAGTAGCTGTCTGAAAACAGACGAACTTAGAAGATAAAAACCCTAGGTCATACACAGATCATGTTAAACAATGAATCTACATAGACGTCTGCACTGTGTGTCATTATGGTTACAACTGTTTTACCATTCCTAGCTCTGAACAGACAATCCCAGAATAGATTCAGCAGTATTTATCCTGAAGAAACTCAGTTCACGTACAATGAAAGCATAAAAGCGTAACATTCAGATCAGAAACATGACCTCCAAAATAAAACCTTCACATAACGCTCCTCATCACCTAGACGACAAAGGCAACCGACATCTTTAAAAGGACATCGAAACCTTGCAATATCAGTCGACTTTTAATATATCCCCGACTTAAAAAACAAAAAAAACACTCCTCAAAATGCATATGCAAGTGAGAGAAACAAAAAAGCAGAAGTCTGACGGCCACAACAAATCGACCATTGAATGCATAGGGTGGGCAAACTCTGTGGTCACTAACTTAACCGTTACCGCAACTCTACGAAAACGACTTCAAGATCGCCGCACTGCACAGCCACTAGCTTTGTTTTTGTTTATATAGAAAATAAATTCGTATTCACAACAATCTGCTCACTGTGATCCAGCCACAATGATGGAAATACGTCTAAACCATAAACACAAAATCTATCCTGAACAAATTTCTCATAAGCAATAGAACAAGCTCCAAAGACCGCAAAAATAACGTAATTGATCGATAATTATTACTTTGAAGCAACACATGTTGATCATAGTGTGACTCTAGCCACAAAATGAAGGCAACCGCATAATAAACAAACAAAAAAGTAAATAATTAACTTTGCCCTGTACATGATCAACTTTCAAGTATTTTTGTATCTAGTTAACAAAATTCAAGACAATTCTAGATCATTCTGGATTACGATTAGTTCAGTTCAGTGTCATCGAAAGTATAGTTTAAATACAAAAAGCAGAATATCTGATGATGTAACATTGAGTGTTAGTTGTACAACAATCTTTTTTGTCCAATGACAAAAATGCCTCTTCCATGTTGGATTTTTACAATATACCAGAACTATTTACAAACATTCTTTACACGTAAAATCTGGCCGGTGATCTTTTAGCCCCCAAAAATGAAAAACGAAACAAACTACTATAACGGGAAGATGCCGCAGAAAAAGCTGCTTTTAGCAACAGAAGCGGTTAACAGCTCAGAGCAGTAAACTTCGAAAATATTACAGGAAAAATGAAACGGGGAACATTCTGACGCAAAATAAGGCAATACAAACTGAAAATTATTAAGACATCCAAATGAAATGCAGACTTTTCAAACAGTGAAGCACAAGCACGGATATAAACAGTGGGGGAAGTGGAATTTGGAAATAGAAGTGAAATTTGTGGGGGAAGAGCAAATTCCTGGTCGCTGATTAATTACTGGCTTACCATTCCCCCACAAGTCCACCACTGTATATATAGCAAAGGGGAAGTTTCATGCTGTCAATAACTTATTTAGCATAATAAAGGTATTAAAAATTCTTTTCCCAACTAGTCTGACCCCCTCCCCCCTATTGGTCTTATTACTCTCAAATACCACTCTGTTATAAAGAGGGCATAGATGGGTAAAAGACACTGTTATAAACCATAAGCCGAAAAGTTCTTAACTTCAGAAAAAGACAGCAAACTAATACGTGGTTCAAGGACTGGAGAGACAAAAATCACTGACGGTTACAATAGTCCATGGAACAACGAGACACTACGAATTTGTGTTTATATCAACCTTCAATAGGCTCAATGCAACATTCCATGACGAGAGATCATACCATAATAAGAATGGCAACAAATGATTGTGCATAAAAGCATCCGACAAACAGAACAAACAGGCTAAGGAGGGTTAAGGATCGACCAGCCTCCAAAATTAACCCTTTACCCACCAACCACTCCTTGGATCTTACAAATTTTCATGCTCTGACTCAAGTGACAAAATTTCCTACAAAAACGCACAGGATTCTGTGTTGCGTATTAAATGATATCAAAGTCATATTCGAGTATTCAAGTCTCCCGAATACCAGTCTATCAGTTCCGCATTATCCTCGCTGTCAAAGTACGACACGCCGCTGAAGTCGCCGTCGCTCAGCGGACGACTCTCGCCGCCCAGGGTGAAGTTGACGGCGGACGGATCGGTCGAATGTGGGTTGGGGATGAGGTCACCGTTCGGTTCAGAAAAGTACAGAACAACCTGCAAAGAGAAACACTATAATTAACTTATAAAGTTATAATTACCAGCCGAGAGCAATGCAGTTTACCTCTATAATTATCATATTATTATCGTTAAACAAGTATAAATTATTAACAGATATTATTAGAATATTATCAGTTACCTTATCTAAGAGGAGACTCATTATTCAGAACCAGGGATGTAGCTAGGCATGGGCAGGATTTTAGGTGGAGGGGGAGCTGAAGCCCAAGATTCACCCCCCCCTTTCTCCTTTCCTTCTGCAATGCCATCTGGGCTTGAATTCATTGGGGGGGGGGGGGACGGCTAGCTTCAGGTTTGGGGGCTGCCCCAACCCCATTCCTAGCTACGTCCCTGCTCAGAACACTATTGGAGGGACATATGGGAGGAAGGATAACCAGAGGAAGACCACGTATGTCACTACTGCACTGGATGCCGACTAAAGATGGATACAAGGGATTAAAGACCCAAGTTGCTGACAGAGAAGGATGGCGCCAGTGAGAACCAGGACCTGCTTCCAGGCAGAGAACATAAGAAGAAGAAGAAGAACAAGATCAGTTACCTTAAAATTCTCTGCAAATACTTTGTGATGGACGTCCTTGTTGGCCTTGTCAATTTCCGGTTTTGCCAGCGTCAGCGTAAGACAGATCGTCTCGACTCTCGGCTCGCATATCGTCTGATTGTTGACAAACTCCGGCGCAGAATTGCACTTAACGGACGAACTGATTGGTCGTTTCGATTCCTTGTGGTCTAATAACCTAGGCGCGTAATTGGTCAGCATAACCGAGTGCGACCCGCTCAACGACGCAGTGTCCGAGAGCGACGGCCAACGACCGCAGCGCATATCACAGCCAGACGGAGGAAGACCCTGGGTTGGAAGGTTCAGAGACGATCGGGACAGCGACCGCAGTCCACTGGATGCCTCGGGTCTGCGAATCGGTGTTCTTTTCGGGTCCATCGACAGCGACACTTGGCCAAACTGCGATGGATTCACCGGGGTCGGTGGCGCGCCGGTGTGTGCATTTTCGCCGGAAGAGTTGCAGTTCTGCGTCGCGCCCCGCACGACCGGTGTCGCGCCCTGCATGACCGGCGACGTGCCCTGCACGACCACTTCGTGCCCGAACGAATTCGAAGTCAAGACGACCGTTCCGTTAAGGTTTTCGCTCGCAGTCGGTTTCTTCGAACTGCGATTCTTCAAGTCGGTCGCCTCCTTTCTGCTCGGACTCGACCGTTGCGAGACCAGCGCAGTGTTTTTCGAGAAGTGGAAACTCTTGGAGCCTTTACCGTTTTCAATTGCGTGGCTAACCCCATTTCTCGCGGCCCGCACGCTCTCGCTCTTGACGCTCCCGTTCTCGGGGCCGCTCAGCTTCTTCACCAGGACGTTTTCCGATCTGGGAGCCGAACCAGTGAAACTTGCGGTCATCGACACCGCATCTTGAACTCCTGTAAATCCAACGGCATCCGGTGTCTTCACCGGACTCTGGGTGTGGCTGGTGGAAGAATAGCGGGGCAAAGGTTCAGGGTGGCTGTCACTGACAAAGAATGTATTCAACCAAAAATGAAACAGCCGCTCCTACAAACACAGAGAACAAAAACTAAAGAACTTTATGACTAGTGGCAATAAAACTAACTACAAAGAAACCTTGACATCTGATTAAGGAAAATTTCAAAACACGCAAAAGTCGTTTTAGGCAGAAGGCGATTGTGGAAATGGAATATATATATAATTCTTGGTTTACTATTCACATTTTTGGGCAAAAGTGCCTTAAAAATGGTGATAAATCTGTTAATAAGGTATACTTTTAATGTGACAATTAGTTACATTACTGTACATGACAGTTGGAAATGTAAATAATCTGAAAAAATTAACAATCAAAACCATAAATTAAGATCCAAGCATTAATTGCATTCGAGTTCTTCTGATAGCAGCCACAGTCTAATAGTCTCATACGTTTAATTAACTGCAAAAAATTTTGATGGCTTTGAAAGCGGAATGTCTCATTACATTGCTATCTCCATTGCTGTCAATACCCACTTCCATCATTACTGCCATGTGCAACAAGCTGCCGGAACAACTAAGAATTGCCAATCTACCATTTTTCAACCTTAAAAGACAGGCAAAATATTACACGCTACAAATCAATGTTAAAATCACAACCTTCTTCATCATTTTCGTCTTATTAAAGAACTCGATCAAGAAATCTCCGCACAAGACAACGGGACTGTCTAGGACCATGTCGACGTAAGGGTCTCCTCTCTTCGCTTTGTCGTAGACCACGGAAGAGTAGTGCTTCACCTGTGGATGCCGAATGACAAAACAAGGCGCTGAAACGGACAACAAAACCGATGAAAAGAAAACGATAGGTAAATTAAGACAAGCTCTCTGCCATAAGGCACGCCCAAATGGTCTGTATGCCACACGGGGGGAGATAAGATTATTATTATTAGTACCTGTTTGCTATAATAATAATAATTATTAATATTATTATTATTATTACTTCGAGTAATCAGTGGGCAGGAATTTCCACTTCCCCCACAAATACCCCACTGTTTATGTCCCTGCTGTACCTCATTGTTTGAAAAGTCTGCATTTCATTTTATATTATTTAATATTTATTTATTTATTTATTTATTTATTCAGGTCGATTTATTAAGCACAGTAGCAAGGCTATAGTCCACGACAAGAGCACTTCACACATACTAGTTATGGGTAACGCAATTCAAATAAGTGAGTTTTTAGGTATTATTATTATTTCATATTAATATTTCATGTTATTATTATTATTATATTATAATTATTATTATTACATGGTTGCTAATTTATGTTAAGTCATTCACAAAGTGAAGAATAGTGTGGAGCAAACGAGGGGTGAACAACTACCGGTAGCCCGGTTCTAGAGCAATTCGGAGACGCACAATTTGGAGCGGACAATTCGGAGAAGGACAATTCGGAGAAGGACAATTCGGAGAAGGACAATTCGGAGAAGGACAATTCGGAGCAAAGTTTCACTGAGTTTAAATAAATGCTAATCTCGCCCCGACGGTTGGGTTGCAATCGAGTACTTAAGATGATGTAGCCATAACATTAATTTATTGAATTAACTTCATTATTATTCATTGAACTTCAATACAAAAAGCTCAGTATCATTATTTTTACACGCAAACTGCTTATAATCATTTATAAAACAGGTTGTATAACTTTATCGACATATTTTTAAACAGTCATGTTTTGAAACAGCTTTTACAACTTTATACAACTTTCGTGGCATTAGTTATAATAAATTCTTCCGTCGGGCGATGTTAGAATTTGTTTAAACTTAGTGAAACTTTGCTCTGAATTGTCTGTCTCCGAATTGCCCGGTCACCCGGGTAGCCCAAGGTCACTATGCAGTGGCTAGGGTCAGATTCGAGCCCACTACCCTCCGGTTGCATGGTAAGAATCCCACCACTACCCCACTGTGCCCCTGAAGGAAAATAATGCACAATAAACATCAAAACATAGCGCAATCATCGAGGTAAATTTCTCCGAGTGGCCTATACTTCCGTAAATTGTCTATTTACAGCACCAATATAATTGTCCAATTACTAACAACATCATTTTGTCCCAAAAGTGCAAATGATAACAAAAATCAATCGATGACAAATGCACCAAACACACACGCAAAGTGCAGCTCGTGTTGCACTAAATGGTATGCCCAAATCAAATAGAGCAGTGTTAACCAGCACTGCCAAGAGTCAAATATACAGGGTGTCTCTGAAAAAAAAACCCAGCAGAAAAACCATGATTTCTTAAAAATTCCTTAATATATTTCTATCAAAATTGCACTAAGTATACAGCACATATTTCCCCACCCTTCTGTATATTTTCATCTCATTTGCATGTAATTTGGCCATATTGTGGGATATCAAATCAAACTTTCATTTTTACTACTCAGTCGCAGCATGACAGGCCTAAATATCTAGCTTCACGTAAATTTGGTTTCATGTCAATGTTGGTAGTAGTAGTAATAGTAGTAGTAGTAGTAGTAGTAGTAGTAGTAGTAGTAGTAGTAACAGTCGTTAGGGACAGTTTTGAACCCCACTATGTACAATTGCGTGCAACTAATCCTACCACTACTCCACCCTTAGTATTTGTATATTGCATTAAAAATACTAAACTTAAACCCTAACATTTTTCTAGCAGGTCATTACTTATTTAAGAAGCAAAGTCGTAAATGAATTCATGCCAAAGTCGTATTTTCAGCACCCCTGAGTAGAAATATAAGAGGTGCTATACAAATGCTACATTGCATTACATTTACCAAGAGCCAAAGTCATCCTAAATCGCATGCTTACCACATGTACCATTAGAAATGGATGGCACGGTAACAAAGCGAATTGCTCTCAGAAGCAGGACCCTCGGATTATATTCCAAGTTGTTTTTGACAAGATGGCTGTAATACTGAACGTATCGTATCTGACTTGGAATTGTAACTCCCTGCAAATATCAACCAAAACATAGAAACTTACCAATCAAGACAAAAACCTACTAATGAAAACAAAAACTTGCCAATCAAGACAACCTACTAATGAAACCAAAAAATTACTAATGAAAAGTTACCAATCAAGACAAAAACCTACTAATGAAAGCAATTAAAACAAAAACTTACCAATCAAGACAAAAACTACAAAACTTACCAATCAAAACAAAAGGCTTATTTTGCATTTATCAAAAACTACTTTCAGTGTACAACTTTTATGATTACATTAGTATTAAACTTAAGATGGCAGAAAAACATACCTCCCAATACTCTAACTTCTACTAACTAACTTCTTCATAAGAATTTATATATCTTCGATATGAACTTTTATTCCCACAAAAGACATACTGAGCAGAATGGAAGTTGACCCTTTTACCATTCATTTATTTGTAACATAATGTAAAATGGACGAGTATTCTCGGGGCAAACAGTAAAAGGGTTAATATGGTCTGCATAGTCCTTTGGGCAAATGACTCGTTAATTATTATCGAGGTGCTATATAAACGTAAGGTTAAAATTTTCACTAGTATATAAGACAAGTATCAATTATATTAAACCCCTTTACAATCTGGAAAAAATGATGTTCTTAGTAATTGGACAATTGTATTGGTGCTATAAATAGACAATCCAAACACTGCAAAGTTTCAAAGACAGTAAATCACACAACACCATTCTCATTGAAGCTGACTGTACCTTTTCGTCTATTGTTCTTGCAGTATTGTAAAGTCTTAGCGCCTCATCAGCATCTTTACATCGATGTCTGTCCAACAAATATGCCGAGATCATGACTCCGGTACGACCCTTAAACAAAAATGACATCATTTGGCAATCTTTTTCGTGCTAAAATCACCGATAACCAGACAAAACCCACACCGTACGATCACAAAGTCAAGATGTGAACAGTACAGATGGAAATAGTTTCACAGTTAAGAAGGTATTTTAAAAATGATTCCATACATAAACTTTGGGTTCAGTGCACAGAAAATGCTTGACAATCAAGAAAGTGATGCCAGCATATTTGGATAATATTAATCCAAGGATTAAAAAAAACTCTGTTTTCAAATGGCTGGCTGGGTTTATTTATAACTGGGACATCTCTAATAAATAAAGGCTTTATGCTGGTCACTGCATGACAGAGAGTAAGTGTCAAACTCATTTGACCATTTGCAACAAACAAGGGGCCGCTTAATAAAGGAATGTGGAATTCACTCATTAAATAACCAATTGCAAGTTAGTCCCAAAAGCAGGAAATCTTTAAAATCTCCAGCAATAACAGGAACTAAAAATAGTCACAACATTCCGGGTATTTAAATTCCATTGTCTACGAGTTCCGATTTTTTAGCTTAAATTCTCTTGTTATGTATCAAATGCGTCACTGAATTGGAGTCTTTAAAAAAATAAAAAGATCTGGAATATTATAACATATATATATACACACACACATACATATATATATACATATATATATATATATACTGTTACCTGTATATATCACCCTATTAATTTTAAAGCTTACACAGCATATTAATTATGCAACTGAATTTTAATTGGATTGTTGACAATGCTAACAATCTAATTGAATTAAAATTATTCTGAATAAAAAACTGTTATCTGTCTGTCTGTGTCTGTATCTGCCTGTATTTCAGTCTGTCTGTCTCACTTCCTGTCTATCTCTCTGTCTGTTCCTCTGCCTCTGTCTCTAATTCTCTCTATGTCTCTCTCCAATGTCATTCTCTCTCTCTCTCTCTCTCTCTCTCTCTCTCTCTCTCTCTCTCTCTCTCTCTCTCTCTCTCTCTCTCTCTCTGTCTGTCTTCCTGTCAGTCCGTCTGTCAGTCCTTCTGTCTCTATCTCTGCCTCTCTCCTAACTGTTATATCTTTTCTTTGGGGAATCTAAAGACTTACTTGTTTGACAAAACATACAAGTGACATTTGTTAAATCGCCCTAGACATTTGCCTTGGTCATGACCTCGGCGATACATAAGTTGTCTTGATGATGATGATGATGATGATGATGATGATGATGATAATAATAATAATAATAATAATAATAATAATAATAATGATAATAATAATAATAATAATGTCCAACCTTGCCAGCTTTGCAGTGTATAACAGCGACGTTGTCCTTGTGCTGGACTAACCATCGGTGGACGTCGATGCAGAACGGACGAATGAGTTCGATACACGGCGGACTGTGGTCGTCGAACGGAAAGTGCGCCACGCGGCCGTAGAACCTGCTCGCGTCGTACGTCCTCTCGGAACACCTGAGAACAAAACGCGCCCAGATATCGTACATCATCCGAGACCAAAAAACCTTCTTATGCGTTCATCACACTCGCCTCAGGTACTAAAAAAATGCTGGCATCAACAAGACAATTTCTAAAGCACTTAAAGTGATGATGGGCCGACAGTAAAAAGAAAGATGAACCACCACAGGTAACACGTGCTGCTGCTGCTGCAACTGCTGATGCAGCAAAAATATACTGATATATGGAGATTTGGAAAAAGGCAACTCATCATTCAAAGGTGCAGCCAGGGTAGCAAGATATCCCTAGGCAATCAATCAACAGGTAGTCAGTGAGTGTATCAGGTATACAGGTGTCATTAATCACATACAAGTACGATTTGTATGGATACACTTTTTACTGGTAATCAACACCCATGCAATAAAAAAACAACAGAAAAAGCATGCATAATGTCACTCCTGGAGTGTTGCAATTCACCTCATTTCACAGCATTAAGACCCTCAGTCATCAACACAGAATACACGTATTGGATAAATGCTTCATATGAAAATCTTCATTCTAGACAAAGTAAACTGATTAGTATATGCAGATACGATTTAAAGCCCTATGAAAAAAACTGCTGAATTTTACTTTTTTATGTATTATTATGTATTTTACGTATCATAAAAATAAATACAACACAATTCTTGCATTATATTTCCGATTACTAGTGCATTATTATAAAGGTGCTATATAAATAGATATTGAAAATTGAGTGGCAGACACAAGTGTCCTTATTTATAACAACAGGCAATACATTGAGAGCGTGACAAAAAATACAGAAATTTCACATTCGTAAGAGTTTTTATCCAACAGGTAGCATTCATGAATTAAAATATTAACAGTTTATTAAAAAGATCCACTGTTTTAACACACAGGGGGTGTTCAATAAGGTTTGCAATAAAAAAATTATCCATGTATTACTTAGAGCATTAAGTGTAAAAACTTTCCAAATGCTCTTGTAGGATAATCCATTGCCTCCTATGAAAAAATGTACAAATACACACAATGTTTGCGCATCCATTCAAACCAGAACATGGCCCAGTCCTGCAGAACTTCAATATAACAGACTCAGTTGTAATGTAATGTATACTCAGTTATAACGCACCGCAATGTACAGTCCCGTATGAAATGCTACAGTAATGGGTGGCATAGGATATGATGTACCTCGGATATGGCGTACTATATTTCACAGACCCATTAAGTACATTGTAACAGACTTCAACTGTATAGTGCATATTCTGCATGTCTGAAAAATGATTCATGAGTATCTTGTCAAGTTCTGGTGATAAGCCAAAATAGCACTAAGAATAAAAATGCCAGCAGAAAACTGAAGAAGAAAAAAACTGGCCCTCACATATTTTCTGCTTTTCACTCATTGTTGGAGGTCATATTTTCAAGATGGTCATTATTGTTTTATTAAATGTCTTGAATTAACAATTTTCCAGAAACCGTCAAAACTTGATCTTTACATAAGAAATGAATAACATGACTATCCAAATTAAAGACATCTACTGTAAATTACACAAAAAACTCATTTTGAAATAAAATCTCAAGCTAAAAAAAACACAGAATTTAATCCAACACACAGGCCAAGAGCTCTTAGTCACTTTGCTGCAACAACGGATGCAGTAAAACCAGATAAGAAGAGAAGATACTGGCATTGGCCACAATAAACCCATTCATATCAACCAAGGGGAACCTACTGCAGAAAAACTGAAGTGTAACTTTTATAGGCCAAGGACCGGGCAATAATACATTGACCAATATCGTCTGCCAACACTAAGCCTATCCGCTGGTCAGGCAGACGACACACACACACACACACACACACACACACACACACACACACACACACACACACATGTATATACAGTATATATACAGCTGTCAAATGATGTGAATGCACTTGGAAACACACCGGTTAATCACCCATGGGACATTCTTTAAAAATTACCCCTGGACAGTGTGCAGACCCCGTGTTGAACGACTTGGGTTCTGGGATATTGTATCTACAGTAATGGATTCTGGCAAAAGGTAACAGAGTCACAGTTGATCGAAAAAAATAATTAAAAACTTCACTGTACCATTTCCAAGATTGGGGTCCTGAAATCAAAGGCCATGGCTGTGAGGCCAATCGTAAATCATAAACAGATAGTATTGGCAAAAATGTATTGAATTACATTAAACCAGTGGCGTAGGCAGGATTTCTGAAAGAGGGGGGTTTAGGTTTTGACTTTTGACTGTAACCAACTTTCGAAAAATCTTGACAAGCAAAAACGGTCATCCTATGTATCTATCCTATGTCTTTCCTTCTAAAAATTGTCCTTTCAGATGCTGACAAGCAAAAAAAGTCATCGTCTATGGTGCTTAAAAAATTTTGGTCAGCAGCCCTAAGGGGGTTTTGACCCTCAAAACCACACCCGAAAATTTAAAATGCATGGAAACATATTTTTAAAAATTTGTTTCGTCAGCGCTCAAGGGGGGGGGGCTTTGACCTCCAAAACCGGGGTGTCAAACCCCCCTTGGCTACGCCACTGCATTACACAATTGACTCATTCAACGGTAAAGTAAAGCTATGAAAATGGTTTTTCAATTTTCGTATGCATGACATTGAAGAAATAAAGATCTATCTAAAATAAAAAATAAAAAATAATAAAATAACGTTTTACATTCAGCTACATACACTCTCAAGATATTACCAAAAATATCTACTATACATACATACATGTACAGTAGAACTTAGCTATAACGGACTCAATTATAACATATACTCGATTATAACGCACCACAATGTACCTTCCTGTGTCATGCACTACCATTTTGGATGGTAATGGATATAACATACCTCCGATATAACATACTAAATTTTACATACCCATTAAGTACCGGTACTTAGAACGATGTTCTACTGTATCTTTCTGTTGCTTAGGTTATGCATGCTTGGAGGCAATGTGTGCTTACAGAAAATGCAAATAATAATAATAATAATAATAATAATAATAATAAACAGTAGTAAATAATATTGATGATTTGCTTGAAATGTGGTTAGCAGCAATAATACATAGTTATACCTGGGAAGAAATTTACTGAAAAACAAACATTGGGGATGCAAAAATAGTGACCAAAAGATTCTTCAAATATCCAATTTCCATTTAACCATTCCTCCAATACAATACAATATCTTCAACTGTGCACAAAAATATTTTTTAATACAAAATATACATAACCTAAATCTTACATAAAACTTGTGTAACTTTGAATACACAATAATTTAAGACAGTAAAACCCATTTAATGTTATTGTTACAGTGGTTGGTCAGATTAAAAGTGAAAAATCATATAGTAGAACTTCATTAAAATGTGCTGAGAGTGGGTCTGCAAAATCGAGTACGTCATGCGCAATGCCATCCAAAATGATGGCGCATTGCCCGGGCCGTGCATTGCAGTATATTATAACCAAGTCCTTTATAAGGAAGTTCTACTATATTTGCCGTTATGGTAGAGGAACTTCATGCCATAGTAAGCCTAACTTTACTTCCTCAACTATTAATAATCAATGCAAATATTACATAGTACAAATGCTGCTATCACTTCCCCCACTATCACCTCAAAATAACTGAAAATGAATCACTTAAACCGGCAAGCTATATTGGTGAGTAAGGTCTAGGAAGCACTTGTGAGGGAAGGTCAATGTCCAAAAAGGTACACTGATTACCTTTATGGCACTCAATTTGACATCTCTAGCGCCAACCACAGGTAAAATGGCCCTCCTGCTGACTTTAATTTAAGCCTAAGGGGATTCAAGACAGAATAATGAGAGACCTGTTAATGCAGTCAATTCAAATGACCTTAAAACCTGTGGACAGGTGAATTCTAATCAACAGGTAAGAAACTAATCTTTAAACAAGGTATATTGCATTTGACATCAACCCAATGCCACCAGCTGAAATAATACAGGGTAGTGCAAAAAAAACCGGAATAGTCACATTTAGGTTTGGCATTTAACATAGTCCGTTTTTGTTTTGGTGCCACCTTGTATATGCGTCTTATTCTTCAGATTAGTTAACAATCGCAGCCTACAAATTTCAAGAATTGGTACTCTCTTGCATAGTTCGGCATTGCAATTAGACCATAAATACACATCATACCTCCAGTTACCTTAGTACCATAATGACCCAAGCCCCAAGGTATATACAACATTTTAGTATTTTAAATTTCAACAGTATGCTTTTGAAACACCAAAATATGACTAACATGTAATGGATTTCTGTAGATGTTTATCATTGTAGATTATATTTTTTTAGATTTTATTCAGGTATGTAGATTTCTTAAAGGCTACTACTCAGTGGCAACTCCAGGATTTGGCAAGTGGGGGGTCATAGGGGTGGAAACTTCTAATCATGGGGGGCCAACCATTTGTTGTTAGGTATGTAGTATTAAGTATAGGGTCCCAACAGGGGGGCCACTGGGTGGGCAGGCACTCAATAGGGGGCACAGGCCCCCGAGCCCCCGGTGGAGCCGCAACTGCTACTACTGGTTCTTGTCCAGATTTAGGAACTAGAGGCATATACAATTTAATCAGAATTAAAATCAGAGCTAAATAGTGTATGTGACTAACAGGATAGTTTCTGGCCTTGTAAGCTAATCCATTGCTTCTGCATTCAGAATTAATCAAAACAGACAAACCTGCATGAAAATTGACCCCATAGTTGAGCAGCTGTGAGCACATATTGGGCTTTATTAGCTAAAATTCCACGGTTCCACTGCTACTGACAGGAGCAATGTGGACTGATAAGCTTAATACAGCAAGACTACAGCTTCATGCACAGTTCTTGTTTAAATACATTAAAATAAGAATGCCTTGCCTAACAATAAGCCATGTCCTTTGCAGTGTTTAATCTAGACTCTGGACTCTTGGGGGGGGGGGAACTGACAAAGCCAGGGGAAGTCAACTAGGGGGCTGCTGTTGGTTGATGTATTATGCCAAAATTTCCGGGGAGAATTTGAAATTTCCGGGGGGAAAAGCATTCCCCCCCCGGAAACGGCCTAGATTAAACCCTGGTCCTTTGAGTCAAACCATTTAAAGAACAGCTTCACAAAGTGGCTAATGTAAATATCAAAACAGAAAACCTTAACATTGTGACTTAAAGCTGGATAATTAAAGAGCCTGAAGCAGAGTGGCTTCACAGGGGGTGTGCCCCCTATTGAATGCCTGCCCCCCCCCCCAATGGCTTCCATATTTTTAGTGCACTCATTTTAAGCCACCATAAACATAGTCCAGGTTAATGAAAAACAGTTGGCCTCTGGTGCCTTGAAGTTGCCACCCCAACGCACCCCAACCCCACTTGCCAAATCCTGGAGCCGCCACTGGGCTGATGACAGTCATAAGTGTACATAACAACTGAATCATTTATGAAACTCCTAAGCTGTCAGTCTCCTATAGCTTCATAGCAAACACCTGTTAGTGATTAACCTCTCCATACTGTGTGCTTCATAAAATTATGAACATTTTGTGATTGTATTTCCTCATGAATTTCTGATGCCATAAGGTGCCTGTTCAAAAGTGTCTCTGAGGAAACAAGTTGGAGGGAATCAAGGGACACAGTCCAACACACACACACTCACACACACAAACGCACACACACACACACACTTTCTGAAGTTCATTGATTGGTTCCTCATATATTGATTGCACTTGTTTACTCAAGACGAACTAAAAAAAATGCAAAGAAATACAGCGTTGAATTTTGATTGTGACTTTCTTAAAGTGTTCACAATTCCATGAAAGAAGACATCTGAGAATATGAGGTGTAGGTGTATAGTGATGCTAACACACTTCTAGAATGTACAGTGAAACCCGCTTAATTGCATAGGTGCCGTGCAAGCCTTGCTTATGCGATTAACTGGGCTATGCGAATAGCCGGGATGTCTGATAATTATTAATTGTACACACAAAACACTGGTTCGGGTTTTTATGTTGTTATGCGATTATGCGGGTTATGCAATTAAGCAGTATGCGATTAAGTGGGAACCCCTGTACACAAAAAGCTTTGAGCATCTTCAACAATCCTTCAAGTTTAAAAAGGGGCATTGCCTACAATGAGTAAAAACCTGTCCATGTAACAACCCAACCAATAAAGTATGGAAGCTGATGTAGTAAGAATGTGTGCACGTGCGTGTGTGCGTGTCACTGTATTAAGATGACAGGCAAATTCAAACAATGAATCTGCTTTGTATTTAAAGAAGGTATCAGTAGGATCATGACTCATGCATGGCCCATGGGGAAAGGTAAAGTCATATAACAAAGTAAAACACACTGTTGTTAAAATGAAAACAATCTCAAATTTTCTCCTCGATTTGTCAAACTTTGCACTAAATGTTTTAAATTAATCATTAAACACAAATGCTGCACATTACTTGGAAAATAAGCAGCTGATGCTTTTTTGTATGCAGTCATTATTTGGGTCTCAACTGTAATATGCTCCAACATGAAAATGCAGGCATGTTAGAGTTATGCAACTAAAATTATACATTCAATATTTACCTAAGCATAAATCAATAAACCACGTCATCTACCAGGACAGTACTTCACGAATAAAAGCAACTTGAAAATATCTTTACAATAAAAAAAACCTGAAAGCCAGCACTCTGTTTTTCAAGCACTTTCAATTGATACTCGAACTTTGTCCTGCTGGATTCTCTGAGGACGGCATTAGTCAAACTTATCCTTTAAGAAGATTCCCACACAAAATAAAGAGGCAAACCATTCCATACTACACTTTGCCTCACATCACATAAAAATTTAACAACCAAAAAATAATTAATGAAACTCACCATGACTGAAAGGTGTATAAAAAGGAATACTGACAGCAAAAGCAGAATTCTCTCTCTCTCTCTCTCTCTCTCTCTCTCTCTCTCTCTCTCTCTCTCTCTCTCTCTCTCTCTCTCACACAAAGTCACAAACCAAACACAAACACAGCAAACATTCCTAAAATCAATTAAACTTAAGGCACTAATAAGGATAGCATTGCAAACCCAAGAAGCCTCTGTGGTCAGCTTAAATGACATGGGGGCATACTCTGGCAAATATTGCCCCTCTTTTGACTTTGACATCAGAATACATACTGTCATTGCCATTAAAGACGGGTATTTGCAAACCACAGGCTTCGAGCAATTATCTGTTATGTATAAAATTACTATAAAATACACCCGTTTGCAATATGACACTAGAGTAGTTTCGAATGGATAACAACTTGTACACACCAGTATAAAACATTTTGAAATTGATCCACAAAAAAAGAAAGAAAATTCACGACGTTACAGACACTTCCTCGATAATCAATCACTTCCTCGATAATCAATCATTCAACTTTAAGCACCTGTGCAACATCCTGGTTATAAAATTGCCTCAACAGCAAAAAACATACAGGTGTCTATCACAGGTATGTACAAGCATAGCTTTAACAAAACTTAACAAAGCGCTTGAACTCCGTGAAAAAGCATGCAAATTACTACTCCTCATGTGCACAACCATTTAAAATATAAAACCTGATTTCAATTTGGTGACAAAAATCCGAACTGAGCTAGGAAGAAAAACTCTTTCATTGCGCACATTTGGTACCGTATTTGTTCTTTGTGTCTAGACCATATTTCGGCACATAGTGGCATATACAATTTTAGCTGAACTAATTTGCCTATAAAACCCAAAGCATATATATTAATTACTGCATGTGACTAACAGGACAGTTTCTGGCCTTGTAATCTAATCTTTTAATTCTGCAATCAGAATCAATAGAGTCAAACAAACCGGTATGAAAATTGACCTCACAGCTGAGCAGCTGTGGGTATATATATTGGGCCTCTTTAGCTGCAATCCCACATTATTCCACTGCTACTAATAGGAGTTATCTGGATTGACAAGTTTTAGTATATTGGAACTGTCATCTTCACTGAATGCAATTCAAAACACTACTGCACACTATTATTATTATTATTATTATTATTATTATTATTATTATTATTATTATTATTATTATTATTGGCTGATTTATCCAATGCTATAACATGACTAAGGCCATAGGCAAGAGCGATTTACAGAATTTTGTAAATTTGTAGATTATTATTATTATTATTATTATTACTACTACTACTACTACCAGTAAACAAATGAAACTCAAAATACTGATACTCAGGTTCTTACATGGTTTAAATACTTCTAAAAAATGCTTAAAACTGCGCTTGTACCCAGAGGGATTAAAACACCTGGAAATAAAGAATGCTTACTCACTAAAATTCCGGGAAACAAAAATTACTGATCGACCCAACAGAAAATGTGTCAATGGGATATAATATGCCTTGTCAACTCCAGGCATAAAAGTGGTATGTAAAACAATATAAATGAAATTTTTTTAGCAAAATCGTGGCACAATTCAGGAAAATATTTATGAGAATGGCGAAAAAAGTGCCAACGTATGGGAGAGGTTGTGCTAATATTTAGGAAAGGCAAGGCTGCTTAGTTCCTATCAGAACATAAATTTGTCACTACGGCGATGGGTAAAAACTTAGCAGGAATATCAAATCAAATTCGTGATTTGGTAAATTCACACACACACACACACACACACACACACACACACACACACACACAGGAAAGCACTATAGTAGCCAAACAGGATACCTGACTGCAGATGACGCACAGAATACAATGCAGAGAATACAAATATTTGTAATTTCCTTCAATTTCCCAATTTTTTGTAATTTCATTTCTACATCTCCAGTTATATACTACATGAAATTTAATACCACGGTATTCAAGGGAAGTACAAGTAGAACATAGAGTCATAGACCTCAGTAAATACAGTACCGGTACACATGTTTGTATACTCACAGATTGTAGACTTTGTAATGATCGCCATGTCGTTGGTCCAAGAACCTAAAATAACAAACACATAGATTTGTATAGGTTCATTGTGTATATTCGGGATAAAACTTATTATTTACAACTATAATTTTCAACAGAACAAGATATCCACACAAGCAAATTTTCAACTAATGCACCAAATCCAAGATATACCAAATATACTTGATAGCAAGAATGTATCAGGCTCAACAAACCCACAGGGTAGAGGCCTGAGACCCAATAACCACCTGCCATCTGGTGCTCAAAACTAGCAATGTAAGATCCATAACTCTTTAATAATTCATTCCAATTCCATAATTAATAATCCCATAATTCGTTCCATATAGTGGTAAATGCTGAAACTCCAATATAATAATAAATATGCACTTTTGTAGCAGGTCATTTCTAATACACTAAAGGTATCAATCGATGGTACTTCAAATCCATCAGCAAAAGACCGGGTCATTCCAGGAATCAGTCAGTGAGAAAGCGAGGCGGAGCTATGGAGGATATGCTAATTTAAAGAGATGGGTTTTAAGTCTTGATCGGAAAATACTCAATTCTTTGGAAGATCTGACAGCCGAGGGAAGTGAGTTTCATGTTTTTGGGCCAGCAATAGAGAAAGCCATCTTACTAAATTCAGTGTTGGTTTTAGGTACCAGTATATTTAACAATGAAATAGCGAATCTTGTTGAATGAGAATGTTTTGGGTGGTCTAGCATCGATTTCAAATATTGAGGCTGGCCGGACTGCAGTGTTTTATAAACCAGGAGACTAGTCTTGAATATACCAGTAATTCTCTGTTTAATGGGCAGCCAGTGTAGCTTGAGAAGAGCAGGTTTAATGTGGTTTGCAGCTTATGCGTACGAGTTTTAATGATGGCCCATGCTACAGAATTTTGAATCATTTGGAGCTTCTGCACATTAGATCTATAGTATATTACATTATATTATGTTACATTATATTATAATATATTATATTCCTAGGTGGTGCTGTGTTTGGCCTATTTTGCAAAATAAGCAAAATGCCAAATATTCTTAATATTAAGCATATTCAGTTTTTTTATCGAAATGTTCAATACTAAACACTAAGTTAGGGTTCGGGATGCACTGGCAAAATTCAAGCTGCCATAGTATGACATTTAGTATTTCAGGTAACAGCCCAAAAAGAGGTGTTCTTATTTGGAATGCATGGGAATGAACCTTTGGGATAATTTTCAATCTCATTCTATATATCCAGTTCCTCATTCAATGTTCTGCATGGCCACATACAGGATGTTTGCATACAATTTTCAAACCCATGCTGCAATTAAAGCAACTTGAGGTTTGCCCAATCAAAGGGTTCGACAGAAAATTACTTACGAAGACTTGCATTATACTTCAATGCCATGGAATTGGTTTTGCTGGTAACCTTGATGTAGATGGATCTACAGAGTATTATTACGGTAGCTCTCTTCCTCTACCTCTACATTTAGTATCTTATTGTTAATGCTGATATCAAACTGTATCTCAGATATCATAGGTTCTGCAATCACCGTTTTGATATTGTAATGACCTGCACCTTGATATGATAATAATTAATAAACCAATTGATTATGATTTGATTGAGTGACTGATTGATTGATGGTTAGAACCTATTGATGTGGAAACAATGCACGACCCCAACATAACACATGGACTACAAATTTACAGTATTCACTCTATTGACTATTCAAACACTTACTGCCAAGCACCAGCAATTACCGTAGTTTTTAATAAAGAACTAGATATACTACTGACCATTGCCAGTTATAGTAATTATTCATTAATCATCATCACTTAACTAATTAAGCCTCTATTAAAAAGACCTACCCGGTACTAACACTTACCAATATAGCAAAAGTTCTGTAATCGGTTACGACCACTATTACCAATTTTACTGATAGCAAGACCTATTTTCCCATTTGGCTTCTCTAACAGCCTACTATATACTCCCATACTGACTTACTAGGCATGACTACCGGGTATTATTGCTGGTTTCTAGATCCTTCCAGGAATTCCCAATTTCAGTTTTCAGTTGGCCTCTTAGCCTAATAGAACTCCCACGTTACTTTCCACTGTTTCACCCAACGCTTTGTTTCACACCACATAATAAGCTGCAGACAGACAGACATACATGCAGCACAGTGCTACAAGGCTTTGAAATGAAACACAGAAGTACTCTCATGAATGTCTGTTCTAATCTGCTATATGCTCTCAAGATCCTGGCCAACTCTACGGGGTTACTATCTTACAAAATGGGACTAAAAACTGTTACTGGCTTCCATTTCAGTTTTTCAACAGCAACCAGTAATCAGCCTGCTGAATAAAACACCCCACGATTTTGAATATTTAACAATACAATCAGTAAAATTTAAAATATAATAAAAGTGCTCACATTCAAAATTCATTTAATAACATGTATTAGTTCTTACTGACCACAAAATCTTAATATTGTTCATTGAATTAAATCAATTTATTAATGTGACTGTGACTTCTACTTTACAAACTTTAATGCTTAAGCTAGAGATTCCCTATTGTTAGTGGAGTTTCAGAACAAAATGGCTGGAATATGCTTTCCTTGTGTTTTAGCACATTTGCTGCACTGCAAACTTGTGCTACATAAATGTTCGTAATAATAATAATAATAATAATAACAATAATAATAATTTTTTGTCTTTTCACATGTTCCACTCCTAAGGGCAGCTGATTAACAAAAAATGTTCACTGCTATTTATAGCAATTATCTATTTCTGCCAAGGACCATGGAGCACAAATTGTTATATTTGGAAGCACACTTTCCAACACTTCAGTTCACAGACTCACCCTCCACTTGGGGCCAAGTCAAGTGACAATGTCTAACCAAAAAAAGTTTGGCAGAAAAGTTAGCGGTCCGCAAAAAACGAATAATAAACACGAATTCTTACAAAACAAGCAAAACCAATAAACATCAGGTGGCAAAATGCTGATAAAACACACAAATCTACTAGATGATTCACTGCAAAAAACACGCAGCATCACTGTGGAATATTCTGCATTACTCAGAACTCGCGAAATTCTCAGAACGTTCCGCCAAATCATATTTGCTTTGCAGCATGCATTGAACAGCCGAGATGTTCAACCAACCAAACTGGAATTAGCAACAGAGCAGAATGGAAAGACTCATTAAAAAAA
Source organism: Metaphire vulgaris (assembly GCA_018105865.1). NCBI lineage: Eukaryota > Metazoa > Annelida > Clitellata > Crassiclitellata > Megascolecidae > Metaphire > Metaphire vulgaris. Next base: position 2,350,024 of record CM030867.1, on the reverse strand, counting down.
TTACAATTAATTCAAGACTTCTATTTTGGAAAGTCTTCAGTTGGGACAAAAAGCCACCAAGGCCCAAAGACTCATTACCTAAAGCAGGGTTATTCAATTAAATTTCATGAAGGGCCAATATTTTTATGACTGGTGCCGTAGGGCCAGGCGCACAAATTTTTTGGTAAGAAATATACTGTATTATCTCGGGTATAAGACGCACCTGTGTATAATACACACCCTTAGTTTCTAGAGTTATCATAATGTAAAAATGTTAATACCTATGTATAATACGCACCCAAAATTTCACCAGGGAATCTCTATTCAGTAACCTGCTTACAATTGGAAGTGTAGACAAAGTTTCCCCCCACCGGCAGTTGTCTTACGTCAATTGTTTAACTATCTTTGTCAAAATCTCTATTGTATTACCTAGATAGTCACAATTTTCTTTCAAATTCTGTTTGGAACTTGAAGTATATAGGCCTACAAAGTTTCCTCCACTGTTGACCGCTTAGGTAAAAACCTCTATAACAAGCAAGTTATATGCATGAATATACAGTAAATTTAAAATTATGTATGTTCATGTACATAAAATTGTATGTACATAAAATTGATTCCTATGTATAATACGCACCCACACTTTACATCAATTTGTTGAGGGAAAAAGTGCATCTTATAAGCGAGATAATACGGTAGTTCTTAAGTAATAGAAAACAGATAGGTTTCGATATCTTCACTGGCAATTTCATACCCTCTGGCGGGCCGGATCTGGCCTGCAGACCGCCATTTGAATGCCCCTGATCTAAAGCTTAAGCTCTTTAAATGCAATGTAATGGTACAACCTAGCGCAGCATGGCAGGGTCCCAAACAATTTGGGACTGAATATCAATAAGAAACAAATAAAGGATTGCTAGGCGATGTTAAAAATTTAGACCATACTATATGTGATTCAGATCCAGGTTTCTATTATGAAAAATCAATTCGATACATAAAGAATCTAAACGCTTATGAAATTATTAAAATCTACTCTAGAACACTGAAGGTGCCACATTATTGCACATTTTGTCTTGTTATTGTTTATTTATTTCAATGTCAATACATTTTTGAAATTACTAGAATACATTATATCAAATATTGAGGCCTTGTGGACCACTTTTTGAGAGCTGACAGGCCTTAAGTGGCCTGTGGGCTGTCAGGGTTGTGCATCGGAAGCTTTGACCACATCAATTTAGCAAACTGGCAAACTGACCAGAGCCGGTGCGTGACTTTCGGGGCCCCCTGCAATTTTTACAAGCGCAACGTTTTTGAAATGTCTTGATGAGCAAAAAAAGGTCATCCATATATATTTTTGCCTCTTCAAATGACCTGACGAGCAAAAAACAAAACAAATACTACTTAAGAATAAGAAAAATGAAAACTCTTAAATATCCGAGGCCGGAGGGGCCCCCTGCGGCCGCAGGCTTTGCAGGCCCCACGCGCCGGCTCTGAAACCGACATACAGTAAGTCAAGATTATTTTCCTGCCTTTTGCTATAATCAGTAAGACACCAAACTCCATAAATTATAACACGGATCAAAAAGTACAATTTAATCCAGTTTGTGTCATATCCAAAGAACTGATCAAATTCAGCGGTGATATGCAGAAATTATATTAGCAGCAACAGTAAGTAAGTAAGTAAGTCAAATCTTGTACATTCATATGGCACTTGGAAAGCAGTACAGTAGTAGCTGCTTATTCTTACACACTTAATCTTTCTTGAAATAGCTATAAGCAAGGTGGTCTCTCAACCGGGCAAAGGTGGTGGTGAGGTGGCGGTCATGAGGTGGCGGTCGGGTAGCTATAGGTCGGGTTGCTATAGCTACGGAGGAAATGACTTTTGGAATAGGAAGGTTTTAAGTTGAGACCTACAGGCTGGAAATGACAATTGATAGTGATAACTGTAAACGCCCCAACGTTAAATATAGAAGTGTCAAATTGCAATCACATATGTTGCAGACATACATACCGACATACCATGAAATACTGGAACCAATCTCAAATTCTGCATCCATTGCCAAGACACAGTAATACAAACGGTCATTGGTTACATGGGCACAAACCTGGTCAGAAAAACGGTCGCGTCCTAATTTTAACCTGGTCAGAAAAACGGCCGTGCCCTAATTTTAACCAGGTCAGAAGAATGGTCGTGTCCTAATTCTAACCTGGTCAGAAAAATGGCCATCAACTGACACTACTCCACCCAAAACACCAAGACATGTATCTTCTAAGATGATCAACTTTCACAATTGGTCTTAATGCTGCTGATGAGGAGGCTGTCTGCTGGCTTCGCACGCAATGCAAACACTAATATAATACTTTGCTTTTCAGTACATATTCTTTTCAGTGCATATTACTGGCCATCAAAGCAATGCTGGACATGATTTCAATGTTTCAAAGCAGGTTCATCATCACAGCAGTATCAAGTTACATGCTTGTAAAGACCAAACACTGAACCAAGGATATAAAAATACCATCATGTGGGTTGCTGGCATTTCGATATTGAGACATCCTTGATCCCAACACACTGCAGGCAGTCCGTCTACGCGACTACCTCACTAGCTCGGAGGCTAATTTTGGAGTCCTGTTGAGTGCGCAATTGTGTAAACTTTGCACTTGCTGAATTCAGTGTCTGCCACTCTTAAGTTCCGGTAGAATCACTTAACATAAGTTCCCGCAGCACAGCAGATACGGACAGTGCAGGAGAGCAGCTATTTCACTGCCAACCAAACGAAAAATCAGCAACTGACACTACTCCACCCAAAACACCAAGACATGTATCTTCTAAGATGATCAACTTTCACAATTCATAATATCTCACTTGTCCTTGATAAGTCCACCAATAAATATATAGATTTTCTGTATGTATCATACACACAAATGTAACACCAAGTGCCTGTACTAGTCTGTATGCACTAAACTATGACCTAGGACAAAGGCTATAGCAAACTAACAGTATGGCAATGTCCACTAACTCCAGTACAACTGGGCCTGTATGTATGTATGTATGTATATGTATATGTATATATATATATATATATACACCATAAAACACCCCACACACTTTTTGTAATAAATCCCTAGGGAATTAAGTACTCTGAGGGCATAAACAAATATATATATATATATTTAATATATATAATAAACCTGCAAATCAGTGAACTGATAAGGTATGGTAACTTTTCAGTTTCAGTATGGTATATATATATATATATATAGATATAAAATTTATATATAATAAACCTGCAAATCAGTGAACTGATAAGGTATAGTAACTTTCCTGAATCTTCCCATGCACAGGAATTTCACATGCTCAAATAAGACAGGAAAATCCATAACCAAGGCAAACAATCACATGTTCACTCAAAACCAACCACAAGAGATACAATTCAAGTTTTACTTCCTGAAAGGAACACTGCCAGTCACCATTATTCCCTTTCACAACTGTAACTATTGGACCAGCACAAACAGGTACATTGCACATGTACAGCCAATGCAGGTTGTCTGAATGGCAGTTTGAGTTATGCATGACATCTTCAACAAAGCTCTTCTTGTGAAGGTAAAGCATTTTCACTCACACCTTACCAAGTTTTGCCAGCAAATTTTCTAGTCCAACCCACCAAAAACAAGAAAGTACGCTAATATTCATCCCTCGAAAATAACATAGTTGTCTTAGAACAACCGTACCCTTCTAATTAAATGCTTAAAGAAAGACCAAATTTGCCAGGCACAATTTCCTAAAAATTACTGAATATCTATGGTGCTTATAAACTGTAGGCCACAGTGTTTGAAAAAAGGAAAACGTGACCTCACGCTCCAGCACTAAGTGTCCTCAGGCCCCAGGACTAAGTGTCCGCAGACCAAATTAAGTGTCCTCAGGCCGAATTAAGTGTCCTCAGGCCGAATTAAGTATACCCAGGCCGAATTAAGTATACCCGGGCTGAATTAAGTATACCCAGGCCGAATTAAGTGTCCCCAGGCCGAATTAAGTGTCCCCCAGGCCAAATTAAGCGTCCTCAGCCCGAATTAAGTGTCCTCAGAGCCCACAGTTTGTTAAGTGGTCGAATTAAGTGTCCTCAGAGCCCACAGTTTGTTAAGTGGTCAGGATCACAGAGGCCCCAATAGTACTACCGATGGCACCGTTCAGGGCACTGGGGCTTTATATGGGAATGTTGGTATACAAGTGGGCTACAAGTTACAACACTTACATATGTCCACTTTAACCATCAGCCATGCAGTAGCAACCATTCTCAAAGTGCACTTGAGGTAATTAATCTTCAAAAAAGGCTCCACATAAATGCTTCACTACAGAGAATTGCATCATCCTCATCACTAGAAGATGCTCTCACTCAATGCTAACTGTCAATTATTATAGGAAATTCCTAAAGACAGGCATGCTCATTGCTTTCAATTCTGGAACCAATAAGACCTTGATTGCATTAAATGCACCATTTGCAGCACCATGCATTCATAATCAGCCACTGAAACTAGGGTACTCCACCCAAACCACCAAGATTTGTATATTCTAAGACTATCAACTTCTACAATTCATAATATCTGATTTGTCCTTAATATGTCCACCAATATATTCTGGCACAGGAAAAGCCCTGTGTGTGTGTGTGTGTGTGTGTGTGTGTGTGTGTGTGTGTGTGTGTGTGTGTGTGTGTGTGTGTGTAAGCATAAATAGATAAGTGAAATGGCTAAAGTATAACCATACAGAATATATTATAGAAAATTGCATAATCCTGATAAAGTTTGCTTGTGCTGTGGATCCAAAATAAACCAGTATTTGAGGATATCTTCATTATGATCCAATTCCTGGAAAATCTGACATTACATGTGCCAGAAGTTACCCTCCTACTCTCCTACTTACTTAACATTCCAAGTGGTGATAACCTTACCGTCACCCTGTACAATCACAGGTAGAACAATACAAAAACGAGATCCCATTTCAAACAATCACGTCAAATGCAAAGATATTAACCGATCGATTTGAAAACTGTGTGCAACATCAAATATATGAAATTTCAATAATAGATATTACAACCATTGCTGAGTGACTTATTAAACTACAGTTGAGGCCAGTTATGCTCATAGAAATACTCAAATTGAGTGAAATTATGTACAGTTAACATTAAAATGAGTTTCACATGCTAATGATATCGAGTGGGCTTAGAAATTTAAGACAAAAACATTAAGCAAGTTTAACCCCTTAACCATGTATTTGACTGTAACTCAATGTAAAATGGACGGATATATCCGGGATACCCAATTAAGGGGTTAATAAAACTTAAAATGTAAAATTACTACTAGTCTGCTGAATTAAACACTGCAATAAATGAATATCATATTATTATTATTATTATTATTATTATTATTATTATTATTATTATTATTATTATTAAACTGACAATTTAGCATGTGCTATATGGTAAGGCACATAATAATGTATTAAACCTTAAACAGCCGGAACTGAGTACACTCATTCCCATTGCATATATAGATCCAAAGTATGTGCGGTATAAGGGTTAATGTTCAGGGCAGGGCGTATTACTGAGTATTTGCCATTGAAAATAACAGGTAAGTAAGTCACCAAAGGGTCCAAAGCTCTACATGCAAAATAATCAAATAAAATGAATTTTTAAAACTTCCTGCAAATTCCATTTCAGTAGAGACTATCTTATAAAGTTTCAAACACTTTCTATTAATAGCTCACATCAAAAACTCACAGGACAATTTTTATTAGGTACATTCGCTACAACCTTTAGAAGTACATGCAAAGCAAACCGACACAATTTCTATAGAGAGCCATTTGCATGCTTGCCATAATACAGCATGTCCACTCAACGGTCTAAAAGCCCGATCGTGCAGTCAATACCGATCATAATGCGATCAGCCAGAATGTATTCAGCGTTTTACTGTATCGAAATCTGCTTTTTTTCACCAGATTATCAAACTCATGAATGCAATTGCTTTGCCACAAAGCAACTGACACTGTCTAGGCTGGCTTCATCTTTGGCTGCTCTCCTGGTTCATGGAACCTTGAACCCATCCTACTGGGCCACTAGTGATCATTATTCTTTTTTCTCTGCATCATAAAAACTGCAACCTAGGCTTTGGAATCAGACTAAATCATTCGTGATACGGACTTATCTGCAAAATTTTGCAAAATTCTGCCTGTATTTAAAAATATATGCGATTAATACAGGATATTCATACAAGGCATCCTGCATACCACATATATATATACCACATATATACCATATATATATATTTATATTTATACCATATTCATGTATATATCATATATACCATATATAAGCCATCCTGTATACCATATATATATATATATATATATATATATATATATATATATATATATGATTCACCACAAACTGACTAAAGTCTCAAGCTTTGCAACAAATACAACAAATAAGTTATAAAAGTTATTTTTTTTCAAATATGCACATTTTGGCCTGCCAGATATAATGATGTTGAATGTATACTAACTCACACAGCACCATAACAAAGTGAATCACTAATAAGTGGACATACTGTTACCTCAAATACTGAATATTAACAACTTTTGTGTTTGTCAATTGCGGGGAAGAAAATTACGTCATCATCGCTTTTTAGTAGAAAATCTTGAGGAATTTTGGTTGCTATAATTTAATTATTTCTTATTTGAGGAGTTGGACATTTTGCAGGGCTCAATTCCTATATGATATTATAGTTCATAGTTATTCAGGCCAAACATTCTAGTTTAGCTAAGAGATGGTTTAGAAAATGCCAAACCAGACATGAACATGGGTTGGGTCAACCCATGGATTGGGTCCACCCACGAGTTGGGTTGGGTAAACCCATGGGTTGGGTAAACCCATGGTGGATTGGGTCCACCCACGAGTTGGGTTGGGTCCATCCATGGGTTCTGTTGGACGACTTGGATCCACACATGGTTTGGATCAGAAATTTCCATGTTTGTGGTGAATTGGGTTAGGTTGGCTAAGAAAATTAACCTTTATTTAAAAAATTGTAATGTATTATGGCAGATTTGGTTGAGTTGGGTTGGGTCAAGTTAACCTCATTGCTTTCATAGGTTGGGTTGGGTCTGAATCATGATGTGTTTGGTTGGGTTTTGTTTTAAAAAATGGACCCAAGTACAAGTCTGCCAAATGCAGATGGTACAGTACCAGAATTGCTTAAACTTCAGAGCATCTCAGATTTTTGGAACTGTTCAAAAATCCTATTTAATCCTCCAAAAATTAATATAAAATATGAAAACCTGACTGCTGCCCATTAATCAAAGACTGCCAAGTCAATAGATTCTAGCTGACTGAGTCAACAGTATAAAATGAAGTAATCATAGTAAACAAATAACCATGTATAATTGTATATACATTAATAGAACCTACCTGATAACATCGTCAATATTATTTCTGTAAACTCCCTCTAGCTTGTCTGCAGGAAATCCCATAGCTATGATGTTTGGACAGATATCTTTTACAATGCTGTCAAGGAAGTAAATGTACGGTACTCAAAGTTCTAACAATGCTAAAATTACGCAAGCAGGCAATGCATCTCGTAACAACTTACACAAACGCATAGTATGCATCTTCATTTACAATTTAATTGATTTAAAAAAATTATAATTCACTAGAACTTCATTATAGCGTATCTAGCAGGTCTGTAAAATTAGGTATGTTATATCCAAAATCCAATACCATCCAATATGGTAGCGCATTGCATGGGACCGTACACTGCAGTACTTTATATAATCAAGTATGTGCCACAACCAAGTCTGTTTTAACAAAGTTTGACTGTAGTTATAAAATTCTCGAAACATTAGTGGCACAGCATATCTACTGGTCATTCAATCCTGTGTGATTGGGATTTGGTGTACTTTCTTTTCATGCCTCTATGCATTAAAAAGTGGTACTACAGAAGTTTAAGATTAGATCATAAATTCAAAACCCCAGTGTCAATTTCACTGGAATTTGGAGGGTTTTAACCCCTCTGTTAAGGGTTACCCCATTTGAATTTGGTTGCCTCGTAATTCTGTATCGGATGCAGATTTTGTCCTGGAGCAGTGATTGCAAACTCAACAGTGCTTTTGAAAACCTCACACACTAGTGAGTTTTATCCAATTTTCAACACACTTAGAACATACATATTTAAACTATGCAGTCCACTAATCTTAGTGAGTAAGTACAATAGTACATTGGTGTGTTGGTCACAACACCAGAAATGTCTGTCACTGAAATGTCACTAGATGAACTCTCTGGTGCTACAAAATCTTAAAATAGAAAATTTTATAGAATTTTATTTTAAAGTACCAAAAGGGAACAATGTTCCCGCAGGGAGGTACCCTAAGAATGTGGTGGTAACAATAGTAAATTATAAATTATAAATATGAAATAATTAGCAGAAAATTAACATAAGTCCTTGAGATATCAAAGAGTTTAATTAATTTGATAAGTTTCTTACTTAGAAATTCAGTTTAGAAAAAGTTTAAATATGTAATAATTAGTAGACAAAATTAACATAAGTCATTGAGATAGCAATAAATTAAATTAATTAATTGGATAAGTTTGTTGTTTGTAAAGTAGTATATATTTTTCTCTGTGAATCAGGTCCTATGGAAATTTGAAGCTTCATTATTCAACTAATGAATAAGCAAAGCTATATTTAAAAATTTGAATTAAGGAAGTAGCAGCATATCCATACTTGATTATGATTTATATCAGATTTGAACCCGGGATCATTCAGTTGAATGGGATGGTCCTTCATCAATACTGATATCAATATTGACAACAGTTTTTTTATCAATACTGCAGCGACAACAGTTTTTTCTCTCAATACTGCAGCGCCCCCCGCCCCCATTTGCTGTGTGAAGAACAAACATTCAGGATGTTAGATTGCTTAAACTGCAAAAATATCAGTTTGGATGCATTTTTTCAAGGTCGTCTATTTTGGTTATAACCTTCAAATGCATCCATTGCCAGGTCTAATTATCAAGCTTAACAGATTCGAATTCAAGGTCAACTTCCAAATTCATCTTCTGATCAAAGAGGTCTGCACCGAGTGCTTCATTGTTCACGCTAAAAATAGAACATCTGACAGTAATCCATCCTCCTCCAAAAAATTCACGATTCAAGGACACTTTGTTGAGGGGCAGGGTACGGTGGAGTCCACATGTGCCAAATTAAGGGCATAGGTTTAAAAAGACAATTTCCAGTAACGGAAGCAGCTAAAAAAAAGGGAGCAGTCAAGAGTTATTGTTCAGCGTTGCAGCCAACCTTCGCATAGCGAAGACGGCTTCATGACATGACATTTCCAGTAACTGTGCAAATTACAAGTTACAACTTGCACATTTGCATGGCCAGCACACTACCCAGCTTTCTGAAACTGCAGGGTTTTATGTGCCCTTGGAAATTTAAGACATTCTGTGTAAGTGGGGTGGGATGTTAGCAGAGTGGTAACAATGCTGGACGATAGAGCAGAAGATCGCAGGTTCAAGACCTGCAGGAGCCCTAAGGGCGGTGGTAAAATGAGGAGCGGTGGTAAAATGCTGTGATAAGTCAAACAGGTACGCTACTCAATGCACTAGCCCCATATTCATGGTATAGCACGTCTGACTGAGGGCAGTAGAAGTGGAGATCAGCGCCATCCAGGCCCACCGAGAGAAATTCCAGGACCCTGTGCAGACCGGTCGATGGCCCCTGACAAGACTTAAAAATTGCTGACAACCTTTTTTTCTTGTCGCTCTTTTCACAATTTTCATGACATCCTGAGAGCCCAGCCCCCCCCCCCTACTCGCCGGGCCCCTGTGCACAGCATAACATCATAACCTTTTTTCATCTTATTATTGTTATTGTATTTTTGTTAATTATACATCTTCGTCATCGGCCCGGGCCACCTCCAGACCGCTGGACCCCTGTGCATTTGCCCCCTCCTGCCCCCTCTCGGTGGCCCTGGTGCCACCCTATGAACCCATGAGGCTCAGGAAGGACTTTGACTTTTTTGACTGTGAAAGTGATGTCCAAACACATATTTACATTATGACACTGCTCGTATAACATACGCGCTGCAGTTAAAAACCTGCAAGAGGTAATACTGAAAAAATTACTAAAAATACAGAAATCAAGTAGATTCTAATATAAAACAGGATACTTGCAGGTAGTCTACTAGATTCTAATATAAAACAGGATACTTGCAGGTAGTCTACTAGATTCTAATATAAACCAGGATACTTGCATGGCACACTCCATAAAAACTGATGGTAATTTCTAGCCAATGTTTCAATTAAACAAGCAGCAAAACAATATCAAAGAGGAACAAACACCTTCATCTTGAAATGTATTTAATTAGGCTTCTGGTCAGTGTCAGTAGAAGTCAACTTACTATCATCATCATGAAGCTATTGTCGGCAATTTTGGGCCAATTTTTACATAACTGCACTCAGTAAATCTGTGTCAATTAGTACTGAGCAGTGAGCATCAATTCCCAAAGGGCGCTACAATCAGAGTAATGACCATCTCAACAGGATATGAATCACATCTGTTTTTCGAATTTGTAGAATTTCCTGGTTCAACATTGCGTCTTCTTGAAATGACTTAAAACTCATCTGTTTGTCAGTAATCAGTAATTGCAGCAGGAGCGCCTCAGAGTTATTCTTCAGAATAGATGCTATATAATTACCTTGTTACATTACATACACTACATTACATTGAAACCCACGGTGAATCATTGTAAATATCACAACGAGACAGCTGCTCAAAACTCAAGAAGTTACTTCCGTTGTCTCCACTGTGGGACCAATAAAATTCACCCTCGGTAAAGAGGAAGTTTTATTTCAAACATACTTACTGGTAAATCAAATGAAAAACAATGTTTTGTGTAGAAGAAAATTTTGGATGAGGTTGTGCGACCTCACATTGCCATCTTGAAAAAGCAGCAACACAACACATGAATGTCACATACATGTAACTGTAGATCAATGATGCAAATATGTCTCAACTCTCTCACGTGATTTTGTATTGAAATAATTAGTTTTCTGTTGGCAATTTTATAGGTAATGTCCCATAATCTCTTTCACAACAGCTCCATTGGCTTGGGTTGAATATGTCTTTAGTCCACATCTTCAGGCCAACTCAGTGTGCTCGAAACACAAACCTCCTTAGCCCAAAACTGAGGTTTTGAGCCAGTTGTCCCAATCCTGTGGAATGTCCTTGACCCAACCAAGCATAAACAAGTGCCAATGCTCATTCCACGACTTTCTTTCTCGAATATCTAAACACCTTTTATCATTATGAAATACTTACTGTCGGTGCGTTACAGTGATTTTGTTCACGAGGCGCCATATAAATATTCTTTTTAAATCACATTACTACGGGGCCAAAATAAAGATCAAATGTATCGAACGAACCTCTAAAATCATTCTCTTAAAGGATACAGGTCAGATCCAGGTCAAATCCATCCGATTTGAATCTTCTCTTCTTCTTGCTCACCAATCCTTTGATCCGATTTGTAACCGCTTCCATGATTCACGGAAAAAGGAAAAGCGGAAAAATAATCGTTAAATCGTCAGTTCGACGAAGGTGGACGACGGCGGCGGCGAAGGGAGACCGCGCCCCAATCGGCCCGACCTCCCGATCGGCCCAGCCCGGCCTCTACACCTCTGGACCAACTGGGCCGGAGTGGCTACGTCGCGTAGACCATCGTCGTTTGCCCCAATCGCCTACGAAATCCGACAAAAATCCGCGTCAACCGGTCTCTCGGATCGTTCGTCGATAAAACGCGACGACGAATTGGTGGACTAATTTAACGAATTAACTGAAAAGTCGTTTTAATTCAACCGCATAGAAGCATCGACTCCACAATCGACTCAACTATGATCGAATGCCTTTTTAACCCATTTGCGGTTTGGCCCAGTAAGTAAGTAAGTGGGTGAAGTAAGTAAGCGTGTGGCCGATTATATCGATTTTATCATCTCTCCTGTTCTGTCTCATTCTGTCTGTCTGTTTCTCTCGCCCTCTTTCGCGAAACTTGGCTATAAATAACTTGTGATACAGATGATGACCTGAGGTAATTAGTCCAGGCACTGGTTACGACCGGGTCTTATGACTCTGAGCAGAGATCTCTGAGTTAATTTATTGCGACCCAGTCAGGCTATAACTGTACATATTAATTGAAGGCGATTCATCAAGAGTTAGTCCTAATTAAAAACATAACTACTGGAAATTGACAATTTGATATTAATAGTAAACTATAATATCATACAATTTGCCACCCGTGTAACATTGGTGTTCTAGCTGTTGTCTGCAGAAATTATGAAAGTTGAAAATAAATATGAGGTTTTTCATTTGTCGATTTAAAAAACGAAAGCCTATAAAACCTAAACATTTACTTTTCGCTGCATTTTACAGCCTTCATCGAGTCTCGACATTACCAGCAAATATAGGCCTAATAATTAATATGGTTTTCAATCTCAACCCGTGATCCGCATGCAGTCGACCAAAAGTGGTCCGCAGCTCAGTCTTAAAAGCGTCCATAAAAATTTGACATAGGCCTATATAGGCCTATTTTTAACGTGAAAAGTAAGGCGAGCAAAAAATTCATCAGCTCTCATTACGTCTTCCTGTGCAAATTTTAAAATTTTGAAGTGTCATCACCACTTTTTATATGCAGTTTCAACGTCGTGAACAGTCTGATATGTAGCAAAAAGAAAGGTTATCACGATGCACTTTTCGGAAATTTACGGGTGGAACACAAGAAATTTTTGAACTTCAAAAGTTGTCCGCGAAGGCAAAAGGGCCTGAGAAGTGAGAACCATTGCCAGCAACGACATATAATATATTTAGGTACTTGAATGATATCGATCTGTGCCTCAAAAAAATAAAATAAAATAATAAATACTTGTATAGTCAGTGGCGGCTCCACCGGGGGGCTAGGGGACCGTGCCCCCTATTGAGTGCCTGGGCCCCCAGTGCCCCCAGTTGGGACTCTATATTTAATGCTATATACATTAAACAACAAATGGTTGCCTCCCATGATTAGAAGTTGCCACCCCAACGGCCCCCCACTTGCCAAATCCTAGAGCCGCCACTGTGTATAGTCGATGTTTTTGGCATTAGTTCTTAATGCTGTGCCTGTGCGCCATGGATTAAAGCCATGGATCGACAATTTAACCTGACTGACCGAATTCAGAAAGTAGACTATACTAGCCACTCAACAACCAAAGAAAATGAAAGGGAATGCCAGCCCATTCTCAATTTGACAATTTCTCAATAATAATTAAGTTCTCAACTATTTAGAGCAGTACATTACATGTTTTCACACAGGCCTACTTAGCCTCCTAAACCACTTAAAATCACATTATTATTATTACAATATCCAACAGACACAAGACATTTCCAGATGTTTGGACGACTAGCATAAGAAAACTAAATCTTTCTCTCTCCGTCTCTCTCGCTGACGACTAGTGCATCATCACCAGAACCCTATATAGGCTGTAAATATTGAAATATGTAGCGAATTCTGAAGTAAGATTAAGGAACTAAAGGACGACCTCGAAGAAAGTGGCTGGAGAACATAGCAATCGGACTAGTATCGAAAATTATGGGAACATGAAAAGAACGGCTGAAGACCGAGATAAATGGCGACAAATCGTGAATGCCAATCTTCGACTTGAAGATGACACATTATGATGATGAACAAATTCTGCACTGAAATGTTTTCACTCACGTGCTATCATACCTACTGGTGTGAAAGAGCTGGAAAAAGATTCTGCTTGAAGATTGTTTTTCTGTCAACACGTTTACGAGGATTTTTCTGATTTTAGATAAAAATATAGGAAATATTTTGTCAGAATGTTAGTTTTCATTATTTCTGTGGTTAGATTATCGTTGTCACAGATTAAAACTGATTAGAAGATTGAACTGATTAGAAGATTTTCGCTGAACGTACATAACATATTGTTTAACGCATGTCATTAGGATACTGTATAAAGTAAAGTAAAATCTCATGGATTTCTATAGCGCCTTGGAAGCAGCACAACAGTAGTTGCTTATTCTTAGGCGCTCAGCCTTTCTTAAAATAGCTACGGGAAAGGTATATTATCAGCCAGGCAATAGCCAACATCCAAAGGGCAGTGAGGCTAGGTTGTTACAGCTATGGAGGAAATGATTTTAGAAAAAGGAAGGGTTTTAGCTTAGACCTGAAGACTTGAGGAGATAATGCAGGGATTATAGGAAATGAGGATTCAGATTTTATTGTTTGAAAGTGTTCAAGTCTGCGGAGGGAAGCTTGGATCGAGTTCCAAAGTTTAGTTTGTATAGGTCTCTCTATGGACTCATACCTGAATAATAATACTAATAATGCTAATGATAATGATGATGTTGATGTAATTTAAAGTGGTTTAGTAGGAGGCTAAGTAAGATTTTAGAGAAAAATCTTGGCAATATTTTGTCAGAATGTTCTTAGAGTACTGTATAGGTCTCTCTATGGACTCAAACCTGAATATTAATAATGATGATGATGATGATGATGATGATGTAATTTAAAGTGGTTTAGTAGGAGGCTAAGTAAGTCTGTGTGAAAACCACTGTAGTAGCTCTCCACATTCAATGACCTAGTTTTCCGAGATAGCCTTTGAATCTTTGAATGATAAGAATATCAGAAAATGTCTGTTGTTTTGCTGAGTAGGTCAAAAGTTTCATTCAAGATCACGTTGACTTCTGATCCAAAGCTGCCATATAAAGTGTAGGTATTAGTAAATGTTTACCGTGTAAACAATGTGAAGATTACCATGTTTCATGCAACAAATCGATTATTTTTATATGTGATTTAAAAAATGGTATATTGTCGCAAAAACCTAAAAGCATATTTATTTAAGATAGGGTTTGACTCCAATTGTTAAGCGCTCTTGTCTTGGACCTTAGTCTTGTCTATTGCGCTGAAGAAATTGGTAATAATAATAATAATAATAATAATAATAATAATAATAATAATAATAATAATAATAATAATAAAGGCTGTTGTTATTCATTGGTTTGTTTTAAGTTATAGCTCAAGTCATTGTTTATCTTATATTGTTTTTACAGCAAAACAGTTGTGTTGTGTGAGATGTGTAGGTCACCAAACTTTTTTTGATGACAATAAGTAATGAATAATTTTTATGATTTAAACAAGTATAATAACAAATTTATGCAATAATTTATTACTGGAGTTAGTGCTCAGTTGAAGTCAATTTGGCCATGTAACACTACAGTACCAGTCATGTTTGGCAGTTCAATGCTTATTTATTTCTAAATCCGGCTGTGGACTAAATTGAAATTCAATACAGCCTGTAATTGTAATGTAATGTAATTTATTCTACTAATTAATGCTGACTTACGCACATATAGATGGATATATGTGTGATGACTTGCAGATCTCATGGAGTGCATTATAATGGTATTTCTTGTTATCATGCAGTTTAGATTGAAAATTTTGCTAAGAGGTGGAATTTATTGAATAAGGAAAACATGTTCATATAGCAAATGCTTATGGAATGCTGGTTTGATGTCTAATGTCTGGTTTTCAATTGTTTGTAGTTTTAATGTTCCGGAACAAACACCGTTTACGGCAGTGTTGAAATTTGCTGCAGAAGAGGTAATCCAGAACTTTCAATATACTTGGAAAGCTTTGCTTATGAAATTCAACTATAAGAATATCTCATATTAAATAATTGTTTTATCTTCTTTTATGAAGAAATTTAACGAAATACAATTTTTGGAAAGTTTATTTTAGAATTTGCAGTTACGCTGTTTATTGCTGGCACGTCTAGATTCACTCACTCACTCACTCACTCATTCACGTCTAGTCATGTTTAGGCAGTAATATATTTTTTGGTCCATTTAAAAGCTTTTTTGTCTTCCCACCTTTAACTTTTACCGAAAATGTAATCTGAGAAAAATCTGTTTTTTCTCTCTGTTAGTTCAAGGTTCCTGCGGAAACTAGTGCTATAATAACGAACGATGGAATTGGAATTAATCCTTCGCAGAGTGCAGGTATTTTAAAAGAAATTGCACTCACAATAGGGTTGCCAACTTTGACAAATTGCAATAAAGGACACCTGGTGCAGAAAAACCTCGGTGTCACCCGGTGCGGGGAAAAAAGGGTTGACTTCCTTCTGAAGTGCGGTGACAAGCAAAAAAAGCCATCTCCCTTCTGAAATGGGGTGACAGCAAAAAAAGGAAATTTCAATTGAAATGTGTGGTTTCATGGCTTGATTTTTGAAATAAAGGACAAACCATGGTCCTTTATAAAAGCGATAAAGGACAAGGACTCAGATGTGCATTAAAGGACTGTCCTTTGAAATAAAGGACGGTTGGCAACCCTAACTCACAATGTTGTTCTAAGACAAGAGTGGACCTGCATACCATAAATTTATAATAATAATAATAATATAATGATGATGATGATGATGATGATGATGATGATGATGATGATGATGATGATGATGATGATGACAATAATAATAATAACAAGGTTTAGAGTGGTTCAGTAGGGTCTGCCCTGTGTGAGAACCACTGTAATTAAAAAGATCTTCCTTTTATTAATGTACCTGAGCTAAGATAGAACATACTGATAGGCTTTCATGGTGAGTTTAGTAATGCAGCTGTTGTAAATTGTTCAGTCTTAAGTATTTCTCCTTAACCCTTTTGCTCTGTAAGACCGATATTTCAGCCTCATAACCCATTGGCTATACGGATTGTTGCAGTCAAAGGGTTAGGGTTTAACCCCTTAACTGGGGATCCCGGATATATCTGTCCATTTTACATTGAGTTACAGTTAAATACACGGTTAAGGGGTTAAATCTGCAGAACGGTGTTGCCCCTAAAATAACTGTTGATGCATGATGCATGCAGTAATCTGGTCATGTGATCTGGTCATGTGCTGTGATAAAAATATTATATACCCTAAAAATGCTGTGTTGTGGTAATTTTTGTATATTCTTTTATTTATTCCTGTGACCAATAAAATGCTTTATTTTATGATAAAGGTGAATGAAATTGGAAATGTTAAATTTTTCTTTGTATTTATATAGGAAATATTTTCTTGAAGCATGGTTCCGAGCTCCGACTTATACCGCGAGATCGAGTTGGCTGTTATTAAAATTCTAATTATATGCCAGACTATAATTTAACACTTAAATGAATTCTGTAAACAATAAAAAATATTCTGCTAAAGTGCGCGTTTTGATTTTTAGAAATTTTTGTCGTTCATCGTTGACGTTGTTCTTGTATCTCACAAAATTCATTATTTTCCTTGCATTGTATTCTTTTAGATGAGAGTGTAATATTAGGAAGTACATAGAAGTGAAGCTATGAGTTGTGTTTGCTGTAATGCAAATGTATAATATTGCTGCTGTTGCCCTAATACAGTGGTTCTCAACCTGTGGGTCGCGACCCCGACGGGGGTTGAATGACGATTTGCCAGGGGTCGTCTGGGGTTGTCTTTTCCGATGCGTAAAACTTGTTTTCGTGCAAAATTTCCCCATTGGTAGTTACTAGTTTTTTAATTGTCATTTGACAATAGACATTGGAGACAATTGAAGCATAATAATTTCAAAAATTTTAATTTTGGCATTATTATTTTTAACAGTTTACAATATGAACGAAAATAATTTTATGGTTGGGGGTTGCCACATCATGGGGAATTGAATTAAAAGGGTCGTGGCACTAAAAAGGTTGAGAACCGTTGCCCTAATAGAATGGTAGTCCCCAAATTTTGTTTTTTTTATACCACAAAGAATAGATGTAAACAAATTTAAGGTATTTTAAAAATTTCATTTGGATTTATATTTCTGGGCAGAATTTATTCTTCATGTGACCCCTTGATCCAGATAAAGCTAATATCATGTTCAAGAAACTGTTTAAATTGTATAATATTAAGTGGATTTGACATTAACAAGAGCACAAATATGTAAATGTTATGTCAACCCTGTGTGGCATTCGAGTATCAGACCAGTGTGGGGGGAGGGAGAATGTTTAATTGACAATAATGTGAAATAGACTGTAACTATTTGCTCCCTCAATGGGAAAGGCACTGCTATTTCCTGATGGAAACTGTTAAGTGTATAGGGTGTAATCTGTCAGCTGTAAGTTTTTATATTCATTATGCTTAACAAGTTAGTTGAATAAGTTAATAACAGCATGAAATTTCCCCTTGGTATGTGGGGAGGGGAGAGGTAGTAAGTGAGCAGTGACCAGAAAATTCACCCTCTTTCTCTCCTACACATACCTAACTGTACTGCATAGACTAGTGCGCATTGCATCCAACTTACCTTTCAGGTTGGACTTGGTGTGATGACCTAGGCACTATGGTAGTGGCGCCATAGAAGTTTATTGATTGAGTGGATGTTATTTTCATAGAATTTATTGTTGGAGATAAATTTTAAAATATGAATTGTGCAAAATTCATTGGGTATGAAGTTATATGATACCGTTGTTGCTGTTATTAATGATGATTTAACGATAACTTAAAGTCAGTGCATTTCAACTGCATTAACACAACCTTCTGTTGGTAATTGATTACATGAAATAGGCATTGTTATGTGATCTTTGCTGAAGTTTGTCTATAAATTGTGTGTTGACTAAAACAATTATGTCGTTCACTGCAGTGCGAAATTCAACAAAATAGGGTCTGTCAAGACATTGTTTACAAATTATTATCTGTGCTGCTATTAATTGTCAAACAACATTGTCTGTCTATAAATAGTTTGTTGTTTCACATTCAATTACATGTTCATACTTCTGCTTTGAATTATATACAAGTGGTGGCAGTTGTGAGTGTGGTCTTCAGTGTATTTTTTCTAGGATAAAAGGTTTGGGAACGCATTTCCAGGGCTGTCGAGAGAAATCCCCTGAAAAGTTTAGAAATTTATAAATGTTAAAGATTTTTAGCGGTGGTGACCTTTTTTTGCTCATCAAGTGGTTAAGTGCAACTGATAATCGTGTAAGTAAATTGTGTAAGTAAACACACACTATTCCATATTGCATATCAATATATGTATAAGACAGTCTGGAAAAAGGTGTGGTAATGCAGTTACTTACTTACTTTACTTAGTTGTTAATTAACTATCAAAATCTCTTGATTTTCCATCTTTACGTTAATGTATTCGAAATCAATTTATAGGGCATCACCGAGTATTTTCGTAATTTTTTTCACTTCAAATGTAGCCTACAAGCCACGTTGATGCCTCCAAAATACTGTAAAATCAAAATTTGAAATACAAAACGGGTCATTTTAAAGAAATAAAAGTGTAGAATAGGACTTTTTATAATATTGTAAGCTTGTAGCAACGATGTGCAAAGGACAATGACTAAAGTCGTTTGCTCCATAATGAGAATGACTTGGCTATTTGCTGTAGGGCGTATTCAGTGGCGGCTCTAGGACTTGGCAAGTGGGGGGGGGCCGTTGGGGTGGCAACTTCTAATCATGGGGGGCCAACCATTTGTTGTTTAATGTATGTAGCATTAAGTATAGGGTCCCAACTGGGGGGGGGGGCAGACACTCAATAGGGGGCACGGGCCCCCTGGCCTCCCCCCCGGTGGAGCCGCCACTGGGTGTATTCTATCAATTGCATTTATTTTAAAAAATTTATTTCCAACTAAATTCATGGTATACATAACAAAACCTATACAATTATACGAAACGGACGAGCAAATTAATGCACTCAAAATCCATAATACAATTTTACCAAACAAGCAAAACAATAAGGTATCCTACTAGTAGCCCAGGATGAGGTTTGGATTGAACTGGTTTCATGGGGTGAGAGAAAGACCTACTACCTTCCACATTCATGCATTGTCTTGTAAAATAGATGGTATTACCGGTAACCCTTCGAGCTCCCCCTTGGGAGTTTAGTCCATGGAAAGGACACTACATTTTCCTTTTGGTAAAGATGCAATGTATTTGGTAAATTTCAAAACTCAAAATTGCATGCACAGGATGGTGCAAAAAAACCAGACTAATCACATTTGCATTTAATATAGTCCCTTTTTGTTTTTGGGCCACCCAGTACAAATAATATCATTTTCAAAATGTGTCAATTCCAACTGGTGCCCACAAGATTTTATATAGTTCACAGCTAGATAAATACAAACATTTCCATAATAAAAATTAACAACCAGCTTAATGTTTTAATACAAACTAGAGCAAAACAAACACTAAGCTACATTTCCCCTGTCCGTGAATTGTTCTTGGAACTCCTTCAACTCTGAACTGTTAAGGACTTATCCAAGTAGTACGTAGGCAAAAAAAGGCATTTTCAACCAACATCCCCCATTTGCACACCCTACATGACACAAAATCTCCAAAACCCAACCCCCTCCCCTCAGTACGTATGGACCCTAAAATAAAATATCTGTTATTTCTTTTAGAAAAATAAGTCGTATTGTGTCCCTTCCTTTCCAGTTAGAAACCAGAATCATTGGCTTAACCTCATCGTCTCTGTGGCCCGTAATATCAATCCGGTTAAGAATTTGTACGCTTGGTAAAGTTCAGTTGGCTACCCTTTCCGTCTTGCCTTCAACGTCGATGAGCTCCGAACTGGATTCTTCCATTTCCAGCTTTAGCAACTCTTCCCGTTCCATAGCCTTCTGTTTTTCATGTGCTTCCTTCTCTTTGCGTTCCTTTTCCTCCTTTTGCTCCGCCATCTTGAAATGCGTGTAGCACACAATGCCTAAACAGAACGAGACAGAACGGCCAAACCACAGTTAACATTGTCCACAGTTTTAGCCAAGAAACACACCGTTAATTACTTTATGCACAACACAACACAAATAAAATAAAATAAATGTCAAATTTTTTACACAGTTTAAAAGGAAAGTCCATTAGCTTATAATATTGCAACACAAGTTGCCAAACAATAAAGAATGGTAAAATAAGAAATGAGTTCACATAAACAATAGACCAAGCTTAGGATTGTGCACTCGATACCATTATTTAACCCCTTAACTGGGTGCCCCGAGTAACACTCGTCCATTTTACAATGAGTTACATATAGTTGCCCAGTTAAGGGGTTAATAGAAAACAGGTGCATTGAAAACAAGACATTCAAATATACCAGTATTTCATATGTCTAGACTCACTCCCTCACTCACTCACTCCCTCCATCACTCACTCACTCATTCATTCACTCACTCACTCATTCGCACTTCAGCGGTTTTGTAACGTACCGCGACCCTAATCATAGCATGTAATATAAAAATGCAGTAGGCCATCTGGCGAATGTTAGTTGAAAAGAATCATCTGAGTTTTGAATAAATGGCAAAACAAAAGCTAGGATTCAATTTGAACGAAAATTTGGCAAATATATTAGACAAAATTATTCACATTTTGTCAAATTAGACAAAAGGAGAGAAATAGATATTGAAATTTCTTGAAAATTATCTTTTAAAAATTTTGTCAGAACATACCTTTATTATGTGCCTTAAAAATCCTATGAGTATGGCACAATCGCTTACCCAGTGGTGTGCGTAGATTCTTGTCGTTTGTGGATCTCAGAGCAAAATGGTCGGAATACGCTTTCCTTGGCGTTATTGTGAAATAAAATTAATTTTAAAAAGTACTATAGGCTAGGGTTTCCCAAAGGGTTTGGAACTGTGACCCACTTCAGCGGCTTTGTAACATGCCGCGACCCTGCAAACTTATTGCCAACCAAAAACATTGCCTAAAACACTAATCATTTTAATATAAGCCGTGTATGGAGGATTGCAGGCATTTAAATTTCTTAAAACCTAAGTCTACTTGCAACTTGCAAGACTTGTAACATTGTGGCGTTGGTTAGACAATGACACTTTTGAATCAAATTTGGTTGTGACTCACAGTTTTGGAAACACCGCATATTAGAAAAAGGTTATTGATTGTTTCAGAATCTTCTGCGGGCCATTTCACAGCCCCTGGCAGGCCAAACTTGGCCAGCGGGCCACCATTTCAATACCCCAATTTAGGATATCCACGTCAATACCTTTTTTATTAATAACTAGGATCATGATACATTAATTTAGCTCTATTCTGGTAAGAAATGCTTTCTGAAACTATCACGAGATGGAGGCACCAAGTGAATCGCACTGAAATCCCTGGCACTAACCGGAAAAGGTAATGATGATCCCAACCAACTGGAGCGACGAAAGTGGATCGTGGAACAGCACAAAACCTCCCATTAAAGTCAGACAGAATTTCAAATGCCCAACCATATTGTAGCTAATAGGTTAAGACCAAACACAACCTCTTCAACTTGGTCAATATTAACTATATAGTTCAATATAAATGTATAGTATATATGAAATTATTGTCAGTTATAATAATAAAATAATAATTATGCACTTCTATAGCACCAGTTCTAATACCGAAGGGTATCAATCGATGGTACTTCGAATCCATCTCCACAAAAGACCAGGTCATTCCAGAGATCAGTCAGAGGGAAAGAGCAAGACAGACCATGGAGGAAAAGCTAACTGTAAGAGATGTATTTTTAGTCTGGATCTGAAAATACTCAATGAATTGGTTATGTCAGTTATGTCTTATTACTTATTGCTACCACCAGTTATTATTATTATTATTATTATTATTATTATTATTATTATTATTATTAGTAGTAGTAGTAGTAGTAGTAGTAGTAGTAGTAGTAGCAGCAGCAGTAATGTTAAATGGCTAACACACATTATTAAGTCATTCATAAAGTACAGAATTGTAAGAACAGGACAAGTAAGGTGAACAACTTGCTAGGGTCAGATTCGAACCCACTGCCCTCCAGTTGAGTGGCAAGAATCTTACCACTATTCCACTGTGCCCCACTACATACAGTCAAACCCAAATTAATTTCAATATCATCGTGTTTCTAAACTGGCCCTTATCAACCACTGCGATTGTCAAGTCTGTAAACTGACACAAAGACAATTTTGACTGTACAAAGGCATATAATGACAAAGAGATCTACAAGGAAGGTGATCTAAAATTATACCCTTTTCTTTCATTTCGTTTCATCATCAATTATGTCATTTATACATCTTAGATTCTTTGTCGACAAAACCACGCTAAAAATAGAAGGTGTCAAGCAGAGGAGTCTTTAACCAGTGCGGGGCCCGGGGCACCTGGCGGCCTGCGGGGCCCTAGACGTGAAGATCAATGTTGACAAGCAAAAAAGGTCATCTCCAATGTTTTTGAATGTTGACAAGCAAAAAAAACAAAAAAGGTAATCCTACGTAAAAAAAGTAGTTAAGTAGTTTGCGCGCGGAGCGGAGCCCCTAAGATGCGCGGGGCCCCGGGCACTGTGCCCGAATTTTTACATGTAAAGACGCCCCTGGTGTCAAGAGATGATCATGCAAAAGGATTGCAGAAAAGAGGATACGTTAGTGGCGATGTGTTCCCGATTATCCAAAATATGGAAACATTGATGGCAAAGGCCACAATACCTGTTGCTGATACCAGACCCTAAAACAAAAAGAGCAACAACAGGTAACTGCAATGATGTCATTATACCAAATAAGCACCAAATACCATTTTAAAAAAATTAAATAAATATCAATCAATGTTCGGATCGTTGGAAGGTTGTTAGCCCCGCAAGGATCGAGGTTGACATCTAGTGGATGTGAAAATTTTTGGGTGGGAGTGGTCTGAAACCCACTGCTCTTTTGAAAAGTCAAGCACTGACGTCGGCCGATGTCCTAGATATTACTGCAAAGATGGCATAGAAATCGATTGATTGATTCCTTGATTGATTGATCAATCAGCCATCAAGATATCAATATTGGACGTTCATTTTGATGCTTATTTTCAACCTCTACATTCATCCTCCTTCAATTCTTCTCCTACACTTGTTATGTGCAGCTATATTTTGTATTTCTGTTAGAGTTCTTACTTATTGGATTAATCGCTAGTTAAGGTTTCAATGCATAGAGTTGTGTAGAGTAAGAGCTTCCGGTTTCCAACTCTGGACAGTCGTGGACATTTATATTCTTTTTGTGAATTAAAATCTGTAACCCCTTTACCGTGCATTAAACTGAAACTCAATGTAAAATGGACGGATATATTCGGGGTCCCCGGTTAAGGGGTTAAAAATCACCGTTTGCATTTGACATCCTTCGGCAACAGCCTTTCGTTTATAAGACATTGCAATTATAGCACTAGCTTTCTGAAAGCTTTTGAGAGGCTGCAATTTAATTTTCCAACCAAACACCTAATGATGTTAGGAAAAGAGGCGCGGTTTACCAGCGCTTTTGCCGACCAGGCGGTACCAAAAATTCCACCTTTGCTTAAAACCGGTTCGAAAAACGGAATGATGGTTGCTACGCCAACGGCCGACAGTGGCGCCTGGTAGTAGAGCAGCTGCATGGCATTGCACTGGAATTCCGATTGCTTTTCATTCACCCACTGCAAAAATCCACAAACAACACAACAGTTAAATACATCTTTAAAAAAACATATAACTTCATAAGGATGAAGGAAAATGTAGAGAGTGAAGTATTACGTACTATGAAGTAATATTTAGAGAATGAAGGAAATTATTATTGTATTGGCAGTATTATATTGGCGATGACGATGGACACTATCGGCGAGAATCTCTGCAGATCTGCGCTCATGGAAGAACCGGACGAAAGATCAGATGACGATGACGAAGACAAATAACTTTCTAAAGCACTTTTACCATCCAGCTTAATTAAATTTGTGTAAAGCGCCTTTGATTTTGATATATGTCATGTTTACAGCACTATAAAAATTGTCAATAATAATAATAATAATAATAATATTATTATTATTATTATTATTGTATATATATATATATATATATATATATGTGACATTATTTAGAGTATGAAGAAAAATTCAGAGCATAACAGTTTCTTGGCAAAATATTTACTATTAGAATCAAGTACATCAGTACGTAAGTGCAAGTATCAGTTCAGCTAATATACATCATAGTAAGTACGTGATGTTAACATTCGCATAGGCTAACTACCGCTATCTGTTCTTTTTCAGCTACTCTAGAAGTTAGATTTCTGTAGAGATTTAGCTCTTCTACACAAACAGGTTAACCCTATTGCCAGTGCAATCCATATAAGCAATATGTCATGTAGCTGAAATATCAGTCTTATGGGGCCAAAGGGTTAACAGAAAATACATGACATTTAATCAATAAAGTCCATGATCGTAACCCTTTGACCACGGTGATCGGTATAACCAATAGGTCATGAAGCTGAGATATCTGCCTTATGGGGAGGGAGAAAAGGGTTAAGCAATTCGCGACTCCTCCAAATTCATGGCCACATTAACCCCTTTACTGGGAACCCCGGATATATCCGTCTATTTTACATTGAGTTACAGTTAAATACACTGGTTAATGGCGTTAAAACGCACAGCTTTGGCTACAGATGTAACAAGATCTTTCATCACAAACTAAAATGAATAGGAATTATGCAAATATAACCCAATAGAAGTACACATCTTATTTAGACGCACGGACAGACGAAAAAGCTGTTTGACCAGATCAGAGAGAAAATGAAAATAACACATTAACTAGAAATGTCATGTTTTATGGATTATAAGCAATATGTGACCAAATGTCACATGTATGAAAATAACACATTAACTAGAAATGTCATGTTATATGGATTATAAGCAATATGTGACCAGATGGTCTAGTTAATGCGTTATTTTCATTTTCTCTCTGGTCTAGTTGAACAGCTGTAATAATATGTATTGGCTATTGATACTCTAGCAATATATCTGTGCATGCATATATAATAAAAGACCTACCACTTGATAAAGAGATGTCACAAGAACACCAGCAGTGGCAAACATTATTCCAATAAAGTTGAACTTTACGTCAAAATAAGAGTTCAGGAAGACACCCATAATAATTGGAATCTGATAAAACAAACAGCAAAATAGGCAGAAACTATACAAATTGCTGCTATGCTGACCAATTTCCTATTTAACACATCCAGCGCCAGCCTGATTTTTCTGGCAGGGCCAATCATTGTGTTTGTGGTACAGTCCATAGAATATAGCAGGGTTTCCCAAACTTTTTGGGACCGTGACCCACTTCAGCGAGTTTTTAATGTGAGGCGACCCTGCAAAAGTTGCGTCAACTAAAAGTGAATAAAACACTACCGGGGTAATCCTTTTCAGGCCTAATATAAGCTTTGAATGGATTGACAACATAAATTTCTTAAAATAAAACCTAATTGCAACTTTGCAAGGCTAGTGGCAACATGGGGTTGGTTAGAAAATGGCATTTTGAATCTAATTTCACACTACGCCGCAACCCACTGGACTGAGCCCTGCGACCCACTTTTGGGTCACTTTTGGGTTGCGACCCACAGTTTGGGAAACACTGGAATATAGGATGTATATATATCACTGAAATATAGGATGTGTATATATATATATATATATATATATATATATATATATATATATATATATATATATATATATATATATATATATATATATATATATATATATATATATATATACCCCGGGCCCAGCAGAGAGCCATACTTGGGACAAAATAATACATCCCAGACGCTGAATGTGTTAAGTCACAAGTTCTTAATTGATGATGATGGCGGTGACACCTATGGTGATGATGAGGGTGGTACCTATGGTGATGATGATGATGATGATGGTGGTACCTATGATGGTGATGATGATGATGATGGTGGGTGGTACCTATGGTGGTGATGATGATGAATGCCTTCTTCAGAAACAATTTGGTGTGAAAACTTGTGGAGGTTGCTACACAGTGGCTAGGGTCAGGCCTGCCGAGAGAGGGAGACAGGAGGGGGGCAAATGCACAGGGGCCCGGCGATCTGTAGGGGGCCTGGGTGGGTTAGTTTTGGGTTAGGTTAGATGGGGCCCGTTGAAAGCATTGCTAGCTGGCGCTGACAAGCAAGAAAAAGGGTCATCACCAAATTTAAAACTTTCTGGGGGCCCTGCGGGCAATCTGCACAGGGGCCCGGAATTTCTCTCGACGGCCCTGGCTAAGGTAGGATTCAAGCCCGCAATACTCCTCAGGTCACATCAGTGGCGGCTCCACAGGGGGGCCGTGCCCCCCCTATCGAGTGCCTGGCCCCCTGCTGAGACCCTATACTTAATACTACATACAAAACAACAAATGGTTGCCCCCCATGATTAGAAGTTGCCACCCCAACGCCCCCCCCCCCACTTGCCAAATCCTGGAGCCGCCACTGGGTCACATGGCAGGAATCTTACCTCATATGTCCCCTAAGTTATTAATTTATTAATTACAAAATGAAATTGACAAATTGCCTGAAACATACGACGGTCATTTTCACTTTCGTCGAGAAAGATTTAGAGTAGAACAACGTCTGCAACGCGATTATACAAGGCGTTGTCAGGGCCTTTATTATCTGATAAGTTCCCACGGTGTTCGTCTCCAGCGACAGATTGGTGAGAACGACGAACCCGCAGAACGTCAGGGATATCGGAATCATCTTCGACAGCGGCATCGACTTTACAGCAAAGACTCCGAGAAAACGGCACGCCAGCATCCCGAGCGAGGTGAAGATAAAGTGGATCATCGTGAGCGTCATGTTCGGGAAAAAGAAATACGTGTACACAGCTTTGTTCAGGAGTACGATGGATATCGAAAGAGCGACATTAAGCGCGAGGATCGCAGCGATGAACAGTCGGCTGAGATCAGCCTTTTTCGGCTGACTTTCTGTCATTCTGACTGGGGTCTGAGTTCTCAGCCTATCAATGAAGCTTCTGCAAAACAGAAGTGTAAATGCCACACAGTTAATTATTCACTAATTCCCTGTGTGTGTGTGCACGTGCGTGTGTATTAAAAACAATTTTTCACATACAGTTTCGCTAATTTCAGACACATATGCTATGGAACATCAAAATCTCGAAATTAGCAAAAAATACACAGATTCATCAGGGCATATGTAGGCCTATATGATCAACTGGTAAAGCAATAATGAAGTTCGTTTAAGTACTCATCTCCCAGGCTGGCTGTATGATTTTTGAACAGATGTGATCACGACACTTAATTACAGTGGTTTTCACACAGGCTAACTTTAATAGCTTCCTAAACCACTTAAAATCACGCTACAGTTTTTATTATTAATTACACTCTTAAATACTGGTAACGCAATTAGTAAGCCAGTTGGCTACAGTAATAGTAATCTAATCTATTCCACGACCAGGGCTCGTATTTTCTGGATAAAATGATTCTTACTAGCTTGGACCGTCACTGCCTGGTGCCTTGAGCTTCAAAGATTGACGCTACAGAAGCTAATCTGCATATTCTGATCAGAGACTACGCTATGGCAGTAAACGCAGTCTATTTGGGTCAAGGCAAATAAATAAACGCACTTTTAAACAACATTAATCACCAAATTTCGTAATATTTATTTAGCTCCAAATTGACAATAATAATCAGTTTACCTTAATGGCATAACACTTTTACTCTTCACACATTTTCAACACCAAAAAGCCCGTAGTTATTTGGTTTAAAAAATAGTAGATCATGGTCGAACTAATTTAGATAAGTCGCAAATATTATGTAATAGAATATACCAGTTTGCAACATACAATTTTTCTGGCAGATTTAAAGACGATATATAATTCGTTATAGTTTCCGAATTTTGCAAGTGCAATTTTGGTTTCGAGAAACAAATATTGAATAAGCAGTTGAATAGGCTGCGTTGGAAACAGTTGACCGCATTATATTCTTATATCGTGTAGACTGTAGAGCAGGCGTCGGCGACCTGGGCTACAGCACGCGTGCAGACCAAAGCTGACGTGGCAAGCATAGCGATTTTCAATGGCAAACAATTAGAGACCAAATAATTCCCCAATGTACAGTGTTTATTCTAGCTACCTTGACATTGGGGGGGGGTTTGAAATGTTTGGGAGAAGAAGGTTTGTCTGCCCAAAAACCTTGACGAGCCAAAAAAGTCATCCTGATATAATTTTTTCTCGAATGTGGTGACGAGCAAAAAAGGTGATCACATATCCTTCCTTTTCTTTCAAATACTCTTCTACATGGTCATATCCTTCTCTTTTTCCCCTCTCCAAAAATAAATTAACTCCCTGTCGTCACATTGGGGGGGGGGGGGAATTTCCAACCCCAAATGCAACATATATAAAACGAGTTCAAAATAAACCTCAGTAGTCTAGGGTATTAGATTGGACGGGAACAACAGTGGTTCTCACACAGGGCAGTCCCTACTGAACCACTTTAAACCTTGTTATATTATATTATATTATATTATATAGAAATGGGGGGGAATTTTCAAACTGGGGGAATCCCCCCCCCCCAAAGGGCCTAGAATAAACACTGCCCAGTGTATACAGGCTGTATTGACAGTGTGAGGGCAAATAAACCCTCCAGACGCCAAATAAGAGCTAGAATGCTCTCAAATGTAAACTCGCTAAGATGCGTAGGCCTACTGTGTTTGGTTACGCGCTGGAGCGGTAGGCTGACGGAACGAGTTCAAGGTTCAAACCCCGTTATATATAGCGTCCCTATAGTGGCTTTCAATATGGCTTTCACACAGTCAGCAATGCCACCTAAGCCACTTTAAATCACGCTAAGTTTAATTTAACTATAACACACTCAGGCCGCCTCTGAGTTCAAGCAGGGAGTTCAGCTAGGTCAGGTCACTGATCAGACTGACTTTTAAAATTAATTAGAACTCCAAATTTAGCACTGTGATACCAAACGGTTTTTAGTTTCTTATTTAAATCAATGTCAAATATATTAAGCAGTAGAGAAATATAAAAAGATTGGACAAATAGCAGGGGCATGAACGCCACGACAATTGGCCTAAACACTCGAAGCCTCTTCTTGTTTATAGTCCTCTTATCTGAGATTATATATATATAAGTCTGTTTGTGAAGATCAGAATCTATACATGTCTAGACTCGCATTGGCTGCCAAAGCAGTCCTACGCGTTTGTCCTTGCAATCGGTTGATGGCCTATGCAAAGCTACACACTCTAGTCTGGTCTGCAATGATTGAATAGTGCTATAGGCCTACCTTTTGTCTTTATTTAGTGTCGCTCTTTTCATTGTCCAGGTTTCAACTGCATGCTTACGAAAGGAATTCTATAGATGTTCTATCTAATAGTGATAAAGTATAGTTTCGTTTTCTCACAAGTTTCTTCTTCGATACCAGAAACTGAATCTTAGATAATCTACAGTGTAACTAGGCCTACCAATTAACAATCAATAACGGCTTAATGCGCTAGATAGCCTAATGAACTCTACGAGAGTCCATGCAAGAATATCCAAGCGTTCGCAAAAATGCCGAGACACTTTGTTACGTGAAAAAATCAAATAGGCATACGCATATTGGTTAGTCAGAGCAAACACAATATTGGAGATAATTAACAGGCCTATTTATTAAAACGATCCATATTATTCTGCATCAAAAATCAGGATGAGTTGTAGACTTTCGACCTGCACAACTGTCTATAAAGGCGTTACAAAGATAGGCCTAACACTGGCGTTTCTTAAGAGGGTATCTGATTAAACGAATCTGCTTTCAAAGATGAAACAGTAGAAGACGGAACTCTTTCATTGGCCACGACAATCGCTAAGTTGGGCGTGATTTAACTGTAGGGCCTATTCTACGGGAATCCACACCTCCTAACAGGGCCGGCGAGAGACGTTCCGCGGGCCCCGGTACAAAAAATTGTGACGGGTACCAGAAAAAATTTATCAACTCTCCGAAAAACCTGACGAGCAAAAAAAACGTTATCGCCTCTCCAAAAAGAGAAAGAGTCTGACAAGCAAAAAAACGTTATCGACTCTCCAAAAAGAGAAAGAGTCTGACAAGCAAAAAAACGTTATCGACTCTCCAATAGGCCTACCTGTCTGACAAGCAAAAAAAACCAAAAAACCTTATCGGGCACGGGCCCCTTTCCCCTCCTAAAATCAAACAATACCTTTCGACCAAAGAAGACCATATGGCGTCTCGCGTGACATCTACAGTTAATTGGTCAATAGAGGCGCACCAAAACCTTTGCGAGTCCTAGATTTCGATGAGTGTATTATCTTCCTCAAGATCTATGATCTTTGAACTTAATGGTCGGCCATTTTGAGAAAAAGCGAAAAAATCGCTAATCGTTCTTTTTTACGATTTATACTGCGCCACTCCTTTTAGGAAATTCGACGATTGAAGGAAGCCGACGTTCGACGTTTAACGGAGATTTTTCCGGCAGCTGTTGATCCAAAACAAGCACGATGGTCGAAGACAGGGCATCGGCGAAGGAGCTGGACCAGTGGATAGAGCAGCTAATGGACTGCAAGCAGTTGGCGGAGAATCAAGTGAAGACCCTCTGCGATAAGGTTTCGTCTCAATTTCTGAACTATTTTTCTCTTAATAGAAAGTAATTTTTGTCAAATAATCAAATAAGCAGACTTGTATGTCGTTTGTGATTAGACTATGGACGTGTGAAATAGTATCTTTTGATGTAAACCTTACATTTTTAATTAACTTTTGTTTCAAATATTTATAAATTAGTTGACAGCACGACGTCTCGCCGGAAAAGTAGTCGCAGCCCGCAACGTAGTCTCTGCCATTTCCCAGCCTCAAGCGGCTCGTAAGAAAAACCCGGAGGCCAAACAAGCAATTCATCGCTTAGGTGTTGATAAATTTGTAGCAGTGTTAAGCGGCAAAGGTAAAACGCGAGTCAAGAGAAAGCAAGGGCAAACTACTCTAGATTAATGATATAACTACTCTAGATTAATGGTATAAGCCACCAGAGTCGCTGCTTGCCTTGCACACGGAGACCAGCACCGGACTCTACACTCGTTCGAGTATGGGACTGCCTTTGTCTATTGAAACAGTCACCATGTTTTATGGATCATGCTTTTAGGCAAAAGAAATTTTGGCCAAAGAGTCTAACGTTCAGGAAGTGAAATGTCCAGTAACTGTATGTGGAGATGTACATGGTCAGTTCCACGACCTGATGGAATTGTTCAAAATTGGAGGAAAATCTCCGGACACGAATTACCTTTTCATGGGCGACTACGTTGACCGCGGCTATCACTCGGTGGAGACTGTCACGCTTCTAGTGGCACTTAAGGTAAGTGACAACCGTTGCTTCAGAAATTTCTGCTAAAATTTGTGCTTTATGTTATGTAATGCAACAGGATATTTGTATAGCACGATATTTGTATAGCGCCACTCGTGAAGAATCACTCAGAAGCGCTCCCGCTGCAATTACTGCATATTGACTAATAGATAGGCTTTTTACGTTGTTTCAAAAAGAGGACTATGGATTCATCTGTTGCTAAATTGAGTATACTGGGGCCAAGAGCATTCCAGGGGATAGAGCCAACTGACTCAAAACCATGTTTCAAGAATAAGGAGGTTCGTGCTTGAGACACTCAGTAGATTCCAGCTTGTATGTTGAGTTGTGGCTTAAAGCATATTTAACCCCTTAACTGTGTATTTAACTGTAACTCAATGCAAAATGGACGTATATATATCCGGGATCCCCAGTTAAGGGGTTAATGAATGTTATTAGGAATATTATTGCAATGTTTTCAAGAACAGACTAATATTTTGATGAGGCAATATTATATTCTTTAGCTTTGCTTAGGATGGTTTGCATTTCTTATATATTCTTTCTGCCACAGATTGATTCTCCACTCATCTGCATTGACTCTTCCCATTTGACCTGGCTTTAATTCCACTGTTGTTTGGTGCACTGCTAATGCCGTAGGGGCTCATCCACATAGTACGTACGCAAGAAAAGGCATATTTTCAAAGCAACCCTCCCGTTTACACACTGTACATATGCCAAATTGCCTAAATCCAAGCCCCTCTCCCCCACAGTGCATACATACTATATGGATGGACCCTAGGCATTATGAGGGTGGCCCATTTGAAGTTGATTGATTGATTGATTGATATTTTCTTTGGATGTTGAAAATTAGCCATCAGATTACCATTGCTGGATGTTTACAGATAGTAAATTCAGTTTTATAACAGCAATAACAGTAATAATAATTCAGTGGATTTTGTTTACGAAGAAATATGTTTGAGGCCGTGATTCAAATTATTTGGCATATTATTAATTTTTCTTGTTTAAATTAGGTTTCACGTCTGTTCTGAATAACTTTTGAGGATACATATTTCACTTGTCGTGTGGTGCAGGCTTTTTGATTAATAGTTGGTGATGTGATTCAAGGTTAGGTTTAAAGACCGCATAACAATCTTGCGTGGAAACCACGAGAGTCGGCAGATCACACAGGTGTACGGCTTTTACGACGAATGTCTTCGCAAATACGGAAATGCAAATGTCTGGAAATATTTTACTGACCTCTTCGACTTTTTGCCGTTAACAGCACTGGTCGATAGTCAGGTTGGCTATTCATGTAGACTCTTAACCCTTAAACCGCCAGATACTTTGTAACTATATGGAATGCAACCGAGTAAACTCAGCTCCGAGGGTTCAAGGGTTAACTCCTTTGTTCAATTTGCCATACATTCTGGTTTTATAAAATAACTTATTTTGTATATTAATGGGTTTCATGTTTAAACTAGGCACATTTTAGAGCATTTAAGCCTTCACTTTCATTTTGTTAAGACTTTGGCCAACTTTCATGTAATGTTGAGCTTGTGGAAGAGCTGCTTGCCATGGATACTGTCAAACTCAATTATTTCATTCATCTTAACGTTAACTTACTATCGATCCCAAATATATATGGGTTGTTTAGTTGAGTTTGGCTACTAAACAAGAATGCAATATTATCAATGGATGACTTTGTACAGTTTAATACAGCCTGTGTATACTGTATATGCTAAAGATGTTGTATTGAACAGGACTGGCATTGTTGTTTTTACAGATATTTTGTCTCCATGGTGGATTGTCTCCATCTATTGATACTCTTGATCACATTCGAGCACTTGATAGAATTCAAGAAGTTCCACACGAGGCAAGAATTTCATAATTCTCTTTTTCACGCGCACATACATGCCCCTTTATGTACTGTATATATGTGTACACGGACTGTTTATACACACAATATTTCAAATACAAAGTCATAGAAATTAAAAGGATCACATTATTCCACAATCTTTTTATAGGAATTATTACACATAACAAATTTTTCTTTACATGTTTTAGATGTTTATCTGATACTATTTGTTTGGAATTTGAATATCTTCTTTGTTTTCGGTATCTTTGGCCTTGTAGATGTAATGTCAAGAAAGTCTTGTTTTCTGTTCACCTTTTTAGGGTCCAATGTGTGACCTGCTTTGGTCTGACCCAGATGATCGTGGTGGCTGGGGAATCTCGCCCCGAGGGGCAGGATATACGTTCGGCCAAGATATCTCAGAGACGTTCAACCACAGCAACGGGCTGACGCTCGTCTCCCGAGCTCACCAACTCGTCATGGAAGTACGTAGCATGTGATGAATGATGGCAGTGGATTCAAAACTCTTACAGTAGTAATGTCATCAGCTTCACTCACCAGACTGCATACTTTCTTTGTTGCTAGCGGCCATTTAACCCCTAAACCGACCAGATACTTTGTAACTATGCACAATGTAATGTAACTGAGTACAGTATACTTGGATCTGGCAGGCTAAGGGTTAATCATCTTCATCATGTTCTCTGACCTGGGACAGGTTCAGGGCTCCATTGTTTCTATTCCTCTCTGCGTCTTGCCTCTTCTTTGATTTCTGCATAGGTCATGTGACGCTGTGCATCTGTTTTCATCATCCAGTCCAATAACATTGTCCTCGGTATGCCTTTTGTCTTTTTTCCATGTATACTTCCCTCCATTACTGTTCCAAACCACGAGCCATTGAGTACCTAAGTAAATAAGAATTAAGTTTTCACAGTCATTTTATAAATTGCATTTATGTTTATAGAAAGTCATTACATTTATGTCAATGAAGTAAATTTTTAATATCTGTTTATGTTTTTGTGCAATTATTCAGGGATACAACTGGTCGCATGATAAGAATGTTGTGACCGTTTTCAGTGCACCAAATTACTGTTACCGCTGTGGTAATCAGGCTGCTTTGTGCGAGCTGGATGACTCCCTGAAGTACTCTTTGTAAGCGTTTAACATTTTAAAACAGTACAGTAAAATAAGAAAATCTAACTAAATGTCTGTTTTGAAACACTAATTTGCTAAATTTTCCTTTCAAGTGATGTTCTTGTGTGCTTGTCATAATGGAAATTTGTCTAGCATCTGATTGGTCGATAATCTAGTAACGACACATAGTGGCTGAATGCCTACCAAATTGCCAAGTATTAATGTACATACATATCATGAAATGAATGATGCTATTATTTTTATTACATGGTTGCTGATGTACGTTTGTACGTTAAGTCATGCGTAAAGTGCAGAATCGTAAGTGCGGAGCAGGTGAGGGGCGAACAACTTGCTTAAGGTCGTTATGCAGGGGCTAGGGTCAGATTCAGACCAGCGATCCTCCCGATTGCATGACAAGAACCTTACCACTACTCAACCTGCGCCCACTTTTACTTACTTATTCCCGTGTCCCAACATGGCTAACCTGTGACGTGATTGTCCCTTTCACTGGACACTATGTGGAGTCTTCTGGCGGTTTTATATAACATTGATAATGGTGGGAGATAATTATGGCAGCTTTAACTTTATGGTCAGTTGCCTGCCAATGTTTTGAGGTGACCAAGTATTGTTTAGCAGCTTGACAGTAGTATAGGAGGTTGACTATAGTAACAGTAGGCCTAATGCTTGCCTGTTCTTTTCTTGCAATGGTATAGATACTATGTGACCATATGTAAAATAAGTGGTGCAGCTAGATAACTACAGTGAAACCCGCTTAATTGCATAGTTGCCATGCAAGCCTTGCTTATGCGATTAACTGGGCTATGCGAATAACTGGGACGTCTGATAATGAAATGTACGCACAAAACACTGGTTTGGGTTTTTATGTTGTTATGTGATTATGCGGATTATGCAATTAAGCGGTATGTGATTAAGTGGGATCCACTGTATCTCTTTGGTGAGAGATGGCAAAAGATGATGGTGAAGAAATTGGTAGAAACAGCTAATTTGTTCGTGTCAATGTTTCACCACAATTTTTTAGCACTGAGTATGTTTATTGTTTTGCTTTTTTTGGTTAAGGTTTGTAGTTGGCTTCAGAATAATTTTCAATAGATGGTGGTTACTATTTTTAGATTATTTTCTTGGAATATCCATATCTTAGGAAATCTAATGTGGTGTGAATTTAATATTTTTGAATTGAATATAATTGCAAACGAAGACTGGAATGTGGTGGCTGTTCATGAAGCATGTTTTGGACACATTCAGGTGCTTGTCAAGAAGAGGTGCTATATGAATGCATACTTAGTTACACTGCATTACATTTTGATTTGCTGAAGCAGTTAAAATGTGCTGCTCTTGTTGCTTTCACAGCCTACAGTTTGATCCTGCTCCACGCCGTGGAGAGCCG
The DNA here is from genome assembly GCA_018105865.1 of Metaphire vulgaris. NCBI lineage: Eukaryota > Metazoa > Annelida > Clitellata > Crassiclitellata > Megascolecidae > Metaphire > Metaphire vulgaris. The sequence continues at coordinate 2,313,519 of CM030867.1, read as the reverse complement.
CACGTCACGCGCCGGACACCAGACTACTTCCTGTAGGCATACTGAATCCTTAGGCAGAGTTTACCTGGCTTGAGAGAATCGTAGAATTTTTATTCCAATATCGGAAATTTAGGATTTTCTGCACACGTTTCTATTTCTCTAAGGGTATCAATGCAGCAGATCTCGGCACTAGAACTAGCATGCACTAATATTCAACTAGCAAGTCAGATCCGTTGTCCTACACTAGCTATGAACATTCAGCATGTGGAAATGCCTGTACTCTTTTATGTAGCATTTTAAAATGAAGTTTTATTTAATGATTGGGACCATGTCCGCGAATTCTAATGGTTGTCTTCAATATCGTGTATTGATAATTATGTTGATAAGTTAAAGCCGTTGGCAATAGACCGATGAATGAGCTAGCAGTTAGGGAAAATTGCTGAGACTTTGAAGTCTGGATGTATGAGATATATTAATACTTGATTGTACTGTTTCATGGTATTATTTAATGTATTATGTATTTTAAAAGACCAAATGTTATTCCAGTTGGGTGAATGCATGGTCATTTACCGCAACGCAATTACAGTAGATCCTCGTTATATCGAAGTTCAAGGGACCGTGATAAATACTTTGATATATCCGAGGTTCGATATATCCGATTCCTGTATCATGAACACTGTTTTGGCGGGACCGGCGCTCAAACTTCGATATAAACGTGTTTTCGATATAAGCGAGTTCGATATAACGAGGTTCTACTGTATTGTTTAAAAGAGATGAATTGTGCTGATAATGTTGCCATTTCTTATATTGGAACTTTATTGAGAAAATGTGTTTTAGGATATGTAATAAAGTGCCAGTGCTTGTATTTTCTTTAAAATATATAATATATATACAGTACTGTATATGCACAATATGCAGATTTAAAGAGAGAGTTGCTTGTGTTTTACCAAGACTCTTGAAGTATTATTGTATCAGTGTATTACGCAGATTCCATTTATAATTAATTACCGGTATTTTGTTAAGCCACAAAAGTAATAAATGTACATTACTTAATGCTGTAATGGTTTTCCTGTTTGAAGTTATTTTAAACAGTTGTGGAACATAGTTCAATGTACTGGTTTATCGGAATGCCTGAGAAATCGCCACATCTTAATCGGCTTTCCAGTTGCTGTGAGATGTCTGTGTGGAATATGTGCTTAATGAAACCACATAGGATGTGGCTTGGTCAGACTAGGTCTATTCATTAACTTTTTAAGTTCTCGCTCTGGCATTGTTTGTCCATTTTAGCAGAAGTGATACATTTTAGCAGGCAAACATGAATGAAAATATGAATGCAATCTCATTTTATTTGATTACACTATTATGCTAACAACACATGTTTTGTGTTCTTAAGTCTCTTGCTACCAAATATAGCATTTAGTTTCCCTCTGAATCAAAGCAGGGTTTGGTGTTCTTTCACCAAAAGGATGATTATCCGTACGATACAAAAAGTGTGCTGTCAGTAATGGATATCTGCAGTTTATATGTTGCTTATACTGTACTGTATCTGGTCAATAGAATGCAGTAACTTTTTCCAAAGTGACACGACCATACGAATGGACCCGCCCAGTACATCAGACGTTCTTACCGAAATAATCGCTTACTACTAGTACTACTACTACTAGGGCCTACTACTGCTGCTGCTGCTGGAACTACCAGTGTTTATTCTAGGCCCTTTTGGGGGGATTTCCCCAAAGTTTGAAAATTCCCCCACCCCAAAATTTCTATATGTTGCATTGGGGGATGGAAATTCCCCCCCCCAAAGTGTGACGATAGGGGTTTTTTATTTTGGAGAGGGGAAAAAGAGAAGGATATGACCATATAGAAGAGTATTTGAAAGAAAAGGAAGGATGTGATGACCTTTTTTGCTTGTCACCACATTCGAGAAAAAAATTATATCAAGATGACCTTTTTTTGCTCGTCAAGGTTTTTGGCAGACAAACCTCTCCCCCAAACATTTCAACCCCCCTCATTGTCAAGGTGGCTAGAATAAACATTGTACTACTACTACTAGGCCTACGCAGCGGTCTTTAAATGCACGCTTCTGAATTTTTGATCGGAAACATAATGTACAGTAACTTTTTTTCTACTACAGTGTAGGTCTATGTTGTCTACCAGTCATGTGATGCATACTGCTAGGCTGAGGCCAGGGAGTTGACTTCAAGCCTGTCGATGCAAAGGCAAATATGATTAAATTCTCACAATAAAGGCAGACTACAGCATAGGCCTATAGGCAGTCCGTTATGAGACGAATATATTGCAGTCCAGTAGCCGTGTACTCGAGTGTTGGGTGGTAGTTCAACATAGGCATTGTGCAAACTTCTCATATACAGCGTTAGAGCAGCCGCAGCTGTACTTAATCATATCGTCATCTTATTCTCGTCTGTTGCTTTACATTGAATTGGATCGATGCCCACAGAAACCAGTATAAGAAGTGAGGCATTCAATGCAGGCAGTTGCCTAAAGTTAAACATATACGGTATACCGTATTATTATTATTTCTAGACAATTTCTCCAGCGCAGTAAACAAGGCTAAGGCCTACGACAAAAGCGCTTTGACATAAATTCTATCAATAAAATCCGATATTAAATAAGTGTGTTTTTAAGTTCCTAAGAAAGGATTCCGCAGAGACAGCTTCCAACACAACATCAGGTAACGAATTCCAAAGTAACGGATTCCCTTTGGAGAATGACCTTTCTCCAAACTTGGAGGTCTTTGACGGAGGAGGGACAAGCAGTAGGACTCGACGACTCGACCGAAGCTTCATTCTCGACTCATTTGACGTCGTTCGCTGCACCAGCGCACTCACCGTATGCCATGCTGGGCCGTTTTCTGGAGACATCACACAATGGGAAACTGGAAATTATCCGGACTTCATATAGCTGCAAAGAGAGACAGACAGACAGACGGAAAGAGAGACAGACAGACAGACAGACAGAGAGCGAGAAAGAGGACACACTGTTAATTGACTAGTGTCGATCCGAGCTGACTGGAAAGGACGAAGGGTACACTTTTCCCATTGCTGAGAAATATAACGTTACCGGGCCTATGTCGATTTTAAGAGCAACGCGTGAGAGCCGGAAAGTTATAGCCTTGCACATCATACAACAATCTTGTGCACTTGAAGACGCTATTTCAATAGGCCTATTAGTCTTGCATAGAAGATCCCACCGTTTTGCACACCCCGGCGTATTCTCACAGACTTATTCAATGCCGAACTGACTGTATTGCAGGCTAAGCCAGCTAACGCTTTGAGATAAGTTTTGGATTGCAGTGTTGTCAACTTCTGCTTAGGCCTATATAAGATCGGGCAATGCGAACAGTAAAGCAGCTAGACAACCTCTGAAGAACTAACAATGTCTACTGTAGAAGTGAGATGAACTGTTGAATCGGGGCTGCAGAGGTCTGATCTTATTCAAAAATTCAAGAAGCCGAATTTTTAAACGTTAACCTCTACGGTTAAATGATGTTGAGCAACAACGCTCAAAATCGCAATAAAAATCAAGTCTTCTCTCGTTCTCAGGACGCTATGAGACTCTCAGACTCAGTTGACCTGTGCATCAGGTCTCATAATAGGCTACAGATAATTAGTTAAATGAAATAACACACGAGAGTGAATAAATATGGATGAAATAAATATATGTGGCAAAAACTATATGCACATACAGTGGTGTATTTAGGGGGTATGCTCCTGATCCATAGCGTACCCCTTTGGTCTTTGGCCTTTGGTCCTTCCCTTCGGTTGCACCGCAAAATATTTTAAATTTTGTTTTAGGGGATATTTGCTTCATAACTTAATTTGTGCAATTAGTAAAAATGTAGTAAAGTGAAGGAAACTTTAAGGAAGTATGCGCTCCATTATATAATTAATAAATGTTTCGTTACTGGGTCGTTACAAATTGCAACCAGCTTTCGTCTGTGAAACAATTATGGAGCAAAAATTTGAGGCAATTCAGCGAAATTACAGCATTTCAGTAAACTTAAACTGTATGGCAGGCACGTCGGAACGAATTCTCATCAGGGGGTGCAGATTTTCCGACTTTCTTAAGAAAAAAATTCGCATCTTAAAAAACCTGACGAGCAAAAAAAGATAGGCCTAGTCATGGTAATCGCGCTTCCTGAAAAGCAAAAAAGGTCTTCAAGCACGGAATTTACTCTCTTATACCCATGACAAGCGAAAAAAGTCTTCACGCACGGAATTTACTCTCTTATTTTTATCCAGGGGTGCAGATTCCTACGGGCCTCCAGGGGGTGCTCTGCACCCCTTGAATTTTTCCAGGAGGTGCAGTTGCACCCTCTGCAACCCCACTTCGTACGGGCCTGCTGTATGTATTATTGCAGAACATAGAATAAAAGTCATTTTTCGAACTTCTTAAATTCCAGCATACCCCTTTAAGCCTTTCTAAATACGCCCATGTGCATATACCCTCGGCAGTGTCAATGTTAATGTATACAAATTTCTGATCTGAATAGTACTAGGATGTACCAAGATGCAGATCAATGGTGTGTGAAGGTCTGCTGCTAAGCCCATTTACTTCGAACCTGTTAGTGAATAAGTCCAAGTAAACAAAGTCGCCGAAAAAAGGCATGTCTTTGAGGGACCCTATATCAGGCTGGTGGTACGAATCTCACAGCACAGCGGTTCTGACATTAGATGAAAGTTCATCAAATGGATGGCCTAATTTCACTGGCACATCGTAAAACTAGCAGATGCGTCAGTAAACAAGTATGCCCTAGTCCTAGCTCGATTCACCGTCCTAGCTCCATTGTTGCACTAAGAAGCAGACTTGCACAAAAGGTTTCATATATTTTAGTATAGGCCTAATGCGATTTATCTAGGACTGAGGTCGAACGAAGACGAGTGATGACCTCGCTTTACATCAGCAGGAGAATGATGCTAGTACAGTATAGCTATTGGCTTAGCCAGTGTTCAAAAACACCCGCAGAGTATAAAGGCCAGTGTCTTATCTAGACTCCAGGCCTTGGGGAGGGGGTGAGGCTTGAGGGAAATCGACTTGGTTGGAGGGGGAAAACACAGTTCAATGCAAAATTTGTGTAAGTGCAAGGAATTTTGTTTTTTTTGGGGGGGGGAAAGATTTTGAGGGTTTGGGGAAATCTCCCCTCCTAAAAGGCGTGTATAAAACACTGATATGGGCAAACCCATTCAGTCCCGCAAAGATATTTGTTGTAGCCTCGGAATCTCCGATAAGTAAAGTAAAGCAAAGTAAAATCTCGTGGATTTCTATAGCGCCTTGGAGGGCAGCTCAACAGTAGCTGCTTATTCTTAGGCGCCAGCCTCTCTTAACAATAGCTATGGGGAAGGTATGCGATCAGCCAGGCAATAGTCAATATCCAAAGGGCAGTGAGGCTATAGAGCTTTGGCACATAAGCAACTACAAGCAAATCGACAACATGGCCAAAACAGAAAAACAACTACTGAGTCACGTAAAAGCAAAGAAATTGGGTTATTTTGGACACACAATGAGACAACCACAAGACACCATCGAGTTCAGCGTGATCACAGGACTGGTGGAGGGAAACAGAGACAGGGGACGTCTGAGGATATGTTGGATGGATAATATCAAGACGTCGACTGGTCTTTCTGCAGACTGCCTATTACGTACCGTACAAGACAGATCAAGATGGAAATCGTTAATCCATTCTTGTAGCCAACCGCCGCAAAGCGACGATGGCGCATTGATATGACATGACAAATACAAACCTCAATATTAAGACTCGACCATATTATACTCTCATTGCACTTAACAGTGAAATTGTATTCATTTTTAGTTTATTTTTAACTCGATCACTATCTGGATTTCTCATCCACCGTGATCATTATCTCTACGTTGCAAATGTGCATTTTGCAATTACGAATTGAAATTTCAAAACGAAGAATGCAGTTTATTCGGTGCAGTTTACTTTGAAGAATGAGCAAATGACCAAGAGTCAAACACAACCGACGTACCGCAGTTTTATATTGGAAATATTTTATTTCAGTCAATTGATGAACCGAAAAAATCAAATAGAAATGAAAAGAATAGCATGGGACGGCGGTTTCAAATCTAACGCCATCTTCGAGTTAGGCATTCAAAAAACATCTTTGATAGAAAAAACCCAATTAGTACAACTAAAGCAACAAGGCACAACACGTCCAACATCAGAAACTCGATCAACGTCATGTCCATGGCATCAGACCGCAAATGATCGCCGCCATATTTGATCACGTGTTCAATCCAGTGTGTTGCTTTCTGCCTCGGCGTCATCGGTTCGTCTCGCCATCGTTGTGAAGCTCGGCGGATCGCGTCTCGATGCTCTGGATTGTCGATGAATTCGACGATGTTCTGACGAAGTTCGGACGAAGTGAACGTCTGAACGGTCATTCGCATTCCGAGACGCTTTGCTTCGAGTCGAAAGCAGTTGTGGTCTTGTTCAGCAAAGAACGGCATTCCGATCATCGGCACTCCGTGGTAGAGAGCCTCGTATTGTCCGTTGTTTCCGCAGTGGGTGATGAAGAGCTTGGTATTCGGATGACCGAGAATGTCGTTCTGAGGCAGCCACGTCCTTACTATCACATTGTCAGGAACATCGATTCCATCCTCGATGTGGAACTTCACGATGAATGTGAAAGGAAGTCCATCGAAAGCTTCCAGAAATCTAGTGACCGTTTCTCGAGGCATATAATGTGACGTTGATCCAAATGACACCAAAACAATTCCTCTCCGTCCATTAGAAGTGTCTAATATGTGACCAAGGTCACCACCGATTGCTTTAGGTGGCACCGCCGTCAGGCCAGGAACTAAAATCATATTGGGAAATGTGGGAATATGGAAATCAAGATGATGGTCTCGTTCCCAAAGAAACAACCGCGACCTTCGCAATAAATGAATCCAATCCGACAAAGATTCATTGGAATACTTGTTTAAAAGAGCTTTGTTCCATATTTCGGAGGATATCATATCGATTTTGTATCCTATTGAATAGTTAATTAGAGACTTCACTCTGTTCCAGAAATTAGATGGATACGATTGTTCCAGGAGGCCGAAAAGGAAAAGAAAACTAGGCAAAGATGGTGATCGGATCATCCAAGGATGAAAAGCGGCGGAAATGGAGATGAACGGAATGCTCAGATTGTGAGGAAGAATGAGTGAACAAGGCAGAAATACCCATCCATCGGCCACAACTAAATCGAAGTTAATGGACCTTACTTGTGACAGAAAATGATCGTCTTCCATCATGTTGGCGCAGTCTCTGTTTACCAACCGTACTGTGACTTCCGCTTCTTTAACTTTATCGTGAGTCACGAAGACACTGTGGGCAATAAAACGTTCGAAATCTTCGCTAAAAATTTCCATTTCGTTTTCGGTGGCTTTATATCGCAATACGTTGACTCCTGTTGTCGGCGTGATTTCTTCTGCTTTCGGGAATGTTGTGCTGAGTGCAACGTAGATGCCATGTCCGCGCGATACAAGCTCCGTCGCCGCTCCGAGATGTTCCATTACGTGGCTTCTTTGCTGCATTGGAATGAACAAGATTCGCGACGCTCTTGTAGCAGTCACCGAGTAAAGCAGGAAAAATATTAACGACGTTCGGATTTTGAAGATTTCACACGAACGCATGTCTGCGAAATGACGATATAGCCTACCCGAATGCAAAGCAAATACTAGCTGAGTCACTAGCCGCGAGTAGCACCAGCTAATATACGCGAAGAGCGGCAAATAGGCGTATTTATAAGACATTTTTACGATGTGTTCCTATAAAATCTGCTGGCAATTTTGTGAATATATTTAACTCTTTCACCACGCAGTTTATTAGTAAACGTTCAGTCCAAAACGTGTTACACCCGGTATCTAAAAATCATCGTTTTCCATTTTTATGATGAACAGTGTTCAATTCACGGCAGGCTTGGTCACTAAATGCGTGTAATAGGGTCCGGTTCTTCGAAGCAGGCTTGAGATTCATGAAAGACTGATGACATTTTTATTGGAGATGGGCGTGTGAGGCAGGTAAGGCATTAGTTGTCTTAGGATCTTGGGAACTGTGGCCGATCGCTCCAAGATATGTCTCGAACATAACTAAGATGCCTACAGCTGTTAATCGAAGGCTTGATCGCACCTCGGTGGTGGAAGATTGCTTTCAAAGCTCTCCAGTTCTTGAAAGTGAAACTTGTCTTTATGAGTGACCATATATGATAGGTATTCATAAACCCTTGATACGCCATCATTTCATGCCGTTTTATTGGAATTGTTTAACTGCGAGTTAAAGATTAAAAGTTGCTGTCATCTCCATTATTCGCATAAGATTTAACCAGTCCCATTCCATTTCTGCATCTTTTGCTGCCCCGTCTTTCTGGGTCCTTGCTTTCCAATACATTGTCATCAACGTATTTTGTATTCAATCAGTTTAATAATAAGGTTGAGGTTGTACTGATGTCATCGCCACAGTGGTACCCTGTTTGACGCTGCTTCTTTGCTTCCTTTCCGCAAAAGCTTAGATTTTTATAATGACTAGGCATTATACTCCGTTAGACCCATCAATCTTGCTTAGTGAGGGTAGTCATCCTTAATGTAATTTATTATCACGCGTATGTTACTATTCATTGCATTGGTTTAAAAATAAAACAATAAACATCTTTTACAGCTTCCAGTGACTCATTTCTTGCTCCATGTTAGTAGTAGTAGTAGTAGTAGTAGTAGTAGTAGTAGTAGTAGTAGTAGGTAGTAGTAGTAGTAGTAGTAGTAGTAGTAGTAGTAGTAGTAGTAGTAGGTAGTAGTAGTAGTAGTAGTAGTAGTAGTAGTAGTAGTAGTAGTAGTAGTAGTAGTAGTAGTAGTAGTAGTAGTAGTAGTAGTAGTAGTAGTTAAATTCAATGCAAAAAGTAGTCTGATTTTCTTATCCAAGACAGTCTAAAGCTCTAAGAGACTCCCAGAAGATATACGAGAAGGGCATTCGAAGTTCGAAATTACATTGCATCTGTGAGGAAATGTTGTGTGACGGGATAGCCCCACAATTTAGACACCAGTGTGTAAATACCAGACAGTAATGCTGCAACAGAAATTGTCGATGACAAAATGTATATAGCACTGGCAAATTGCGGTTGGGTATTTGCCATACAACCATGTAAAATGACAACATGCCGAGGCAGCGACGCAATAATGACAATTGTAATAATTACGATAAAGAAGACGATGGTGATGATGATAATGATAACTTCAATGATGATGATGATGATGATGATGATGATGATGATGATGATGATGATGATGATGATGGCGATGATAGTAGTAGAAGTAATAATAATAATAATAATAATAATAATAATAATAATAATAATAATAATAGTAATAATAAAATGATGATGATTTTCGTCGCAGTTTTTAAATCAACACTTTTGAATTTATGATCGGTAATGTTAATGTGTAGGGTTATTTTTCTACCACGGCGTACATTGTAGGTCTATATTGCTTAAGAATCGTGTGATGCACGCTGCTAGGTTGAGGCCAAGGAGTTGACCTTGAGCCCGTGCAGAGGCGTAGCGTGCACTCTAGCCGCCCCTGGAACATGTTTATTCCGCCGCCCCAGGACGTAACAAAAATAAACATACATGATACAACGTCACACAGCATTATTACATTAGAACAATAGACTATAGTCACAACTGTAGTGTAATGTAATACCTATGAAATTTAATTCCTGTAACAATGCAACAGTAACAAACTCATAACTTCATAAGAAGTCAAGAGGATAGACTATAAATGTTACCATTAGTCCATTACTGTGGTCTGTTACGTCTGTACTGGGTAGAGAACATTTAAAATATTCTATTTAATACGAGCCCTTCGCGCTTTCACGGTGACAAACTCAGTAATAATAGCATCCAAGTCAAGCTTATCAATATACTTGTTTTCTATGAAAATCAGTGACAACGAGGACAACCTGTCTTCTAGCATTGTAGATCGCAAATAATTCTTTAATATTTTAAGCTTAGAAAAACACCTTTCGCAGCTTGCAATGGAGACAGTAATTGTTAAGTAGATTCAAATGCTCAAAACTAGGTACGGAACGGAATCTTGCAAGTGATATTTTACCAACCATCTAAGTACGTCCAATGAAGTATCGCCTTGAACGTCTTAACCGTTTTCGTGGAAAGAGTTCCCGCTAATCTTATGCGGCCTTCTTATCCTTCGAATTTCTGTTGTCAGTTCGGGCTGCCCGTGTATGCAAGTTAGTGAGAAAAGATACAATAAGGCTCCGCGGGGTAAAATACTGTAGGCAGTACTCAGTAGCCGAATGCTTTAGTTTTGTATGGAAGTTCAAAGTACGCATTGCATATGCTTCTAATCTACAGTGTACAACGTCATGCCAGTCTCTAAAAGACAGCTCTGGTTGGTCAATTCATCTTCATATTTCCATTACTCGTGCTAGAAAGAAATCGATCGAGATCTAAAGGATTTTGAAGCTTATCCATAGGCCTAATAGTAAATGGCGATAAATAAAAAATAAGAAATCGAAGAATAGGCCTACAGAGAAAGCACTTCCAGAAACAAACAGTGGCGTAACAGGGCAGTGGCGTAACAAGGATTTCCTGAAGGGGTTGGTTTTTGATTTTGATCGTGAAAATCTTGACAAGCAAAAAAGGTTATCATCTCTATTTTCCCTAGCAAGCAAAAATAGGCACTCGCCTCTTAAGCCGTTACATTATAGAGCCAAGTAGACAAGGTGGAGGTTTAACCCCCAAATTCGCGTCGAAAAAATTAAAAATACATAGAAACTCATTAATAATATTTTGTTACCTCCAAAATCCCCTTGTCCTTGGCTACGCCACTGATTCAGGACCGCTTTCCTGACACAACACATTGAAGAGAAAAAGCGAGAGTGAATGAGAGGGGGAGAGACAAAGACAGAGAGAAGTCACTGTTAATTGACTAGAATAGATCTGACAGGACTGTGAAGGGTACAATTTTCCTCTGTAGAGAAATAGCGACATATCATTACCGGCCCTGCAGTATATCTATTATTAGCCCACCCCATAAGAGCGAGAAAGTCGCATAGGCCTACAGTGATCTCAATCTCTTAATCTCTTCAAAAAGCTATTTTAAAGTATTCCACCCGAACTTAGAACTTTAGAACAGCCCACTGTTTTGCCCTGCAGTAGGTTTATCACATGAACTAAAGTCAGATTAGTACAAGCCAAACTGACTGCACTGCACACCGAACTGTGATAAGATAAGGAATGCAATGCTCTCAGATCTACCCTTAGGATATCGCAATGTGAAAAGTTAATCTACACAGTGATCACAAAAATCGGGACCCCCTAGATTAATGAGTATAATTTAACAACCTTTCGACCATTCATGCTGAAATTTTAACTATAGTAGGCCTAGGAGGCAGTCTCGATCCTCAAAAAGTATTTCGCCCCTACGCTGCAGCTGGTACAAGAAAGAAGGACATCACTGGCGCTCGTCTTCTGCGTACTCGTCCGACTTTCACCAAGTCCTTAATTGTGTCAGTTGGTGTTTCAGCACTCGGTCGTACAGCTATTCACTTCGTCGAGCCGGGGGTGAAAGTTAACGGCCAGTATTACAGAGACGTTCTACTGATGCAGGGACTGCTGCCGGACACCCGAACTTTCTCAGATTATTACACATTCCAACAGGACGGCGCACCGGCACACAGAGCTCAAGAGACAGTTGAACTGTTAGGTAACGAAACGCCGGACTTCATTCCGCCTACTCTCTGGTCACCCAACACCCCGGATTTGAATCCGGTGGATTATAAAATTTGGAGTGTTATGCAGGAACGCGTTTACCGAACGAAAGTCCGTGATATTGAGGACCTGTGACAACGCATCATGCAAGTGTGGGACGAGATTGATCAAGGCATCATTGATGCGTCATTCAAGCAATTGCGTAGGCGTCTTCGTGCGTGTATTGCAGCAAATGGCGGACCGTTTGAACACAAACTAGGAGTGGAATATCACTAGAACTATCTAAAGTACACGTACTACAACTTTGTTGAATATTAGTTGACCTTTCGTTGAGTTATATTCATTAATCTAGGGGGTCCCGATTTTCGTGATCACCGTGTAGAAGAGGCATCAACAACAGCATTAGTTCAAGAATTATATCGAGTCCGGTTTTAAACCCAATGCAATTTATTAGATAGACAATCATACAATTTCTTTGATAGAAGAAACCCAGTCATTACAACCGCAGCAACAAAGCACAATACGTCCAACATCAGAAACTCGATCAACGTCATGTCCATGGCATCAGACCGCAAATGATCGCCGCCATATTTGATCACGTGTTCAATCCAGTGTGCCGCTTTCTGTCTCGGCGTCATCGGTTCGTCTCGCCATCTTTGTGAAGCTCGGCGGATCGCGTCTCGATGTTCAGGATTGTCGATGAATTCGACGATGTTCTGACGAAGTTCGGTCGAAGTGAACGTCTGAACGGTCATTCGCATTCCGAGACGCTTTGCTTCGAGACGGAAGCAGTTGTGGTCTTGTTCAGCAAAGAACGGCATTCCGATCATCGGCACTCCGTGGTAGAGAGCCTCGTATTGTCCGTTGTTTCCGCAGTGGGTGATGAAGAGCTTGGTATTCGGATGACCGAGAATGTCGTTCTGAGGCAGCCACGTCCTTACTATCACATTGTCAGGAACATCGATTCCATCCTCGATGTGGAACTTCACGATGAATGTGAAAGGAAGTCCATCGAAAGCTTCCAGAAATCTAGTTACCGTTTCTCGAGGCATATAATGTGACGTTGATCCAAATGACACCAAAACGATTCCTTTCCGTCCATTAGAAGTGCTTAATATGTGACCAAGGTCACCACCGATTGCTTTTGGTGGCACCGCCGTCAGGCCAGGAACTAAAATCATATTGGGAAATGTGGGAATATGGAAATCAAGATGATGGTCTCGTTCCCAAAGAAACAGCCTCGATCTTCGCATTAATTCTCCCCAATGTGATAAAGATTCATTGGAATACTTGTTTAAAAGGGATCTGTTCCATGCTGACGAGGATACCAGATCGAGATTGTACGTTGTTGAGTAGTTAATTAGAGACTTAAGTCTATTCCAGAAATTAGATGGATATGAATGCTGCAGGAGGCCGAAAAAGAAAAGAAAACTAGGTAAAGATGGCGATCGGATCATCCAAGGATGAAAGGCTGCAGACATGGAGATGAACGGAATGCTCAGATTATGAGGAAGAATGAGTGTACAAGGCTGAAATATATATCCATCGGCCACAACTAAATCGAATTTAACGGACCTTACTTGTGACAGAAAATTCTTGTCCTCCATCATGTGAGTGCAATCTCTGTTTACTATCTTTACTGTAACATCTAGCTCTGTGAGTTTATCGTGAGTCACGAAGACACTATGGGCAATAAAACGTTCAAAATCTTCGCTAAAAATTTCCATTTCGTTTTCGGTGGCTTTATATTGCAATACTTTGACTCCTGTGGTCGGCGTGATTTCTTCTGCTTTCGGGAATGTCGTGCTGAGTGCAACATAGATGTCATGTCCGCGCGATAGAAGCTCTGTCGCTGCTCCGAGATGTTCCATTACGTGGCTTCTTTGCTGCATTGGAATGAACAAGATTCGCGACGCTCCTGAAGCAGTCACCGAGTAAAGCAGGAAAAATATGAAGGACGTACGAATTGTGAATACATCGCAGAAGAGCATGTCTTCGAAGTTACTCTATGACAGAATGAAAATACATACTGTAGACTACTTGAGTTTCTTGGCTAGCTGACCACGATTAGAATATTATTCGTATACTTCATGCGATAAGAGGCGAACAGGCCTATCTATTGCATATTTATACACTATGCTCCAAGAAATCTGCCTCTAATTTTTTATGTTTTACTTTCAGCGCGCAGTTTTTGTGACGACCTTTATATAAAGCCCTATTTATATCATGTGTCTAATAGACCTTTGATTCAGAGATGGGCACAATTAGACAAAAATCTAATCAATTAGAATTAGAATTAGTTGCTTCTAGCACCTAATTGATTAGCATTAGAATTAGTTCTACACTTTGTTCAATTAATTAGAATTAGCATTAGCTGCTGTCTAATCAATTAGAATTACAATTAGATTGCCGATGTTCGCGATACAGTTGACACACCACGCAAAACACAGTTTTAAAATACTAATTTAATATCTGCAGTAATTGCATGCAGCTGCAAATGGTTGGAAATGGCTGGCATTTCCAGTTGTCAACAGCAATCACACAAAACACTTAATCTATCAGCTGTAAGTTTTTCCTTGCTAATGCTACCATGATCATCTCAGCGTTATACTATGAGTATGCGTTTCAACATTATTCTCAGGCTGCCTCGGATGGCTAATTGTCATGTAATTAAAAAATCATTAGAATTAGCAGGTAAATTCTAATTGATTAGAATTACGATTAGCTGATAAAATTTGCCAATTGATTACAATTAGAATTAGCTGATCATCTAATCGATTAGCTAATCAATTACTTCCTAATTGATTAATTACCCATCTCTGCTTTGATTTCATTTGCTGCTGGATAATGTTCAATTTGCAATACTCGTAACCATGTGAGCGGTATTTAGGGACCGGCCGTTTATCAGAAACAGGATACTGAATGGGTTTGAGACAATACAAGACGTGTGCTATATTTTAATGTGGATAGACAAGTGAAGAAGGTAGCCTATTGGTTAGGCCTATCTTACGGTTGTGGAAACTGTGGCCGATTCAGGATTTGTTTCGGACGGAGCTAAAAATGCCTTCACTTGATGATCTATAGTTGCACCACAATCCACTGGCGACAGAGTGCTTCTAACGCTCTAACACTCTAAAGTCCGGCTTCGATTTGAATATTTATAGAACGAGTGGCGTAGAACTGACGTAATCGTCACCTTGATTCTCTGATTCTTTGCTTATTTGCCTACAAAACAGAGACAATTGTAATCACTAATGATCCTTTACCTTCATCTATCTCACTTTATTGAAGCATCTACTATATATGACTAATTATTTATTAGAATTTAGAAAGCACCTGTCACTAAATATGTATCTATTTTGTACGTTTTGCATCTCTTCGTTCTTCACATCTTAGCCTCCATCCTCAGTTCAATGGAGAATCTTAAGTCTGATTTTCTTATCAGGTATACTAAGTCCGGTAGCCATTCCAAATAGAAATTTACGAAGCGCTATATAAGTTACAAATTGTAGGCTACATTGCATTTATGAAGCAATGGTGCGTGATGGGATCGTGCCACAAATTACATACCCTACCTTAAGACCGGACAGTAACGCTGTAACAGAAATTGTCGAGGATAAAATATTTGGGAGCGCGGCTGAATCGAGAGTAGATTTTTCACGCAACCTTGTGAATGCATTATCGTGCATTAGCAATAGTACAGTAATAAGTAATAAGTAATAATAATAATAATAATAATAATAATAATAATAATAATAATAATAATAATAATAATAATAATAAATTAATTATAACAATGATACTGATGATGATGATGATGATGGTGTTGATGACGACGACGATGATGTGATAAAGATGATAATGATCATGTCCACTCCGGTCTCTAAGTAGGCCCTAAAGGCTTCTGAATTTAGGATCGAAAATATATTCAAATATTTTTCTATCACTGTGTATTGTATGTCTAAAGTGTCTACCTGTGGTGAGCTGCATGCTGCTAGGCTGATGCAAGGTAGTTGACTTCGAGACCGTTTACGCAAAGGTGAATATGATAAACGTCGTCATAACAAAGGCAGGCTATCGACTGTCCTTTATGAGACGAATACCGCAGCGCAGTGGCCGGACGCTCTAGTTTTGATTGGGAGTTCAACACATGCAATGTATAAGCTTATAATATATTGATTACTGTACAATACAAGACCAGCCTACAACAAACAATAAATTCATCATCCTACTTTTGTATGTTGCATTGCGACGAAATGGATTAGTGCACACAGGAGTTCAAAATTAATCCATGCTGGAAAACGCGAGAAAGAAACAATGAGGCATACAACACCGGCAACTGCAGAAACGAACAGGATACAAATCTGGGTCACTTATCCACACACACAACATACTTCGGAATTTAGCCGTTTAGCCGGGCTTCACATAGCTGCCAGAGAGAAAGAGAGAGAGAGTGTGTGTGTGAGAGAGAGAGAGAGAGAGAGAGAGAGAGAGAGAGAGAGAGACCGACTGATAGACAGGCAGAGAAAGAGCGATAGAGTGTATAAGGCAGTGCGTAGTGAAGCGGGTTCAATGTATCCGTTGCCTCAGAGCATCTCGCATCTCCTCATATTCAGCAACTATAGCAGGCGTACGCTTGAATCCCTGAAGATGCTAAGCTAAAACTAGTTTCGCTCAGAAGAGCGGACAGGTTTTTTTGCATAGCAGCAGCGTGATCCAAAGAATAATTTGACCGGTTATTATCGCTCACTCCAGTATCGCTCACTCCAGTACCGTTTCAGGCAGTGAGTTAACACTTACAGCCGGTTACTGATATGTCTAGAACAGAGGTGGCCATTGGAAACCTTTGCTAGCAACCGTAGGGTTCTCTTTTTTGTTAACTGTGGACATTGTTTTCAACAGTAATGGCACTCACTGAAGACACTTAATGGTAGTAACTGGAAACAGTTACAATTAAACAACAGTTAAAAAGTATTTTACTATTTTGCTAACTTAAGCATAGGAACTTACTCAATACTCAATATAGCATGCATAAATAGGACCAATACAATTACTTATTTAGAAAGACGCATTGCGGGTGGCCACTCGCCAAATCCGTAGGTCGACGTTAAAATGGAAGGTTAATGTCCAGTATAAAGCGTTTGTGAGAGCCAATAAACGAACATGCGCCTGTGGTAGTCCAACAATAATATCGAGCTCGGTTTTAATCCTAACTCCATCTTGAGGCAAAGCAGTCATACAACTTCTTTGATAGGAGAAACCCAGTCATTACAACCGCAGCAACAAAGCACAATACGTCCAACATCAGAAACTCGATCAACGTCATGTCCATGGCTTCAGACCGCAAATGATCGCCGCCATATTTGATCACGTGTTCAATCCAGTGTGCCGCTTTCTGCCTCGGCGTCAACGGTTCGTCTCGCCATCTTTGTGAAGCTCGGCGGATCGCGTCTCGATTCTCTGGATTGTCGATGAATTCGACGATGTTCTGACGAAGTTCAGTCGAAGTGAACGTCTGAACGGTCATTCGCATTCCGAGACGCTTTGCTTCGAGACGGAAGCAGTTGTGGTCTTGCTCGGCAAAGAACGGCATTCCAATCATCGGCACTCCGTGGTAGAGAGCCTCGTATTGTCCGTTGTTTCCGCAGTGGGTGATGAAGAGTTTGGTATTCGGATGACCGAGAATGTCGTTCTGAGGCAGCCACGCTCTTACTATCACATTGTCAGGAACATCGATTCCATCCTCGATGTGGAGCTTCACGATGAATGTGAAAGGAAGTCCATCGAAAGCTTCCAGAAATCTAGTTACCGTTTCTCGAGGCATATAATGTGAAGTTGATCCAAATGACACCAAAACAATTCCTCTCCGGCCATTAGAAGTGTCTAATATGTGACCAAGGTCGCCACCGATTGCTTTTGGTGGCACCGCCGTCAGCCCAGGAACTAAAATCATATTGGGAAATGTGGGAATATGGAAGTCAAGATGATGGTCTCGTTCCCAAAGAAACAACCGCGACCTTCGCAATAAATGAAACCAATCCGACAAAGATTCATTGGAATACTTGTTTAATAGAGTTTTGTTCCATATTTCGGAGGATATCATATCGATTTTGTATCCTATTGAATAGTTAATTAGAGACTTCACTCTGTTCCAGAAATTAGATGGATACGATTGTTCCAGGAGGCCGAAAAGGAAAAGAAAACTAGGCAAAGATGGCGATCGGATCATCCAAGGATGAAAAGCGGCGGAAATGGAGATGAACGGAATGCTCAGATTGTGAGGAAGAATTAGTGAACAAGGCAGAAATATCCATCCATCGGCCACAACTAAATCGAAGTTAATGGACCTTACTTGTGACAGAAAATGATCGTCTTCCATCATGTAGGCGCAGTCTCTGTTTACCAACCGTACTGTGACTTCCGCTTCTTTAACTTTATCGTGAGTCTCGAAAACACAACGGGCAATAAAACGTTCGAAATCTTCGCTAACAATTTCCATTTCGTTTTCTTTGGCTTTATATCGCAATACTTTGACTCCTGTGGTCGGCGTGATTTCTTCTGCTTTCGGGAATGTCGTGCTGAGTGCAACGTAGATGTCATGTCCGCGCGATACAAGCTCTGTCGCTGCTCCGAGATGTTCCATTACGTGGCTTCTTTGCTGCATTGGAATAAACAAGATTCGCGACGCTCCTGAAGCAGTTTCCGAGTAAAGCAGGAAAAATATGAAGGACGTACGAATTGTGAAGCTTTCACACGAAGGCATATCTGCGAAATGACGATGTACCCGAATGCAAAGCAAAAACTAGTTGAGTCACTAGCCGCGATTACACCAGCTAATATACGCGAAGAGCGGCAAATAGGCGTATTTATAAGGCATTTTTACGATGTGTTCCTATAAAATCTGCTGACAATTTTGTGAATATATTTAACTCTTTCACCACGCAGTTTATTAGTAAACATTCAGTCCAAAACGTGTTACACCCGGTATCTAAAAATCATCGTTTTTCATTTTTATGATGAACAGTGTTCAATTCACGGTAGGCGTGGTCACTAAATGCGTGTAATAGGGTCCGGTTCTTCGAAGCAGGATATAGTTCATGCTTGAGATTCTTGAAAGACTGATGACCTTTTTTATTGGATATGGGCATGTGAGGCAGGTAAGGCATTAGTTGTCTAAGGATCTTGGGAACTGTGGCCGATCGCTCCAAGATATGTCTCGAACATAACTAAGATGCCTATAGCTGTTAATCGAAGGCTTGATCGCACCTCGGTGGTGGAAGATTGCTTTCAAAGCTCTCCAGTTCTTGAAAGTGAAACTTGTCTTTATGAGTGACGATATATGATAGGTATTCATAAACCCTTGATACGCCATCATTTCATGCCGTTTTATTGGAATTGTTTAACTGCGAGTTAAAGATTAAAAGTTGCTGTCATCTCCATTATTCGCATAAGATTTAATCAGTCCCATTCCATTTCTGCATCTTTTGTTGCCCCGTCTTTCTGGGTCCTTGCTTTCCAATACATTGTCATCAACGTATCTTGTATTCAATCAGTTTAATAATAAGTGAAATTGCATTCAAATTGGCTTCACATGCTGTTCAAAGGCTATCAGAGAAGTTGGAAAGTCTTGATATTGTAGTAGGCTACACAATGGCCGTAATAAATATTTTAATTTTTGATTCGAAGCTAATTTAATTTTAACTCGAAAATCTTTTTCTATAAGAAGCGACATCAAACATGGCGAGCAGAGACGGACTCTGATTAGACTTTTATGGAACTAGTGAGGTTGTACTGATGTCATCGCCACAGTGGTACCCTGTTTGACGCTGATTCTTTGCTTTTTTCCGCAAAAGCTTAGATTTTTATAATGACTAGGCCTTATACTCCGTTAGACTCATCAATCTTGCTTAGTGAGGGTAGTCATCCTTAATGTAATTTATTATCACGCGTATGTTACTATTCATTGCATTGGTTTAAAAATAAAATAATAAATATCTTTTACAGCTTCCAGTGACTCATTTCTTGCTCCATGTTAAATTCAATGCAAAATGTAGTCTGATTTTCTTATCCAAAACAGTCTAAAGCTCTAAGGGACTCCTAGGAGATATACGAGAAGGGCAGTCGAAGTTCGAAATTACATTGCATCTGTGAGGAAATGTTGTGTGACGGGATAGCCTCACAATTTAGACACCAGTGTGTAAATACCAGACAGTAATGCTGCAACAGAAATTGTCGATGACAAAATGTATATAGCACTGGCAAAATTGCGGTTGGGTATTTGCCATACAACCATGTAAAATGACAACATGCCGAGGCAGCGACGCAATAATGACAATTGTAATAATTACGATAAAGAAGACGATGGTGATGATGATAATGATAACTTCAATGATGATGATGATGATGATGATGATGATGATGATGATGATGATGATGGTGGTGATGATGATAATGATGATTATGACGATGATTGTAGTAGAAGTAATAATAATAATAATAATAATAAAATGATGATGACGATGATGATGATGATGATGATGATGATGATGATGATGATGATGATGATGATGATGATGATGATGATGATTTTCGTCGCAGTTTTTAAATCAACACTTTTGAATTTATGATCGGTAATGTTAATGTGTATGGTTATTTTTCTACCACGGCGTACATTGTAGGTCTATATTGCTTAAGAATCGTGTGATGCACGCAGCTAGGTTGAGGCCAAGGAGTTGACCTTGAGCCCGTGTATGCAAGTTAGTGAGAAAAGATACAATAAGGCTCCGCGGGGTAAAATACTGTAGGCAGTACTCAGTAGCCGAATGCTTTAGTTTTGTATGGAAGTTCAAAGTACGCATTGCATATGCTTCCAATTTACAGTGTACAACGTCATGCCGATCTCTAAAAGACAGCTCTGGTTGGTCAATTCATCGTCATATTTCCATTACTCGTGCTGGAAAGAAATCAATCGAGATCTAAAGGATTTTGAAGCTTATCCATAATAGGAAATGGCGATAAAAAAAGAAGATATGGAAGAATACAGAGAAAGCATTTCCAGAAACAAACAGTGGCGTAACAGGGCAGTGGCGTAACAAGGATTTCTTGAAGAGGGTTGGTTTTTGATTTTGACCGTGAAAATCTTGACAAGCAAAAAAGGTTGTCACCTCTATTTTCCCTAAGAAGCAAAAATAGGCACTCGCCTCTTAAGCCGTTACATTATATAGCCAAGTAGACAAGGTGGAGGTTTAACCCCCAAAGTGGCGTCGGAAAAGTTAAAAATACATAGAAACTCATTAATAATATTTTGTTACTTCCAAAACCCTCCTTGGCCTTGGCTACGCCACTGATTCAGGACCGCTTTCCTGACACAACACATTGAAGAGAAAAAGCGAGAGTGAATGAGAGGAGGAGAGACAAAGACAGAGAGAAGTCACTGTTAATTGACTAGAATAGATCTGACAGGACTGTGAAGGGTACAATTTTCCTCTGTAGAGAAATAGCGACATATCATTACCGGTCCTGCAGTATATCTATTAATACAGCACCCCATAAGAGCGAGAAAGTCGCATAGGCATACAATGATTTTAATCTCTTCAAAAAGCTATTTTAAAGTATTCCACCCGAACTTAGAACTTTAGAATAGTCGACTGTTTTGCCCTGCAGTAGGTTTATCGCATGAACTAAAGTCAGATTAGTACAAGCCAAACTGACTCCACTGCAGTAGTAGTAGACTTCTTTAGCGCCATTGTAGTAGTACATCTGCACCAGTCGATGGTCGCTTCAGTGAATAATCGTAGTCGTGAATCATTGTCCGTGGTGAATCGATGTTGTAATCTAAAGGTCAGTCCGTACTTCCAGATTCCAGGGTAAGGCGGATATGCAGTCAGGAATAGATGTGTTTGATGTGATCTGCAGACCAAACTGTGATAAGATCAGGAATGCAATGCTCTCAGATCTACTCTTAGGATATCGCAATGTGAAAAGTTAACCTAGAAGAGGCATGAACAACAGCATTAGTTCAAGAATTATATCGAGTCCGGTTTTAAACTCAATGCAATTTATTAGATAGACAATCATACAATTTCTTTGTTATGAGAAACCCAGTCATTACAACCGCAGCAACAAAGCACAATACGTCCAACATCAGAAACTCGATCAACGTCATGTCCATGGCATCAGACCGCAAATGATCGCCGCCATATTTGATCACGTGTTCAATCCAGTGTGCTGCCTTCTGCCTCGGCGTCATCGGTTCGTCTCGCCATCGTTGTGAAGCTAGACGGATCGCGTCTCGATGTTCTGGATTGTCGATGAATTCGGCGATGTTCTGACGAAGTTCGGTCGAAGTGAACGTCTGAACGGTCATTCGCATTCCGAGACGCTTTGCTTCGAGTCGAAAGCAGTTGTGGTCTTGTTCAGCAAAGAACGGCATTCCGATCATCGGCACTTCGTGGTAGAGAGCCTCGTATTGTCCGTTGTTTCCGCAGTGGGTGATGAAGAGCTTGGTATTCGGATGACCGAGAATGTCGTTCTGAGGCAGCCACGTCCTTACTATCACATTGTCAGGAACATCGATTCCATCCTCGATGTGGAACTTCACGATGAATGTGAAAGGAAGTCCATCGAAAGCTTCCAGAAATCTAGTTACCGTTTCTCGAGGCATATAATGTGACGTTGATCCAAATGACACCAAAACAATTCCTCTCCGGCCATTAGAAGTGTCTAATATGTGACCAAGGTCGCCACCGATTGCTTTTGGTGGCACCGCCGTCAGACCAGGAACTAAAATCATATTGGGAAATGTGGGAATATGGAAGTCAAGATGATGGTCTCGTTCCCAAAGAAAAAACCGCGCCCTTCGCAATAATACTCCCCAATCCGACAAAGATTCATTCGAATATTTGGTTAAAAGAGTCCTGTTCCATGCTGATGGAGAGAGTAGGTCAATATTTTGTATAAGACAGTAGTTTATTACAGACTTGAGTCTCTCCCAGAAATTTAACGGATATGAATATTTTAATGTTCCGTATAAGAGGAGAAAACTGGGTAAAGATGGTGATCGGATCACCCAAGGATGAAAAACAGCTGAGGCTGAGACGAAAGGAATGCTGAGATTATGAGGAAGAATTAGGGAACAAGGCAGAAATATCCATCCATCGGCGACAACTAAATCGAATTTAATCGACTTTACTTGTGACAGAAAATGATCGTCCTCCATCATGTAAGTGCAGTCTTTGTTGACTAACTTGACAAGAGCTTCCAGTTCTTCGATTTTATCACGAGTCTCGAAAACGCAACGGGCAATAAAGCGTTCAAAATCATCGCCAAATATTTCCAGTTCGTTTTCGGTGGCTTTGTATCGCAATACTTTGACTCCTGTGGTCGGAGTGATTTCTTCTGCTTTCGGGAATGTCGTGCTGAGTGCAACGTAGACGTCATGTCCGCGCGATACAAGCTCCGTCGCCGCTCCGAGATGTTCCATTACGTGGCTTCTTTGCTGCATTGGAATAAACAAGATTCGCGACGCCTGTGTATCTGGTACCGAGTAAAGCAGTAACCCCACTACTATTGTGAAAATATTGTTCTTAGAAGAAACATGCATGTCTAGAAAATGAAGATATGCTATCGTAGAGTGATCAACTGCGTTATTTTATAATCTAAATTAAGTCAATGCTCGCACAATAATAATGATTGTTGTTTAGGCAATATGAAGGAGTACTTTACACTGTGGCTTAAAAAACTGCTGTCATATCTGACATGGGCATAACTCATTCACGAAATTTTTGCATGAAGCAAATTATTACAAGCGTTTTCTCATTTATGTCGAATTAAACCGTTGATAGAACTTTCAATTTTCAATAGCGATAGTTATGGCGGGGTACAGGGAGTAGCGTAGGGGCAAGAACAAATTCGTTGTCTTACGTTTTTGTCAAATTCCTCAGAGTTCTGTGGATTAAGTATAATATTGGTCAATATTTTCTCTGGGTTTCCGTGTCAGACTTTCATGGAGAGATAACGATTTTTCGGGACCTTTTGTCCCAAACATAGCCGATTCCGACACAGCTTCGTATAAAGAAAAGAATTTTGAGTGAAAATATTGGAAATTTGCATGAAAAGAATGTCTTTTGTAGCTTATTAATTACTTCCACAGACTGTAGTATAATTTGGTAATAATACGTCATGCAATGTACCATTCATTCAGTATATATTGCTTTAGCTCATATGTAAGGTAAAGGTACAACCCATAGGCCATCGCTCCGTCAACCCGACGCTCCAGCACGTAACCCTCTCTGCCATCTTCCGCCCTCTAAATCTGTATCGGCCGGGAATCGAACCCGGGCCGTCCGCGTGACAGGCGAGCACTCTACCTATGAACCACCGATGCTCGGTGTTGTTCATCCGCAGGCTCAATGCCCATTAGAACCAGTTCTGATCCCCGGTTGCTTGGCCATCAACCCATAGGTGGCTAAGCCGCCTTACATCGACGGACGGTAACCAGCCATTCCGCCGAACCAATGGTTACCTTCGCAATGTTGCCATTGCTACTCATTTTACCACTGTAATTGAGTGAAGGTTGTGTCAAAATCAGGGGCTCCTGCGAGTCTCGAACTCGCTTCTTTCGATTCTACGGTCCAATGATGTTATCACCCTTCTATATTCCCGTCCCTAAATGAAAATGCCAGATGGAATTATTTAGTCAAAATATATGTCTTAAACATTCCTGAAATTAATGGATTTGATGCTTTGATTGGCTACTTGCAGTTACCATTCAGCGTTACTGGTTCTCAATTTTTGCACCGTTATGTAGGCTACGTTATGTGTAGGCCTACATTATTATCTGCCGGTTGGCTGTTGCTGGCTGAGATCAGTGAGTTGACTTTGAACCTGTTGAGGCCTAGACCTTTCGCGAATGATCAAGGATCTAAAAATACGAGACAGAATGTCCTAGCGTAACAGACGGATGTTCTAGTTGCTGGCCGAAGTTCAACCCGTAGACGAACTAAAATTGAATGCACGACAGGGTTAGTAAACAGCGATGGCCCAGTCAACAGAGCGATGCAATGGTTCATGATTCATCTGATACTCAAACCCTTCCCTCAAAGGGCCGACAGCGCTTTAGGTCAGCCTCTACTAAGACGCTACACGTCCCTCGTACACGCCTCACCTCGGTAGGTGATACATTCCCAGTTACCGCCGCGAAGACCTGGAATAGTCTACCTTCTACTATACAAAACTTTGCATCACTCGATACGTTCAAGAAGCACCTGAAGACATGGTTTTTTCAGACCAGCTACATGTCTCATGCAGGGTTTAATCTAGGCCGTTTCCCGGGGGGGGGGATTGCCCTTCACCCAGGAAGTTTCAAATTCTCACGGAAATTTTGTCATACTGTGACGATTCTCCCCTCCCCTATTATAATTTTGATGGTTTTACCAGGATGCAAGGGGGGAGAACCCTTTCTTCAGGATGCAACCAAAGTGATCCGCTGTAGGTTCGGCTTCCTTCTATAGAGCGGGAAGTCTTTACTCAATTATTTACTCTCGCCTGCACGTCTAAACCTTGAGTTGTCGTCGTCATCATTATTATTCTAGTCTATCTCTAAATATAATCACAACGATATCTTTTCTCTTTAAGTATGCGTATTATTATATGCCATCATTATAAGCAACGTACATCCAATTATTCTAAACATTAGATTTTATAACATTGTCAACCATATAAGCTAACATTGTTCCTAGTGTCTATATCCGCGGTTATCCTTCAATATAGACAGTCGTCACTAGCATCATTAATATGTTCCTAACTAACATGCTGGCAGTTCTCGCTATATGTAGCGCTAGCATAACACGAGGGCCTATACACCCATGTTACACGTCTAACGCCAAGTGGCGACACAGACATTCATATGTTTTCTACATTATTATAATTTTCGTATCTACTCACGATTTAGGAACGGCTAACTAGAAAGGGCGGGTCGTCGGAGTAGCGGGCGATCGGCGGGCAGCGGCAGCGGGCAACGGCAGAGCGGTTTTCCCCATATTTTTACTAATACAACCATATCTTCATGTATCTTTTCTGTCTATCTTCTTATCCCACTCCTTCGTCCATCTTCGATGACGTCATTCTATCTTTCTTCGTTCGGCCCCGTCGACTCTCTCCCTCTCTTCGACTCGGCGGCGCTTTATATACCGACGCCTAGCGGCGGCTTGTCGTTGGTTGCCTGATTCCCAAGCTCGCTGACTGTCGGTCATCCCGGTCAAGTGAGGGGCGGACCCAGGGTCGCCACAATACTACATCAACTAACAGCATCCCCTAGCTCAGGGGTACTCAAACCGCGGCCCGCGGTCCACAATCCGGACCGCGAGAACGTTTCTTGTGGACCGACACAGCTTTCTGTGTCTGAGAAATTTTGAGCCTGTAATATTGGCTTAATGACTTAATGTAATATTGGCTTAATGACTTACTGTTGCCACTGCAATCAAGCAGCTTTGTGCACAAAACTTTATGACGAGCTGATAAGCGGAAAAAGGTCGTCAACTTATTTACGTTAGCTGCTAGATTAGATTCTATATGTAAAAAATAATTTCCAACATTTTACCGCGGCACACTTCTAAAGTTGCTGCGGCACACTTCTGTGTCGCGGCACACAGGTTGGGAAGCACTAATATTATAATATACAGCATAGTACAGTATATCATGAATAAATTTCAATAAAAGTGAGTGGTATATAATTTCGAACGCTGTAGAGCAAATTCGAGACGGGATATATTGACTATTCCAGCAAGATTTGAAGCACTGAAGATGGAAACAAACGGATGTGGTTTTAGTCAGAGAATTTGTTCAATTCGCTGAAATTTTTGCATCTTTATACACCGACCGTTTAATATTTCTTCCACTAGCTTTCTATCACACACCGGATTAATAATTTTACAAGCCTAGGAGATGATACTGTGAAACAACTAGCGCCAATGACTGTACGAGAACGAGGGACATCAACAAATGAAGGTTCTGCCGAGTGTCTTGTGAAATGGCAAGTAAGTCGGTCGAAGGATGAACCGTGTCTTGTATCACAGGTTTTATAAACAGCAAATAATTGATAAATATTGATTCAACGTGTGACAGAGGCAAATGGGAGGAGATTGAAAAGTTGGTGTATACAGATGCAAAAATTTCAGCAATTGAACAAATTCTCTTATTAAAACCACATTTCCGTTTTGTCCCCATATTCGTTACTTCAAATCCTACAACAATAGTCAATTTGGACGGTCTAGCGTTTGTTCTGCAGCGTTCGAAATGGGATACATCTCGCTTGCATTGCACTTTATTCACGATGTACTAAGCGCAGTGGCGAAAGGGTTAAATTTACTTTGAAAATTAGGGGGTACACAGATTTTCGAAAGTGTATGAAGAGATACGCCGACTAAAAAAAGGAGGTTTGGACCACTGTTGTAGTTGACACAATCAACTGAATACTTTAACATATGAATTATAAGTGTCTGTTGCCATACTGTGGCTTCTTTGTGTTGAGTTTAAATTAAATCGCCGATAATTGCGCATTGATATAGATTCGTTTAAAACTTGACAAACCATAAAATTGATTTAAACTTTTAAAATTCTTAAAATTCTGGAGAAAAGTTTCGGAATGACTTTCCTGCAGAAAAAAGCACTGGTGTCTTTACAGTCCATACTGTAGGGCCTACTTTTGATTACGATTGTAAAGTGTGTGTGTGGACCTGTATATTACATACATACGCACTTTACAATCTTTGCAAACTATACATACAAAATGTATATACAAGCAACATTATTGCGTGCTTTGTTAGTCTATACTCTTGTTCTGTCACAGCGTTCCGTTGATGCGAAAATTTGCGTTTTCGCAGCAGGCCTAATTGTTGGTTGCAAAAAGCTTACGCGGAACTCGTTAGAATGCATCCTGTACATTCACGCAATGTACGCGTCCATTGGTGACCGTGAACGGGTCGCAATATTACATGTCAATAAATTCGTCCGTTAGATCGATTGTTTCACGGGTCAGCACCACTGCAACGGTATATGCGTATATACGCTGTGTTTGGATAAAAAGGAACCTTTGATAACGAGGAAAACCAATGCTAATTAAGCCTATTTGTCAATTGCTTAATTCCAAACCGCATTTTAAGCCTAACATAGAATTAAATGAACCATGATCTTAATTTGATTGACAGGAAACCGATTCAGCCAAGGTAAGTTATCGAACGCTCGTGCACCTGAATTCCATCAAAGCAGTGCCACAGCTGACAGCATCGTCACTAAAGAGCATTTTCAGATAAACTGAGCATTTTCAGATCTAGGCTTAAAACACGTTTCTCATTTCTTTTCCAATTAGCATTTCCTCCATAGTTCGATAACTTACCTTGGCTGAATCGGTTTCCTGTCAATCAAACGCAAATGTAATTATTCATATTTAAGCCTCACAAGCAAAAGTCGCGGTGAGCGCCGTATAAGATCGAATAATTAACCGATAAGCAGACATCAACCATTTATAATGGGTCAGATTGTCGGCTTTGACCGTATATAGGCCTACGTAATGTCGGTGGATTCTCTCTAATTTTTCATTTGCTCAGTGCGGAGAGAAACCTTACCATAGCTTGCGATGTGGTACACTGTAAACGAAAAAGGTGGAAATTTCCACCTTTTATGGTGGTCCAATATCTACACCCTCAGGGTGGAAATTGCCACCCCGAAATGAAGGTGGAACATTTCCACCCTTTTTAAAACACCCTCGACGGTGGAAACTTCCACCTTTTATGGTGGTCCAATATCTACACCCTCAGGGTGGAAATTGCCACCCCAAATTAAGGTGGGACATTTCCACCCTTTTTAAAACACCCTCGACGGTGGAAACTTCCACCTTTTATGGTGGTCCAATATCTACACCCTCAGGGTGGAAATTGCCACCCCATATTAAGGTGGGACATTTCCACCCTTTTTAAAATACCCTTGACGGTGGAAATCCCCACCATTACTATACAGGATATATATATATATATATATATATATATATATATATATATATATTTAATACAATATATAATATATATAATAATATATAATAATAAATATATAACATAATATATAATAAATATAATATAACCACCAATAATCAAATTAATACAACATAATCATTAATCCATTTCTCAGTATCACATTTTATTACAATTATCCACAAATCATCAAGCCAGATCCAATTTACCAATTTAATATTTCAGTCCATAGATCAAATTAACATCCACAACATTACAAACTATTTAATCTTTTCTCTAACAAGCACAGTTCTACGAAATCCTCTACTCCATTTAAACATAGCATTCCAACTCACATGTCTGCTATTCAAATGACCCTCAATCCAAAACAAATCACCTTTAACTTCACATATTTCATCAACATGTGACCAACAAACAATTCACCATATCCACAGATTTGTTTCACCTCAACTAAAAGTCTAATACTTTGCTCTCTGACTGACAGCATCATTTCATCATTCATACCAACATCAGCATCATTATCATTTGTTGTATTACTCACCACATCATAAACTTCATTCATCAAACAGCAATCTTCACTCACAACATCAAATTCAATGCTATCAAAACATTTCACTACTTCACCTACAATTTCATCATTTCCATAAAATTGATCCACAAAACACATGTCATGTTCAACATCATTCAACATATTAGGTAGTCCATCATATTTCACATCATCAACATCAAGTTTCAAAAGTACATCATCATCATTTGTTTGATGTTCCAAACCTTTATCACAAAATATTCCTCACACATTTCAGATTCAGTGATTACAACTTCAACAACCTTAATTGAGATTTAACAACAGTAGGTTCAACTGTCACACAATCCGTACCTTTTACATTTTTTCAAAATGCCAAACGATACATGACAATCCTTCACATCATCAACAAGTTTTGACACAACAGGTTCATTAACAATTCTACTGTCCTTTACACGCTTAATTCCAATATCACGCGATGAACCAACAATAACTTGCCAGTGGCGGCTCCAGGATTTGGCAAGTGGGGGGTCGTTGGGGTGGTAACTTCTAATCATGGGGGCCAACCATTTGTTGTTAGGTATGTAGTATTAAGTATAGGGTCCCAAGAGGGAGGGCCACTGGGGGTCAGACACTCAATAGGGGGCACAGGCACCCCAGACTCCCTGTGGAGCCACCACTGTAACTTGCACTGACACATCAGATTCAGCTTGTATATCACTTGTGCTAAGATCAACATAATTTTTATTTACATTATGCATGCACTGTAACTGCATTTCTTTTTCCTTTAAGTTTGCACCGAAAACTCAAATGATAATTAGAGCCACAAATCCAACATTGCTTTCCTCTGAATTCCTGATCCAAATTTTCATAATAATTTTGACTTTGCTTAATATTATCAACAGTTGAATAGTAAACTAACAAATTTTGTACATTATTGAACTTAACAAGTTTAGCATAATGACTGCTGTTCATACAAGCATGTTTATCTTTCTCTGTATGCTTGTTGTTATGCGCCTTTTTTCTGTGGCAACAACATGACTATCTAAAAAGATCATAGTATTTTCAAGTGAAGACGGGTACTGAATGTCAGAAAACATAATAACATGCAAACAAAACAACCACAGCTGCAAATGTGTCTGTCCAGTCGGTCAGCACTTGGTTGTCAATCAAAACTGACACAGTGGATGCTGGATCTAACAGACAATCATTCATTGTGTCCATTGCAATGCATAGGTAGATGCTGTGTTCAGGTACAGATTTCTTCAACTGCACAAACAAAGTTAAAACCACAGATAGCAAAATTAATCAACATTACATTCACAAAAATGCAGTAAAATTCACTTATGAATGGCTTTCAACAAAGTGATAGTGTTCTTTGAAGACAACATTATACAATTTGATTTGCAGACAATTATCATAGAAATAATTTACAATGGTTCCAAAGTAGTAATTAAATTGAAATAGACAATGCACCAGTTGCAGAACAGACTTTCAGAATTGAAACTAGAGGGCCTACAAACATCACTTTCAAGCTGTTTTTAAAAGTTTCTTTAGAGAAATGTGAAGCAATTAATTCTGATGCGATTAATTTTTTAATCGTGATTAAAGGACAACACTAAAAATAACATTTCTTGGCTATGAAACCTGCCAAATTATTAAAATCAACATCATCAACTTGCCATTTCAGTATATTTCAATATATGCTTTACTGATAATGGATATCTGGAAATGATAAATTGCGAAAGCACGCACCATTCTCCAATGTGATAGACTCTTGGTGATTTCATGACCATGACCTTCAACTTTGACTCGGTGCACAATCGACCAACGTAATTTATCGACCAATCCCAGTTGTAGTCATCATAACGACAAAAATCCTAAAACAAAAACATTTGCCTTCAATAAGAAATTGCAGCAATCACTTAAATGCACTTCAGTCAGTCAGTCAGTCAGTCAGTCAGTCAAATAACCAGTTAGCCAGCCAATTGGTCAATAAATTAATTATAAAATGCTTCAAATGCCAGAGTTCTTGCTATAGTTGGTATCATCTGCTGTGGTGTAGAAGTCATAAAAAATTCAGCAGAAATTTTTATCCAAATATCTTAAAGTTTCTGAATCTAAAGCTTAATATTTACAAGAAACAAGTCACCATCTGATTTGATGTCCAGCATGCCAGATACTGAGGAATAAATCAACAAAATTAAAATTGCACATCAAATTCAAGGCCAATAAACTGAAAATATCACCATAAAAAGCTAAATACAGAGCTTTCCATTCTCACCCGACCGCATTTCTTAATCTCATTCCAAACTTTACAAGTCAGCGACATTCCCATTTTGTGCCAAGACAAAACAAACTGCTAGACGTCGACCTGAAGATGAATCCCACTTCATCTTTAACCAAATTTCCACTTTAAAACATATAGGATCAATCGTCACGCTTGAAGTTCACACAATCCAGTTCAATAACTTTCTTGATGGACTGTAACATAGGCTGGAATCCAAATATAAAAATTCTCTCTGACTTCCCCATTGAGGCTATATTAAAACTCGTACGTCACAACATGGTTAGAACTTATAACACCAAATTGCAGTTAAGTCAATCGTCTTCTTCTTCATGAACATTCCAACAAGTCACTACCTTTCACAAGAACACCTTGTCAGATAGCAAAGCACACTTTAAAAAAATGCTTACACAACGATCTCTTTTTATTTGTTAACTGGCTTTTTGCCTTTACCAAAGTACACACATACAGATCACTAAAAGTAAATACCTGAGGTGACAGATCACCATACTTTGGTTTCTTGTCGTAGGTTCCGAGGGTTAGGATGTTACAATTGAGGCAAACCCTATAAAAATCGTAAGTGCGCACAAAATTTGAATCATATTCATTGCACACTATTAGTGAACAGAGCAACATGCAGAAAATCACCTTTCAATCTAAATCAAAAGGGCTTTTGATCGAATATTAAATGTTTCCAAGATTTCAGGATAGCGAAGCTGGATATTGATCAAGAGCATCTTGCATTCTCGTACCAGTATAAACAAGAGATCTTCTGGGACCAAACAACTGTTTGTCTTCAAGACATGGATAGGATGTTATAAGAGACAGACGATAGGCTAATCGTTGTGATCTGGAAACGTTTCAATGCAAAGCAATATGGTATTATTTTTATACAGCAAATACAGTAATAATCTCTGAAAATGTGAATAATAGTTACACGAAATTAAATCAATCACCAAATTTTAGAAATTTTCCTCGAGCACAGTAAACTAGCCTCAAATGTCTGGAGCTCTGACTACACGTGGTGAAAAATCAACATTAATTTTTACTTTTTTCAGACTTGAAGCAAAGCACCAAGTGGATGGGGCGTTGCACTACACATCATAGTAATTATTATTATAATCGTATTTGATGTTTTAAATTGCGCATTATAAATGTTTTTGTTAGTTCGCGCTGTCTCCGTGTAGTTATAGTTGACCTTTACGGACTACTAAAAGCGGGGCTCCCGTCTAAACAACTGCCAAATCTTTAAGTGAATCTATTTCAAGTGAAAGATTAGTTACCATCCAGTTTTCTCCGGAAGATGAACAGATACAACAATTTTCGCCGACTTACAGTTAATGCTTAACAATTCGAAATTCAAATGACTACCGGAAGTACTCAGCGTTACCATGCAGGTAGTTATCGCAAGTAATAATTACTGCAAAACAAGTCCAAAAAAGCCCAACAAAACACGAAAAAATATATAGTTATCTTATTATTAATAAAATGTACTACTTGTTTATTGTTTGACCTCATAACATATATATACAAATATTTGCAAATTTACACATATATATGCATACATACATATATATACATTCATGTACACATATGCATATACATATATACACATATATACATAAATAAATACATGCATTTACATATATAATCCTGCATCTATACACTACATACATACAGATATACACATCTAAATGCATATATACATATATATGCATATATATGCGTATATACGTGTATACATGTACATATATATATATGTGTGTGTGTATATATATACTATACATCAATATTCATGCATGCGTACATACTGTATATACTGTACATATACATACATAGATAGGTAGATACACGTATAAACATATATGCATTTATATATGTGTGTGTGTTTATGTATGCATATGTATTTATATATACATATACGTATATATATTTATGTGCATGTGCAGTATATATAGCCTACATATACATATATACACATATATGTGTATATATATAAATATATATGTATATATGTATATGTAAATATATGTATAGCTGGGGCGGTCATAGTTGGGGCGGCTACAATGTGATACAATAGTGCGAAGGTTCTGTGAGCATCTACCTTTAGTCTTTAGAGTGACGAAAATCCACCCCAGGGTGGTGACATTCCACCATCAAAGACCTCCGTTCCACCTTTCACATAGATAGGGTGTAAATTTTGGGCATTTCCACCCCAGGGTGGAATATTTCCACCCCTAAGTGGAATATTCCACCTTTTTCATTTACAGTGTAGGCCTATTTAGACGGGTTTCTTTTTTGTATAATGATTAGGCAATTGTTATTTCTTTTCGGATTTGAGCAGTAGCTATAGCCTAAATAACAATTTTCTGACTATTCTAATTCATTTTCTGTTGCTTAACCCCTTAACTGCGGATCCCGGATATACCCGTCCATTTTATATTGAGTTACAGTTAAATACACGGTTAAGGGGTTAACTTAATGCACGTTGTCGGCGTTTGGAATTTCTGGAATCCGTTACTGTCTTTAACATTTTCTTGTGTTACACCTCGATCGTCAAACCAGAACGTTGTACAGTCACTGTTCTATTGGAGAAGATTGTGGACGGAATTGGTTTTAGCAAGTCATGCCATCTCAACTGGAGTCTACAGTTCACAGCCTGGCTTAATACTACGCCGCAGTTATCGGCTTTTGTTTGGAGCAGCGGCGAAAAAGCAACGCCTAAACGGGTCTTGATATAAGCACTCCTGTTCAGGCTACCTGAGAGAAATTCAATTACCAGCTGTGAACGGAAAATAGCAAAGAACACAATTTTTTAGCGATCAAACCTCGGAATAACAACACGAAATTTTAACACGCTTTGGATCGAAATCGAGCATTTACGTCTTTATACACCCGTCTATTGGTGGTAAACTTGGATGAAAAAGTGGGGGCCCAAACCTATACCTCTCCCTTCCCTGTGGTAGCCTCTCAAAGAGTGGGGGAGCTCAATCAAGCCTAGAGGTCAAATAGAAGTTTAGTATATATATATATATATATATATATATATATATATATATATATATATATATATAGGCCTATATAGTTTATACCTATATGCAGTATTATGCACCCGTCCAATAGTGGAACGATGTTGAATTTCAGTGTCACTGTTAACATTACCACCACGGAACTCGTCAATAACAGTAATTCTACGGGCGGATTTGTCTACGATAGCGAATATTTCGCTGATCTATCGGTCGGAATCAGTGCCGTCCTGATAGGAACCGTTGGCACCATCACTAACCTGTGGGAGATGATACATCTCTACCGTCGCCGTACTTCGAGCATGTTCTACTGGCTGGCGATCAACCAATCGGTTCTCGACGTCTTTGCGTGCGTGTCATTTGCCGTCTCCTACGGCGTCAAATCCGCGGACGTCTACCTGACCGGTAACCTCGGCGCCTGGCTGTGCGCCCTACTCTTCAGCGACTCGATCCTGTGGGTCGGCCTGACGGGTTCCGTGGCCAGCCAGGTCCTGGTCGCCGCCTATTTCTACGCGCTGGCGACGGAGCTGCGCCGCTGCTGCCCCCCCGACCGGCGTCGACCCGCGTTGGAGTCTGTTGGCGGCGATCGCGTTCAGCTGGATCGACGGGTCGGTGCTGAACAATCCGTTCGCCCTGTCGACCTTCGTCGAGAACGGCGAGTGCTATTCGGGCGGCGCGTGGAGCGACAGGGCGGGACACATGATCTTCGGAGCGTGGGCGCTGCTGTGGGAATACGCACTTCCGGTCACGCTTTGCGCGTTCTTTTACGGTCGAGTGATCGGCCGGAGTCTTCTTACTCCTCCATCGTCGTCTTCACCGGCCGACGCTAACTCTAACGATGCAGGCGAAATCTGCCGTAACGTTGCCGGTTCTCTCCGCGGCGAGTACGACCTTGACGCGCGGCTAGCGAACGTAGTCCTCTTCGCCGTGCTGTGGTGCCCGTGTCACGTGTGTCTGTTCGCCTGGTGTTGGAAGGAACTGTCCGTAAAACTGGACGGGGTGTACAACGTCGCCCTGTGCGTCGGGTACGTTCAGATCGCCTGCAGTCCCTTGATACTGTCCCGCAAACACGGTCGCCTGAGGACCTGGATTCTGTCGCTGGCGGAGAAGATCTGTTGCCGACGGATGACGTCACCGCCGGATATCAGAAACATTAGCGATCAGAGTGACGTCACAAACCTGTGAAGATTCGAGGATGCCGACAAACTGTCTATCTTTGTTTATTTTCCAGTCTGTCTCGCTTTGTGTATCGTCTATAACGGGCGGTTTCAAGTTGGGAATGACTGGGGATATATCCTCCCACCGGCCCACCAAAATGCGTCTTCAATGGAAGTTGATTGTCTAAAAGGATTAACCTTGATGTATAATGTATATCCACAAAGATATGGACATAACCAATTAACCATAGACGAATGCAATCGACAAATTCGCTTCCAGCAATAGAAAACTCGACTTTGCACTATGACTTTGTAAAACGAGATTAAAATGGCTTTTATACATTTTCAATTCTGAACATTATATTTTGTCAAATCTAAAGATTCCTTCTAAACCGTTTGCATATAATTCCTTTGACAATTGGCGGGATCTTTGTAGAAATTCATTGCATCCCCCCACCAAGAGTTCCTGGAACCGCCACTGCCTTCATAGTACTATCTGCATAAATTTTTGTTTCCACGGAGCAGGACTATCTAACCTGTCACTGACCTATTACGGTTTGAGGTCACCTATATTGTTAGATTACAGCCACTGAAGCCAAATGCAGCACGTTCAACGCATTGGCTTTTGCTTCTCTTTGAACTTTTGGATTGAAGAAAAGACTTCAGGCTCTTGCGAATATTCCGTACTGTCGCAGCTCAGAATTTGACTCCAATATTATCCAAGAGGCGCGGGGCACAGGGGCGGGGCGGGGTGAGACAACAACAACAACTGCAACCTTGGAGTCGGAAGACTTGACGAGACAGGCAGCGGTCAGGCTGGGCGCCATCGTCGTCGGAATCGTCGGAGCGCTGACAAATCTCGCGGAGATCGTCTGTTTGCTGTACGCCAAGCGTCCGTCGTTCTGTTGCCAGCATATAGAGCTCAACCAGTCGGCCACTGACGCCTTTGCCTGTATAGCGTCCTTGCGTTGTCATACATCCAGTGGCGTAACGTGGGGGGGCGGGGCGGGGGGCACTTTGTTGACAGCCCCCGGGCCCCGGGCGAGGGGGGCCCCCGAAGAGGGGGTCTAAGCTAGGGTTAGGTTAGGGACCCAAACTTAACCCTAGAAATGATGTGCTGACAACCTTTTTTTTGCTCGTCAGGATGAAAAAGGAGGCGATAACGTTTTTTTGCTCGTCAGCTCGAAACTGTGGGGCCCCCATGGCAAAGATTCCCCCCCCCCGGGCCCCCAAAAGTCACGCTACGCCACTGCGTACATCGTCAGGGTCCCAGATTCCCATCTCCAGGGAGATCAGGGCTTCTGGTTGTGCGTTCTCTTCTACAGCGACACGACTGTTTGGGTGGGACTTTCCGGGTCCGTTATCAACCGTACGCTGAACGCCATACACATGTGCCTGTTCTTCCGTCACAAGAGGATCCACCGAGAACTGAACCGTGCGGTGGTGAAGTACCTGACCGTTGCCGCAGTCTGGGGGATCGGTGCCGCCGTGAACAGTCCCTTCGAGATGTCGAACTTCGTCAAGGACGGACGCTGCTACCTTGGCGGACCGTGGACCAGCGCCAACGGTCACCTGATCTACGGGAACTATGGGACGTTCTGGGGATACCTTATCCCTTTGGTCGTCGGTGGATTCTGCTACGGAGCCCTAGCTGGTGACGGCGCACCGTCGTATCTTGGAAACATTTTGTGTCTAGCCATTGCCGCTAAAAAGTTGAGTAAACTGATGAATGACTTACCATTAAAATTAGGTTATCGACGACAGCTAAAAATATACGGGAGCTCGAATGCACGACCTACTTTATTCTAGCCATCGGCGATAGGCTCCTCCCATTCTAAGTAGGTTGTGTAGAATCTCGAGAAGCGACCAGAAGCTTCGAGAGTATAGTTAGTCACGCCAGTCGAGAGACGACGCGAACATTCGCGAAGCTCCGAGATTAAAACTCAACCCAATATAAAAGCGCCTCTGGGTCCAACGCTTGACAAAGAATCGAACTTAAGAAAGCGAAATATTAAAAACGAATAGGCTATATACCATCGAAAGGGACAACGAATACATTTCTGCGCTAAATACTGAGAAATATTTTAAAATAGTTTTCGTAATCTGAGAGACAATAAACGATGCCTACTCGTCTGGTTGCCTTTGGCGGTCCTTCGATGTTCCGTGTGCCTGGATTCCGCTGCTACGACACGCCAGTAAGTCATACTTATGGCATTCTGTGTCCGGAGCATGGATCGTTTCGGCCTTCTATCCAGACCAGCGAGGATCTTGTGTTTCCATTCCGTCCGTTCAGAAGACCTCGAAGTTCCGGGGGAGAGGCGCTAGTTCGTCGCCGCAAAAGCCTCAAAACAGTCGCCGCAGCCGACGCCGCGAAGAGAAACGGAGAAGAAGAAGCGGCGGAAACGGAAACGGATACGAGCAACAACGACTTCCGGGTGAGTCTCGACGTGAGTCACTTCCTTCCGGAAGAGTTGTCGGTGAAGACGAATGGTAACAAGATCGTCGTCCACGGAAGACACGAGGAACAGCGGGACGATCGAGGTTACATCGAGAGAGAATTTACGAGGACCTACCTACTTCCGGACGACGTCGATCCAGAAACCGTCAGATCCTCTCTTTCCGGCAACGGTCGGCTGAGCATTGAGGCGCCGAGGACGCGTTCGCTGTGTCTGGAATCATCTTCGCCACCTGGAAAAGTCCTTCCCATCGAGCACATGGACGTGGAAAAAACGGATGTTCAAAATGCTCCGGCTCGGGAATGATAACATTCTGAACATTTACGCTGTGAACATGTTTGCACAATTCGACAAAAATGTTTTACTCGAATTTCTCCAATCTAAATAGACTATTCGGCTGAGTGAAATTAAAATAAACTGAGATTTATTGAGATCTTTTCTTAGGTTGCGATTGCAAGTGACACTTTATTTCATTTTAACTTATCACTGATGTATGTAGAGTTGTAGACCCTACAGCTGTAGGCTATGTGTAACTCGTTTCTTTAACTTTTATCGGCAATTCTTGAGCTTTTGCCAATAAATATTTGTATAAACGACAAAATGTGTGTTTTGTCTTCCTCTTCCAAGAGACGATTCGTTCCATTTTCCAAAAAGCTGAGACGACCTTGGTCTGATCCGACTATGGAGGTGGGGTAGCATCCAGTGGCGTCACAAAGAATTTTTGGTTTGGGGGGGGCAAAAGGGGCAGGTGTGTCATATTCCTTACCCACCCTCACCCCTCCACAAAAACTCTCATCGGATTCGTTCGAATCTGGTAGGTGGTCTAGGGCAGGTTGGAAGGGGGGGGGGGTAATTGCCCCATTTGCCCCCGGCGGTGACGTTAATGGTAGCATCGTAAGCTAAACCAATGCTATTTTGCACGAGCTATTACAATTTGTAATGTGTCCACGCAGTCTTCGGATTAGTCGCCACAATAATCTCTACGCTGAATAATAATAATAATAATAATAATAATAATAATAATAATAATAATAATAATAATAATAATAATACAAAATAATAATGGGATGGAGCTCCTGCCGCAAAATGGAGTAATATGGGATTGAAGTCCTGAGCATCGAAGATATCAGTCAGAGTGTGAGTGGGGAAGCAGTAAGAGACTATGAAATATGAAATTAAAAGAGACGTGATTGAAGAGTATTATGGAATTGTTGCAAGACAAAATTCGTCCTAAAACTGCCTTAATTTCAGAGTGCAGCCAAGGTACAGAAGGCCAATAATTATTCATCTACAAAAATGTAGAAATTGAAGTCAAGTTGCACTTCGGCTCATGCAGTATCTGACGAGTACAGCACAAGATTATTATGTCATGTTATGTTAAAATATCAATTTATATAGCGCAATAATCATGGCTGAAGGCCAAAGTCAAGACCATTCACACACTGCACTTATACGATATCTCAATGATCTCATACAAGTACTCATAAGAGAGTACGTCTTATTAGTGCCAGCCGATGTCAGTGTGAAACAAAATAATTAATATTCTAGAAAAGCAAAGGCCTGGGGTCACTGTTGAGTTAGTAAATTACTGCCTGAAACGGTAATAGAGTGGGTGATAATAGAGCCAAATTTCACTTAAAAACAAAAGGTACAATACAACCAAATTAAAGCACCTGATATAATCCAGAATACAATAAGTTATTAGTGAGTAATACTATAAATTTCTTCAGCACAGTAACGAAAATTATAATTACTACTACTGCTACTACTACTACTACTACTACTACTACTACTACTACTACTACTACTACTACTACTACTACTACTAGTCTACTACTACAACAACTTCAACTACTACGACGACTGCTATCACTACTATCACGACTTCTACCAAGTGGATTCGTGATAGCCTTCTCACCATCACAAACAGTAGGTTATTGGCAAACACTTGAAAATCGTTAGACAAAGAAAATGCTTTACATTAAATTATTCAGCAACATTTGAGATTTCAATACGGACGATCGTTGAACATTGGCATTCGATAAATAATCGACTAAGTTATAGGAAGTCTAAAATTTCACCAATATCATCAGCAAGCAAACCAGGAGTTCAAAGAAACAGTTAGAAAAGGAAGCTAAAATGCATGCGGACACATAGTACGAACAAAACATGAAGCTCCAATATAGAAAACGTATAATACAAGGCATAATGCCAGGATTACGAAAAATAATAGACCCAAAAAATTGGGAAAACTAAAAAGAAGTATCAGTATAAAACTAAAAAGAATTATCATTATAAAACTAAAAAGAAGTATAATTGGGAAAATTTAGCCTATTGCACTGAATGCCTTTATGGATCACAACTGCTTTGACGATGTATTTATAGGGAATTTAAAATATTAGATAATAAAAAAAGAAAAGAAGACCGCAATACTTGGATGAAGGTAGTCCACAATGCAGTCAATCATCCGAGCGGAGACGGTTGAAGACAAAACAAGGCAAGTATAAAAAAGCATAGGTTCAACGTTAGTTGGACACTGAAAACATCATTGCAGTTATTTTTCATTAAATATCCTCGAAATGAAACTCTATTCTGATCTAGACCAAGAAACCTGATAATCGTCGAGATATGATGGCACCTAAAGCTACAAGTGATGCAACCGCAAAAGTGAGGAAAGTGGAAACGGATGGAAGAACTTTCTCGATGAATATCTGAGTAACCGGTTCCTCTGGAAATCCTTCCGCCGGTGGTTCGTCTTTCCATATTTCAGAGGATGGAATTTTACCCACGGCGTGCAATACCTCCCTGGCTGCTCTCTCTCCAGCTTCTATTGCGCCTTCCATGTATCCCACCCAGTAAGTTGCCGTTTCCGTTCCGGCGAAATAAGTGCGCCTTAAGGGTTTTCGCATTTCTGGACCATAGCGTGTAAGCGTTCCAGGAGGATAATTACTATCATAACCACCGCCGGTGTATTCCTCTTCCATCCAGTTCTTATCGATGTAATTAATGGGCTTAAGGAACTCGGGACATCTGAACACCTCTGCATAGTGTTTTGCCAACAAGTCTCTACGACTTTCCATGGTCATTGAGCAGAGTTCTCTCGCTTTATCGGCAAGAATAAATCCCACAATACACGGAATGGTTCCATCTGGCTTCGTGTCATCTATGCAGCTGTAAACAGGACCAGAATTGGTGAGCATTTGTCCGGAGAGGTCCATGTCCCACCAAAAGCGTTTCTCGTAGAAGATCGTCGTCTTGATAATGCTTCCCATCGGAATTCTCTGAATCAACTGCAGTTTCATCGGAGGTAGAGGAGGTTCGAAAGACACGCGGTTCAACAGGGTCAAAGGCATGGCACTGATAAGATACTTTCCGGTGAATCGCTCACCGTTGGCAGTATGAACCTTGACCATGTCTTCAAACTGTTCCACTCTAATGACGACGGACTTCAGTCGGACCTTTCCGTTTACACATTCAGCCAGTCGTTCCGACAGCTGCATAGCTCCTCCGTCGAATTTCTTTTCCTGGTCTCCGTTCTCTATACTGGCGACACTGTTAAGACCTTCGCCTGTTGACATGGACCAGAGGAAAGCCAGGAGCGAAACTTCGTGCGGTTCGGCGCACATTATTATTCTGCAGATCAAGGCAGCCACTTCGTAAGCGAACTGCGTCCAGCACGTTCTGTCGAGAAATTCCTTCAGTGTCATTGAATCCCAGAGCTCAGCTTTCGCTGCCTTCCAAGGACACTCGGCCGGAACCTGAGACGACAATTTCGATATGATCTGCTGGATGTTGTTGACGTCCATGGCAGTGATCGGGTTGTATATTGGTGGTATTAGACCTCTGTAGATCTTCCATTTATTACCAACTCTTAGAATTGTCTTTTTGTCGACGGATACGTTATAGAATCTGAGTCCGAATTCCTTTGCCAGGCGAGCCACTCGACTCTGCGTTGGACCGACGTAGGCGCCTCCGAGGTCCGTGTACTTGAAGGCTGGGTCTCTGACCGTGTAGGTTCTTCCGCCCACTCTGTCCCTGGCTTCGAGAACGACAACGCTTAGACCTTGTTCGGCGAGGAGCTTAGCGGATGATAGACTGCTGATACCGCCTCCTATGATCACCACATCGACGCTCGTCTCCATCACAACATTCGTTCAGTTTTCTAATACTCTTTAATTCTTCTAAAATACACGAATGTTAGAATTACGTTCAAATTCGTTTAATATGATATTCTAGACAAGTAAAGTAGGCCAAATATTTGTGATCAGACAACCGGCAGAGACGTTCCACAAGAAAACCCGCATATTGTACAATAACTTCCTCGACTTGCAACAGACATTCGACA
The DNA here is from genome assembly GCA_018105865.1 of Metaphire vulgaris. NCBI lineage: Eukaryota > Metazoa > Annelida > Clitellata > Crassiclitellata > Megascolecidae > Metaphire > Metaphire vulgaris. The sequence continues at coordinate 2,270,978 of CM030867.1, read as the reverse complement.
GCGTGTGGCAGAAGAATTTATGGCTCTTATGAGGGCGGGAAGTTAGCAAAGTGGTAACAAGGGCCGATAGTTAGCAGAGTGGTAACAACATTGGACGACTGAGCGGAAGGTCGTGGGTTTGATACCCGCAGGGGCCAATGTCTACTCATTCTTAATCGCTAGAGGACGGTGATAAAATGAGGAGCAGCACTTAGCTGCAGCACTAAGCTGCGAGGTAAAACGTGGGCCTGGGGAAAGTAATGGCAACCTATCCCAGATTAGTGGATTATACCACCTACGTCGCTGATTGCCTAAACCGGAGATAGGCGCCGGAGCGGAACGTTCGGACTCGAGTACGAAACCTGCCCTACCTTTACCGTTCATGGACATCATAAGATAAAGAAAACTCCAACTTCCGATATTTGCGAGCATGAGTTACAGCTATTCCTGCTTGGTTAAGGAACTTGAGATTTCTGGCGATTTTAAACAGATAATCAGTTAAACCGCAACACTATTAATAACTCCATCTACTCGCAACAGGCATTCGACAGCGTGTGGCAGACGGGTTTATAGCAAGTACTAAGATATTATAGATTGCTTCACTATACATATGGAATCATCTCAAATAAACGGCCACTAGGTCTATCTTTATCAATGCGAAATTCAAGAAATGCTGAAATTGTACGAAATTAGACCAACATTTATGCACTGATAAAAATTTAGTCTATTGTACTGAATGTCTTTATGGATCACAACTGCTGTGACGATGTATTTTATTTGTTTTAATTTGTTTAGTTATTATTGGGAATTAAAATTTTATCGAGGTCATAGTCTAAACGTTTACCGCTTTCCTGAATATTGCTGCAGTGGCCCTCTGCTTTCTCGTCGTCCAGAAAGTTCTGAATTTCCTCAACTGTTGTTTTCTTTTCGGCTGCTGCTGTCGACCGCAGAACAAAACATTGGTCAAAATTTAGTCATTTGTACAAGGAAACATTTGCTAATAAGACTATGATTCGACTCATTCTTCTCGAGAATGACAACTTTCCTTTCCAATTTAGCAACTGTCCTTTATCTTGACGTCGGAGAAAGCGACTTAACGCGTCAACTCTATTGACCCGTTACAGCAATACCGGTTCTTGTAAGATCACTAAAGAGCGACGGAGACCATGTAGTCATGGAGTGTCAAACTCATTTCATATAACACGCGGGCCACATAAGTCTTTGTAGCTGTCACGGGCCTGATTGTAAATAACCATAACACGAACTACTGTACAAATGGCCCATTACACAACACAATAGCCTACATAAAAATGACTGATAGGCCACTAACTAATATTTAGTATGCGTATTCCAATTTTGTGATACTGTTAATGAAAAAAGTATTTTTTAATTTCCAGTGCAATACACCTTTGTTAAGCTTCACGTGCTGTAGTCATAATTGATTATTTTTGTTGCCTGGTGCCTGAACGCGCCTTAACCCCTTAACTGGGGATCCCGGATATATCCGTCCATTTTACATTGAGTTACAGTTAAATACACGGTTAATGGGTTAAATAAAATAAATTTGCTTAAACAAAATGTTTTTCTTATATTCAGCCACAAATACGCGGACCCGATGAAAAGCTTACGCGGACAGTATCCGACCCGCGGACCGTATGTTTAACACCCCTGATCTAGCCATTTACAGTCCCTGGCGAGGAGTATCTGCAGCTCTGTTAGACCAGCATTTGACCGTGCTTTATGAACTACTGTTAATAGATTAGGAGGTCAGTGATATGCAGACCAAGGATTTCTGCATATTAGGTATTCAGAGCTCCCTTTGGGTCAAAGCTGGAAATGCGGATATCTTGTGCGCTAATCACACACTCAATGTTGCTCTTATCTGCAGAATTCTGTCTTTATTCTACTCACCTTCACACTAGAACTATATCGTGAAATCCGTGCGACATCTGAAAAAGGCCTAGTTATCCAATTATAGAAAGTTGCTCGTGGCCTCTTTCGTTGCGTTTCTGTTTTCGGTTGTAAGGCGAGAACATCATAATATACTGCACAGTGCAAACCTACACAAAAATCCGATACCCGATATTTGCGAGCACCAGCTGAGGCCATTTCCTATCAGTTCAAGGAACTTAATATTTCTGCTGATTGCAAACAGATAGAGAGTTAAACATGACACTAAATGACTGCCTAGTCAATAGTCTCAAGCCTAGCGCCAGTCGACGGCCAACTAGGTCCTATAATTCAGAATAAGAACCTTTTCAATCTTGTCTTCTGGCTTTCGCTAGGTGCAGTAGGTAGGGACCTATAATATAATTAAGCTGCTCTGTTCCGCCAGGCTTACGGCTAAGTGAGCGCCAGGCCATTCTTAAAATAGCAATATCCTTACCGATGGCGGATCTTCAGACAGGATTTTTCAATCGTGAAACGTCTCTCGTTCACATTCGTTGCTCAGCCGAATTCTGCAGGCAATGTCAACAATCCGTTTAACCGTCCCAGTAATAACTAATCAGCCGCCGTGACCGCAAACGGTCGAATATATTGACCCTTTTTCTTCAATAAAAAATCGCCGGTTGCTATGTGTTTGATCTGTCGTCCAGCCAACATTTCCAGCCCAATCTGTCTCTGTTGATATTTTCAGAATTTTTCTCCCAAATATCTTTCCATTTTCTCAAACTACTGAGTGATAAGGGCTGATCGTATCGGTGCGAAAATGTGTCACAATTCAATTTAACGATAGAAACGTTGAATGCGCTCCCTTTAGCTAACAAGGAACGAAAATTCAATCTTCTAAGTTTACGAGAAAGAGAATGAGCTGCTGCTGGGTTTTTCAATTTTTTGGAGGGAAAATTTAACGAGAGTGACAAAAGCCAGAGAAATTAAAAATCATGAAAATTCTAGAATTTTCAGTTTGTTCCTATTGCAGCTGAACGGAAATGGTCGAAAATGGAACTCATCTTACATTTGCAAGAATTTAAAAGCAAGGGTCTCTTGCCAAAGCACAGAAATTGAGTACATAGATGTACGTGATTCCTGTTCAAGTGTTCACTTTTCTCAACGATGGTTTACGTGACCTCTTGACTGAAGTTTTTCGACCACAAAAGAAGGATGTCTTCAAGAAATCTACGTTTATGTGCGTGACTGGATATTTAGGTATAAATTTAGTGGCAAGCACTGACTATGAAAAATTCGTTTTAAACTGTTGAGAGTGGCAATTAAGGGTTTCACACAGGATAACTTAGGTTCCGAACCCACTTGAAATCATACAAAAACTATTATTATTATTATTATTATTATTATTATTATTATTATTATTATTATTATTACCTTATTACAACATATGGTCGGTTTATACCACTGAGAAAGTAATTGGATATCGAGCGTGTGAACACATTGTTTTGACCTTTGATTTGTAAAGCGATAGTTAGTCTAAATCCAAAAAAACCGCCGAAATATAACGAAGGCACAAACACGAAAGTGAAACAGCCAACAATCATATCAGCTGGCAGAAAAGAATAGCGCGACTATTTCCTAGTGCGATGAAATTTTTAATTGAATAGAGCCATTAAAGTGACATTAAATCACTTTTTCTATTTCTTCGTTTGCTGCGCATCCGATTCAAACAGCGTTTAGATATAAATTTCGCTCTAATGAAAAAGCGTATTGGAAATGACAATTACATACAAGTCGACGTCTGGCAATTCGTTAGTCTAAATAAAAAACCAACCAACATATAATGGAGGCACCAAAACAAATACTGAAACAGCCAACAATCAGATCAGCTGGCTGAAATGAAAAGCGCATATTATTTACCAGTGCAGTGACATTTTCCAAAGCATTTCCAATTAAATAGAGCTAGGCCTAATACAGAGAGATATTAAATCACTCTTTCTATTTCTTCGTTTGCTGTACATGAGATTCAAACAGCGTTTTAGATATAAACTTCGCTCTTGTCTAATGAAAAAGCGCATTGGAAATGACAATTAGATACAAGACGTCTAGCAATTCTTGCACTAGCAATTCTTGCAGTCGTATTATCAAGCATTTAAAGAGATACTTTCTCGAAGTCATGAATGAAGTCTTCAAAGCAAGGCAAATTTTAACGGTTTTCGTCTTTTTATTTCCTCTTGGTAAGCACAACAAGAGTTGACCTCAACGTGTTAATGCTTTTAAATATAGAATTTACATTACGTTTCATTCTATAAACGGCTTAATGCATAACTTAATCTTTCGATATATCTATATTATATAAATCTCTATGTAAGGTAAGTTTGTTAAGTTTGTCAGTCACGATACACGGCAGATGTTGAAAGACGACGTTGCCATTGACAACCAAACTTTATTATCGAAGGAGCGTTTGACGATGCGCCTTCATTGCAGTTTAACGAATCGTCTTGATTGCCTGCACGTTGTACGGCACCGCTGAGGCGCAGTACCCCGTGTGGTGCCGTAGGCCCTACTTGGGACGCAGTCCCCCCGTGTTGGACCGTAGCCTGTAGACCCTACTGGAAGAGGGGGCAGCCTCCCGTCGTATACCAAGCCTAAGCCGACGTGAAGGCCGTAGGCCCTACTGGGACGCAGCATTCCGTCAGAGTCCAATCCGAAGCCCCCGAGGGATGCCGTAGACCCCACTGAGGAGCGCAGCCCCACGTGTGGTGCCGTAGGTCCTACTGGGGCGAAGTCCTATGTGAGGCGTAGGCCTTACTGGAGGCGCATCCTCCCGTGGGAGACCTAGCCCCAGCTCCCCATGGGGGCTGTATCCTCCACTGAGGCACAGCCCCCCTGGGGAGAAAAAGTCCCAGCCCTCCGCGGGAGACAAAGCCCCTTTGGATCTGTAAGCCCAAAAGGAGCCGTATGCCCAAAAGGGGCCGTAGGTAACACTGGAGTGCGCATCCTCCATGGATGACCAAATCCCAATGGAATCGCAGGTCCAAACCGTAGTCGTAGGTTCCGTTATGGTGTGCAGCCTCCTGTGGTGGGGGGGCAAGACTACCCAGTGCGCATATTAAAGAAAAATGTTTAAATAATAATCTTCGCATTCACTTTACATTTTCAGATTTAAAAATTGTTATATGTAATAATATGAACTTTTGTAATAAATCGGGGAAGGAGATAGCCACTCTCCCCCGTCATTTTTGACAGGTCAACAGCTAGCAATATTTTAATTCTCCTATAAATACATCGTCACAGCAGTTGTGATCCAAAAAAGGCATTCGGACTATATTTTTATCAATGCATCAGTGCAGGTCCAATTTCATACAATATCAAAATTTCTTGAATATCATATTGATAAAGTTTGACCTAATGGTAGTTTTTTAAGCAGGTAGTTATTTAAGATGATTGCACATATATTCAAGCAGTCCGCTGAGGGGAAGAACTTCGACTTTTGATGGGTTGGACATAGATGATGATGATGATGATGATGATGATGATGATGATGATGATGATGATGATGATGATGATGATGATAATGATGATACAACGTGACCACAGATTCACCAAAATACGCTGTTCAAGAAGGGAAAACGAAGTGAACTAAGCAATTACAGACCAGCGAGTCTAACTTATGTAATCTGTAAAGTTATGGTGAAAATAATGAAAGAGAGCATATTGGATCATTTACTAGGCATAAAAGTGTTAATGACAGTCAGCATGGATTTACAGAGAGACGAAGGAAGTAAATAATTGTTGTACAAGGTTGGTGGCCAAATGGAACAGGTTGGACGAAAAGGCAGTAACCGTTGAAACAATAAATGGATTAAAAAGTCGTCTAGGAAAACTGTGTCCTTAAATGTTGAGAGTGACAATAATGGCTTTCACACAGTATGACTTAGACTCCGAACCCACTTGAAACCACATTGTAACAATTATTATTATTATTATTATTATTATTATTATTATTTATTTATTTATTTATTTATTTATTTATTTATTTATTTATTTATTTATTTATTTATTTATAACTGACAACTTTTATAACGCAGTACGCATGACAGAAGGTCAAAATCAAGAGCACTCTACAGCAAAATTGAAAAAATGCGAAAGAATAAACGATCCATGGCACGCATAAAACACGTGCTGGCAGCCGTATACAGGCGCCAAACCGGGATCAGAGTTGTATTGTCGGTCTTCGGCGGTTGCCGGTCGGAGTTGGCAGAGGACGATATCGGCTGCAGAACGAGATGATGAAATTGCTCTGGTTGAGACAGGCGACCACGGTTGATTTAAGCACATGCTCTTTTCGTCGCTGTACACACCGAGGCAGATTCGTCCGACGCAGCGTATGTCCTGACCGAGTGTACGTACTGCGTTGGCGGCACGATCTCAGATCAAGGGGAGTGTCGCGCTTTAGCGAGCGCACATCGCCGCCCAACATGTCGTCCAGCCCAGAAAAAAAACTTTCCAAAAGTGTATAATTGTACGAAAAAACGGACAGAAAGACGATTAGCATCGATCAGGCGTCCACAGTTGTAAAATTGAGACACCAACATGGCGAAACCGCGACAAAACGACCGAAAAACAACCGTTTTGATGACAGGTGCGCAGAATGCCTAGGCGCACACGCAGAAGAATATCTGCGTTCTCTTTTTCCCATAGAAAATTCTCATAGTTATTATTATTATTATTATTATTATTATTATTATTATTATTATTATTATTATTATTATTAGTTTTTTTGCAACATATTGTTATTTTATAGCATTGAGTAGGCAATAATGCGAGAACATTATTAGCACTTCTAGCGGAAGACTGTATAAAGCGATAATTCTATGGGAAAAACAGAACGCATATAATAATATAGTCAATTAAAAAAAGTGAAACAGGCAACAGTTATGTCGGCTGGTCGAAATCAAAAGCGCATATTATTTTTGGTAATGCATTATTACTTTTCAAAGCCATTTTAGTCAAATAGAGTCAAAAGAGAGAGAGAAAGAAAGACATTAAAGCACTCTTTATATTTCTTTGTTTGCTGCGCATCCTATTCAAAGAGCGTTTTATGTACAAATTTCGCTCTTGCTTTGGTAATGAAAAAGCGTATTGGAAATGACAATTACATACAAGACGACGTCTGGCAATTCGTTCAGGAGTATTTGTCAAGCATCTTAAGAAATACTTTCTCGAAGTCATGAATAAAATCTTCAAAGCTAAACAGATTTTGACGGTTTTCGTCATTTTACTTCCTCTTGGTAAACACAACGATATTTCTATATTATATATATATATATATATATATATATATATATATATATGACGCTCTGTTCGCGAATTTTGCACCAAACATGAGGACTGCTTCTCGTTTGTCGGTTTGCTGAGGAGTTTTAGCCTTCCTCTTCTGTTTCGAGTCGATCTGGAGGTATCCAGTCGCTTTCGCCGCCGCGCCGCCATGTTGGCTATTGTTGTAGCGCTAGGCAGCGGTGATCGGCTGCGTTCTGGACGTCGCTGGAGTCTCCATCTACGTGAGGACTGCGTTCCGCTCTTTGGTTTCCGACGTGTCTCGTGCAGAGTTGTCCCAGAGTTGTCCATGGGTTGGGTTAACCCATGGGTTGGGTTGGGTTGGGTTGGGTTTGGGTCGAGATTTTTAAAAAATTGATGGGTTGGGTTGGGTTAAGTTTCGTGAATCTGCACCAGTTATTCTGTTAACCACGTTAAATATAGGTTTTCTGTTTTCTGCGTTGACAAAGTATTAGATTCTTGTATTATGTCATTAAAAATGGCGCCATATACATTATCCTACATTCCATCGTAGGCAGTGAATTCAGAAGTCTGCAGTAAACAGTGGACAATAACTATTCAGATAGATCAAATCATGTGAACGGCTGTTGTTGACTTGTTTTAACGCATTCCTTTTATAAACCGACCACGGCCAGTTGACAATAGCAGGGCTGGATTAACCATTAAGCATACTAAGCACGTGCTTATGGCTCCATGTGGAAAGGTTCACAACAGTTTTACCTGTTCTGTTTCTCAGTCAAATATTTTGCGATCTAGTTTTATAAATTTATTAATCAGTCGCTTTGTTCTTACCGAAATTCCATCAGAACAACTATGCAAAAGACAGGTTGGTTGCCTTATCTCTACTATATAATTATAGATTTTCTTCATGATATTTGTCCTTGCTCTCTTCCTTTTAGAGCTGTGTGTGTCTGTTTGTGTGTGTTCTCAGTAACTGTAATTGTGTTCCATCCAGTCTTATAACAGTGAATTATTCTTCTTGTCTGTAAAAACTGATCAAGCGAATCGATGTCCAGCAGCGTAGCCAACAGGGAGGGGGTTACCCCTGGCTACCGACGAAAATTTTGTTAATGTGCTTCCATCTATTTTAAACTTTCTGAGGCGGTTTTGGGAGTCAAACCCCCATGGCTGCCGACGCAACGTGCTTCTTTGACCAGTCTATGTTACGGCACTGTGGAAGTTGTTTCGAATGCATACATACATACATACATTGAATTAAATGCATCACATCACGGCGACGCTGGCATTAATACAATCATTGTTTCTCAATTGTGAGAATGATGAATTTCCGGTTTGTTGCAATAACAACTCGAAATAAGCAAATAACTATTTATGTACTTTAATGTACAGTATGTATGTTTTTAAAATTGCGATTGTACTTTCACGTTTTTGTATTGTATGGATGGGTTGGGTTTGGGTCAGCAAACATGAATTTTGTTTGGGTTGGGTTGGGTTGAAAATTTGTTGGGTTGGGTTGGGTTTGGGTTGAGAAAACCGACCCATGGACAACTCTGCTCCTAAGCTTTCCCCGTTTAATAAAATCTACCAACTGCTCTTCTAATCTAGGTGGAGACACTGCTTTTCTCATTCGCGACCACATACAAATAACCAACTCCTCATCAATGAATTTCTCGTCATTTGAATGCTCATCAGTCACTCTCAAACTACCTCTGGCGAAATTAACCATTTTCAATGTTTACCGCCACCCCCCATTATCATCGAAATATTCAATGTCATTCGGAAAATTTCTTCAGGAATTCACCTTTTTCCTTGGCTCTGCAGCAACAACTCCTCATGAATTCCTAATCACAGGTGACTTCAACATACACGTCGACAGAACAGATGACCCTAACTCTACTCAATTCAAACAACTACTGACACAGACAAACCTTACACAGCACATAACTTTTTCAACACACACCTTCGGACACACCTTAGACCTTCTTATAACGTCAGCTTCTTCATCTTTATTTCCATGCTCAGCCACTAGACAATGCTCCCCTTCTGATCATTTCCCCATTTTCACTATTCTAAGCATCTGCCCGCCAGCTCCTCCTCCTCGCAGCACCTATTCATTCCGTCGTCTTAACAAAATTGATATAACCGCATTCTCTGAAAGCATAAAAGCATCTGACCTCCTCACCAACCCCCCATCTACCCTACCATCACTGATCGACAAATACAATTACGTGCTATCTAACCTACTCAGCAAACATGCTCCCATCATTACACGACCGCTTTCATCTCACAGTAGCAAACCATGGTACAACTCTTTCATTCATGCCTTCAAATCATTTCGCAGACGCCTCGAAAGAACCTACCATAGAACACATTCTCCATTTGACCTTCAAAACCTTCGTTCCGCCACAAACCGCTACCATAATCTCCTCATATCTGCAAAGAAGAAATATTACTCTAACATCATCTCAACAAGCAGCTCTAATCCACAAAAACTCTGGAAAACTATAAATGACCTATTCCACCGCAAAGAAACAAATCCTCTCCCTCAAACCATTTCCGTGTCACAGCTTGCTGAATCGTTTGCTAATTTCTTCTCTGGAAAAATCTCCAAGATTCGTAACAACCTTGCCTCGACTTTGACTAATCAAACTGCCTCTCCTCACCACCCATCTCCGTCACAACCTCCGTGCGATTTCTCCAACTTCAATCCTGCAACTGAAGAAGAGGTATACAAACTCCTTCTCTCCTTTCCAAATAAACAATGCGATCTTGACTCCATACCCACTTCTCTACTCAAACAGTGCTCCACTGTGCTTACGCCAACTATAACAAGAATTATTAACCTATCTCTCACCACAGGTATTTTCCCATCCTCGTTTAAAAACTCTTTCGTCATTCCTCTTCTAAAAAAGCCTGGCCTTGACCGAGAAGATCTTAATAACTACCGCCCGATCTCAAATCTTTCTCTTCTATCAAAACTTACAGAGAAAATCGTCCTTTCTAGACTCACCGATCATCTTTCAAATAACTCACTATATAACACTCATCAATCTGCCTACACTAAACATCACTCTACAGAAACTGTCCTGGCCTACATTTACGACAGACTCTTAACTGCTATCGGTCTCCGACAAGTCACTGATCTTTGCCTCCTCGACATTTCTGCCGCATTCGACACTATTGATCACAATATTCTACTCGAGCGACTCTCCCTCTGGTTCGGCATATCCGACAAAGCTCATCACTGGATGAAATCTTACCTCAAGTCTCGTTCCTTCCAAGTTTCGTGTCTCAAACAAACCTCATCATCTCATAGCGTAAACTTCGGAGTACCCCAAGGATCCGTCCTAGGGCCTATATTGTTCAGTCTCTATACCACACCACTATCATCCTTAATCAATTCCCTCAACTTGAATCACCAACTCTATGCCGACGACACTCAGTTATTCCTGTCCTTTTCGCCATCCTCATTTGACACATCAATTACTTTGCTTGAATCAGCATTCTCGTCTATTTCGTCATGGATGTCATCTAACCTCCTTGCTCTTAATTCATCCAAGACTGAATTCCTCTTAATAGGTCTACCCCAACAAGTTAAAAAAATTGACAGTCCCAAGCTAGTCCTGACTCCAGATACCACAATAACCCCTGCTCCAACTGCAAAAAATCTTGGTTTCAAATTTGATTCATCCCTAAATTTAGAATCACAGATCTCCCAACTAACGAAATCCTGCTATGCCCATATTCGCGATCTACCTCGCCTCCGTCCTTGCCTTGACACCAAAACTGCATCCACAATCGCCACTTCAATAGTCCATTCCAAACTGGATTACTGCAACTCCCTTTACTATAACCTCCCAAAAACCTCCATCAACAAATTACAATCAATTCAAAATGCACTAGCCCGAGCAGTAACCAAATCACCAAAGTTCTGCCATATTTCACCCATACTGAAGTCACTACACTGGCTTAAAATATCCGAACGTATACAGTACAAGATAATAACGATTACTTACAGTTCACTTCATTCGTCAAAATCGGTTTACCTTCGTAAACTCTTAACGCCTCAGCCTCCCCGACCTACACGATCATCATCTCATCTCACACTTTCACGCCCGTTAAATCAGTCATCACTCAAAATCTGCAACCGCGCTTTCTCATACGCCGCACCAGAACTTTGGAACTCAATTCCAGCCTCCCTCCGCAGCCTACGACATGGCCAAACAATAAGCTCCGAATCCTCATTTCCTTTAATTCTTTCACTGTCTCTTCAAGCCTTTAGGTCTAAACTTAAAACCTTCCTATTCGAAAAGTCATTTCCCCCCATAGCAATAACAACCCGACCTGCTGCCTCATAGATACACTGACCTTTGCCGGCCGACAAACCACCCTGGATATAGCTATTTCAAGAAAGATTAAGCGCATAAGAATAAGCAGCTACTGCTGTGCTGCTTTCCGGGGCGCTGTAGAAGTTTACGAGATTTTACTTTACTTACTTACTTTACTTTAATGGACAGCCTATAAAGATAAATTAGAGAGACTTTACAATCGAACCTCGCTTAAGATCTCTTTTAAATAAATCCAAAATCAAATTATAGTCAGACTAGCAAAGGCGAACTAGAATGGATTAAGAAAATTTTGATGTTTTAATAGCGACATCGCAAAATGTAGACGGTGTTTCTTTTCTCTCTTATCTAATCTTTACCCGATTTTAACAGGAACACTATTGACAGGCCATTGTGGATGCGAACTGGTCGTGAGGCGTAGGATTAGGGACGGTAACAAGTTTTATCTGATGAGGATAAGTAGGCAGAGAGTGGATTTGAATACTCCCTTGCGATTGTGTAATTTATTTTTAAAACTGCCTAATAGCTCTTCTGTGATTTTGTTGCGAATTACTAACTCAACGCTATGAATGCTCGATACGATCATTTAGATATCCCCGTTAGTTGTAAAACAATGTGGACTTCTTAAATTCGTTAGCACTATATTTATGTAGATTCTCGTTATATTGTCGTATTAAACAGTCTATGATATTAAAATGTATTGGATTCACTAGTTTCCTGTCACATGATTGAGAGGCCCCAGAATGTGGCTGTTTACGTTGGTCGTCGGATGTCCTTCAAATGGAAAACGTCAAATGGATCCACTGTGCGAGAATGGTCCCTCCATCGATCATCAGATCAAACTCTGAGGTGGATCTTCAACGGCTGGAATGTGAAGAGCTCTGTGTATCGAGACTTAAGATACGGTCTGAATGTTGATAAAGATTTCTCCGGTGAACTTTATCTAAATGATACGCAATTGGAATACGCTGGAACTTACAGTTGTGCAATTGAGACAGATGGACAAATAACATTTTATAGAGCAGAATTGACCGTGTTGGGTAAGAACATGTTCAATTAAATTGATCACAAAATACTACAAATGACTACAATTGAGATTATTTCTTCGAAAACGACACGAAATTATTAGTCATTTAAACATAGGCACAAAAAATCATGATTTAATAAAAGATCATTGGTTCAAAACTATAAAATGTCAAAATGACGTTCCTGCTAGGTTGTTACTATAGTCAAGATCCATATACACTGTGACCACAAATAACGGGCCCCCTAAACCTTTTGTAATGGTAGGCGTAAACCTGAATGGAATTACATACAATTTTAGTCGCATGTACTCACATCTGTTACTGTTAAGGATGCTACATTTCACTTGAATCAACCAAGTCGTTTTAGTAATTTTACCTTTTTTCCCAAAGCGGTCAAAACTTTCATTTTCCATTACGGCTTATTTTGTGATGCGGGAAATGACGTCGTTATATTAACACCGACGTCTTCTGTGTACACGTCCGACGTTTTCTAAATCCCTCTTGACATCTTTCGGTGTTTCGGCACTTGGGTGCACAAATTTGATTTTCATATACCCTGGTATAAAGATCAATGGTGATTACTTCTGAAACCAGAAACGTCATTTCACTGTTTTTCAGGGGGGAACACTTTCGGCCTGACAAGTTTGCAAAAAGTTGACGACCTTTTATTTTTTCTTGTCAGTCTCATTTCTTATTTTACGATTAGTTACTTCGCATTACTCGACATCAAGCACCACTCCTTCTAGGGGCTGCTGACCTTTTAAAAAAACATGACACAAACGTTGGCGAAAAAAAATTTTGTCATAAAATTCAGGAGGGTATTTGCCCCCTTGCTCCCCAAATGACGTCCCTCTCTGAAACACGCTACGCAAAGAGCATCTCCTGCCGACCATTCGTTCTGTGTTCGAACAATTCTTCATCTTCCATGAGCAGGACTACGCACCAATCCACCGTGCTCGCGATACGATTGCACTGCTAGAGCAGCTCAGCAGGGTCGGCCTTAGGCACAGGCAAAGCAGGCAGTTGCCTGGGGCGCCAAATTTGCATTGGATTTACAAAATGTCGCTCTATATTATTTTCAGCTATGGAATCTCTAACACAGGTACATATATCTATGTATAGGCAGGCATAAATAATTCAGTGGTCACGTGGTTATCTAACCCGTCGTCATAGTTAATCTTTGTTTACTAATTGTAATTTGACATGTAAATAGAAATTTAAAAATTATGTCGGACTCGAACCCTATGATGAAGCGTCACAAGTTATCGGGTGCTCAATCTCGTAAGAAAAAACTGCAAATAGAAGAGAGCATCAACAAGCAAAAAGGTTGGCTTTCGAATTATTTGAACAAAACTAACACTACTGTACATACCTGTTAGCGTTAGTGCACAGTCGTCAGCTAGTAATTCAGAAACCGCACCGGCGGAACCGCTACATGTTGAAGACGTTCTAGAAAATGAAATGGAAGTCGACGTGGGCGTTGCTGAGAATGAAAATGAAATAACAACAGAAGTCTCTGCCGCTGATTCAAATAAGTCTTCGACCGAAGACGGGTTAGATGGCGATGTAGAAGCAGCCCTGGCAGAAGATAGATTTGATGATCCAGCAAACTGGCCAAATGTAATAGATGATGCCACTCGAGTAGCACTTGTAAAGAAAGGACCAGTGAGAATTAAAGAATATGATTTTCCAAAAAATGAAGATAAACATAATCGTCGATTTAAGGAAACATATTATAACCGAAAACTCAAGAATGGAGAAGAAGTAGAACGAACATGGTTAGTTTATTCCAGAAAAAACGATGCTGTGTACTGTTTTTTTTTTGTAAGCTGTTTTCAGACAAGAAGATTGCATTGACAGAATATGGGTATAGTGACTGGAAAAATATTTCGGGTCATTTATTGAGTCATGAATGCTCTCCAAAGCATTGTGAGAGTGTACGAAGTTGGGCAGAGTTGGGAGTAAGGTTAAATCGAGGACTAACTATTGACAAGCAAAATCAGAAAATAATGAGTGCTGAAACTGTACACTGGCGCAACGTGTTTGAAAGATTACTCGCTATCACTCAGTTTTTAGCCGAACACAACCTGCCTTTTCGAGGTTCATCAGAAATGGTTGGACAGAGAGATAACGGAAACTTTCTTGCCTTAGTAGAACTTATAGGAAAGTTCGATCCAGTTTTGCAAGAACACTTAAGACGAATCACGTCGGATGAAATTCATGATCATTACCTTGGAAAAAGAATCCAAAATGAATTGCTGGCGTTAATGGCGGACAAAGTTAAACAAACAATTTTAGATTCTGTTCGACAGGCCAAGTATTTCTCTATTATTCTTGACTGTACTCCCGACCAAAGCCATAAAGAGCAAATGTCTATCATAATACGCTTTGTAAATATGAATGAAGATGTTACTATCAACGAGCATTTCGTCGGATTTATTGTAGTTGACGATTCAACAGGTCAGGGCCTTACCAATGCTTTTCTGGATGAATTGAAGAAATGCAATCTTTCCATTACCAACTGCAGAGGTCAAGGATACGACAATGGAGCCAACATGAAAGGTAAAAACTCTGGCGTACAACGAAGAATTCTGGATATGAATTCATTGGCTTTCTTTGTTCCTTGTGGTTGCCACAGTTTAAACCTTGCTGTTGCTGATGCAGCAAAATCTACAGTTGCTGCAGCTTCTTTTTCAGCTTACTTCAGCAGATTTATGTTTTCTTCTCTGCATCCACCGCTCGTTGGCAAGTACTGAAGCAACATGTTCCCAGGCTAACAGTTAAGCCATTATCTGCAACTCGTTGGGAATCCAGAATTGACAGTATTGTACCAATACGGTATCAACTCGGCGAAGTTTATGATGCTCTGTTTGAACTTTCAGAAAAAGCGAACGACCCTTTAGCACGACATGAGGCTGCGACACTTGCCAACGCTCTGAAGGAATTCAAGTTTATCTTTTCGGTGGTTGTTTGGCATGATATTCTTAGCCGAATAAACATTATCAGCAAGCTTATGCAGAATCCTACATTTGAATTATCCACTGTTGTAAGACTTTTGGAAGAAACGCTAGTCTTTTTGAAATGCTACAGAGAAACAGGATTCGAAGAAGCTAAAACAAAAGCTACAGAGCTTGCAGAAAGTGTAGACGCTGAAGCAGTTTTTCCAGCAGCAACACAAATTAGAGTTCGTCGGAAGAAGAAAATATTTAATTATGAATCAAGAGATGTTCCTATTGAGGATCCTGAAACTTGCTATCGCATTGAAAAATTTAATGTCATCCTCGATACGGTTATTAATTCGATTGAAGAACGCTTTGCACAAATGAAAGAACACAGTGCCAACTTTTCATTCTTGTACGACATTAAGGGATTGCAGCGACTATCACGCGAACAGTTAATGAAAAACTGTCAAGACTTACAAATCCTACTGACCGACGGCGACAGTTGCGATGTGGATGGATATGAATTATGCGAAGAATTAATGTTAATATCTTCCATGTTGCCAGACAGAAAAACGCCTTTGCAAGTTCTTCAATTTTTGAAATCAACATGCTGCTTGGAACTTTTTCCAAACAGTGCTATTGTAATTCGCATTTCGTTAACTGCTCCAGTCAGTGTGGCTACAGGCGAAAGAAGCTTCTCAAAGTTGAAGCTAATAAAAACGTATCTGCGAGCCTCTATGACACAGGAAAGACTTTGTTCTCTAGCTATGCTATCTATTGAGAAAGATGTAGCACAAACATTAGATTACGGAGACATTATAAGTAATTTTGCAAGTATTAAAGCAAGAAAAGTATTCTTGAAGTAAAAAGACGTCTACTGCAAATTGGCAAGAATGAATGAAAGGTTGATATGGTTAGTAATAGGACTATTCCAAGACCACATTTGTTTTAGGATTTTCTATGCACTATTTGTTTTGATAAAGTGAAGTTGAATACTAAAGTATTAATAATGGCATTAAGGGCTTACTCACTAATGTAAATTATAATGTTATGATTGGAATATCATTACAGGCAAGCTGCCGCAAGCAGTTTGCAGTTACTTACAGGATTTGCTTTTTGTACCTAAAATGTGCTAAAACTCGCCTACGGGCATCTGTAATTTCAAACACTTTTCCGGGGTTATACCCCATTAAAAGGGAGAGGTAGAGGGCATGGGAGGGAAGAAGATAGAAGGAGAGGGAAATGGATAGGATAGGGAAGAGTGAATGGAGAGGGATTGGGAGGGAGACGGCGGAGGGCTCCAAAATGTATGCTTTGCCTGGGGCGCCATTTGGGCTAGGGCCGGCCCTGAGCAGCTGAGACACCAGACTTCACTGGTCCAGCTCATTGACCGCCGAACAGTCCAGATCTCAACCCTGTGGATTACGAAATTTGGGGGATTTGAAGGAGCGCGTCTACCGCGGCTGCCAGATTCAGAACGCTGATCATCTGAAAAAAAACGTCTCATTGAGGAGTGGCGCCATTTTGATGAAGGAATAAGAGACAGAGCTGTAAATCAGTGGCGGGATCGACTGCGTAAATGCACCCAAGCAAAAGGAGGACACTTTGAATATCTCATTTGAACGCCTTCATTGCCCGAATTGACGTAAACGAAAAGGCAATTGGAATATTTGGGTGACGTCATTTAGAACTATTTAATTTTTTAGAAGACTTAGGCCTATACATCTTGCATCAAATTCACACGAAACTGCTCAGTTTTGCCAGCAATAGATGTCTGTTTTAGTGTGTAAAATTTTATGTAATTTCATACAGGTTTACGGCTGTTATTACTAAACATTTCGGGGCCCGTTATTTGGGACACAGTGTAGTAAACGCGTATTAAACAGGACCAACCATAAGCAGTCTTACCATTTACCATCGGAGTATGTAGGTGCTAGACTCATATTTTGCTCAATGGCTCATTATGAGCTTGCTTCTATGGCGGAATTTAGCCTGAACGCGCTCCAGTTTCAACATTTTCATAAATATTGCAAGCAGTGTTTATTCTAGCCACCTAGACATTGGAGGAGTTTTAAAACATTTTTTTGGGAGAAGGGAGACAGACATTGAGGAGGTCATATTACTTTTCAAAATGTAAAAAAAGAAGGTGAGGGAAATTTTATACATGGAAAGGGGGAATTCCCCAGAGAAGATCTAGAATAAACACTGATTGCAAGCGTCCCATAATCCTAGAAATCCAGTTTCGGTCTCTCTGATCTCATATTCGTCTCATAAAATGGTCAAAGAGGCTGTGCTCATGATTTTCAAACAGATCTAACCACAATATATTAGATATATATGAGATCTATTAGGCGCTTTCAAACGAATGCTGAAATACATCATCTACAGCAATCACTTTCTAATGTCGATTTGCGCAATTGCTTCTACAATCTCTACGTTAGTGACCAAGGCTTAGTCAGCGACATAGGCATATACAGTAGGCCTACTTGTTAAATTTAAAGTTATCGAAACAGTAATGTTCATAATCACAAAACACTCCATCATTTTACTTAATACTTATAGTTAGTCAATGGAAATTCTTCCAATTTCTTTCAGATAGTTTGAGCCAGTTAGGACTACACAGCAATGTGGTGTATCTTGTAGAATCAGAGCCCAACTGTATTCTCACTGAATCCTCTGATCTTCATATTCGAGCAGAATGCACTGTGGGTTTCTCAGGCAATTGGATTCCTAAGATGGAATGGAGGTATCATCCAAAATGGGAGTCATTCGAAGAAGTATTTCTGTTAACAAATGGAATTGATACTGACACCAATAAAACTCATGTCACTTCAAAACTGACCCCACATGCACTCAAATCCGGAAAGGGATCTTACACCGTGTCCTGTAAGACGTACTTTGACCGTGGTAATCAAAACTATCCGTCATGGTCAGCCTCTAATGTTCCGAGTCTTCTCTACATTTGGAATTTCTCTGTTTCTGACTCGAAAGACGAAACATTCGAAGATGCTGTTTACTCTACAAGCGGAGTCTATGAGCACACGATTGCAAGATCTTCTTCAAGTGCATGTTAGCAGAATTTTTCTATATCGTAAAACTTAAAAGACACTAAGCTAATTATTCAATAACCATACATATATTTCTGCTAGAGCATTTACTGATGATATTGCGCTAGAATGTCATACTCTGCGTTTTCTTTGCAGACCTGTTTTTGCTGATCGGTTTGGTATGTGCAATAGTGTTGCTGATTGGTGCACTGACATACATCGTTATTTGCAAAAGAAGGGAATGGACTCAATCAACAAGTGAAGCACCATTTTCAATAATTCTATCAATATTATCGTTGTTATCATGAGTGTAGGCTAATAATCACCGCCATCATCATTAAATGTTAGCGCGTATTGTACTTCGACCTATCATCGCAAAATACTCATGTAGTCCTACTTATTATCTTGATATTGGCGAACTAAAACAAACAGGGCGACGACGACGACGACGATGCTGATTTTGGTCAGATTGCAATGGTTTATAAACGAGAAGACCAGTCTTATATATTATAATTCTTTGATCTAAGCTCATTGCTATCTATCATAGATGCAAAAAATGTTGGAAAAATTAAAAAAACGTTAAAACCGTAAAAACCGTAAACAAAATAAAAACGTGAAAAACGCTGAATAAAAATCGTTACCGACGCTTATCTGAGCGAGATTAGGGAATGTGCCTTACCCACCCACGGGGAATAAGCAATCAAGTCACAGCAACAATACTGGCATAAATTGCATTATAATTAGCATGGGGTCAAAAGTGACCCCATGCCCTTACTTGTATAACACTTTTCACGCCCGTCGAAGGGCTAGGGAACGCACTGCCGGATGACGTGACAGTAGTGACTTCTCCTGAAATGTTCGCCAGAAGACTCAAAACACACTTGTTTAATATTTCGTACAGATGAGATATTTTATTTGCTCTAAAGTGCACTTGATTTTGACCTTCTGTCAAGCTTACTGCGCTATATAAGTTGTCAGTTATAAATAAAAATGCTATTATAAGATTCGTCCAGACTCCTAAGTCACTTATTTTCAAAATTTCTACAGATTTGGTAGAAAGAATGTCAATGCACTCTGAGACAGCGATGGAAGCAAACACAACTGACGATGTCGCTTACGAGACCATTCAATACGAAGACTTCGGCTACGAAATGCCTAATCGTGCATTTTCTCCAGTTGAAGGCGACATTGGTTACGAAGTGCCAAGTCTGATCGCTGCTTGCAGAAGAATTCCTAGCGACTCAGAGGATCCAGATGAAGAATTTGACGAAGACATGATTTTATCGTCACAATACATCACCACTTTGACCGATCCGTACAAGAACTCGTCTGATGAGCATATTTCGCTGCAAAACACTCGGTCCTCGTATCTCGAGATCATTTATGAAAGTGAATATCCGAAGGCATCCGAGGACTATGAGTCCGTTTTATACTCATCTAAAGAAATATCGCTGAAGGAAAGAGAAAAGGAACCAAAGAAGGAAACAGAGGAGGAAACAGAGTAAAAGCAGGGGAGGAAACAGAAAATGAACCCAGAGGGAGGAAGCAGTGAAAGACAATCAGCTTCTGTCAATTACACCCAGTTGCTGCGAGATACCAATTACACTCCATTGATATTCTAGTACTTTATGACTTAAATTCAATTCAAATTTGCATGAAACACGTTTTGATATTTATGGGCTTAGGGGTCGTCCATAAATTACGTAACACGGTTAGGGCAGGGGTCCGGACATTTGTTACGAAGTGTGACGACGGGGGGACGGGGTTCCGTAAATGTGACTTAAGTTACGTCACGTAACACAATAAAAAATTCAAGCGATGACTTTTGACCTCTTTTTGCTCGTCAGAGTTTTTGGAGAGGGAAAAAATACAAGGATGACCTTTTTTGCTTGTCAAGACTTTTCGGAAGACGAAAATGGAGGAGGTCGGCCAGTTGTTACGTCATATTTTAGGGGGTCTGATGTTTTGATACATCGCGTTACGTTAGGGGAGGAGGTAAAAAGTGCCAAAATCGCGTTACGTTATTTATGGACGACCCCTTACAATAATTGTTTATTTGAACATGTCTGTATCCAGAGGAGAGCGTTTGCGTTCCATGTGCTTCACTATAGGCCTAGACGTCTAAATTATAATAATAGTGTGATTTAAAGTGGTTTAGGAGGCTGAGTAGGCCTGTGTGGAAATCACTGTCGTAACTCTACACATTCAATATCCAAGAACGGTATTCGATATCCAAAAATGGTTACTATGATAGAGTATAACACTTCAATACTTAAAAACCAAAATACATCGATTTCTTTATATATATATATTTTTTATATTTATATATACCTATATACATACACACACATATATATACATACATATATATATATATATATATATATATATCACCTACATCTCATCTTTTCTTTTTTTGCCAGCTGACCGCCTGCAATTGTCGCTTTGCTAGAGAAAGATTGCATAGAGACATTTTCTGTGGTTAATTAATTATTGCTAATGTTCTCAGTGTTCAGTATTCATTTCCTGACTATTGAAGCGTAAAGCAATCTCTCAAATAAGCTTATACACAGTATGATGATCAGTATCTTTATGACTTTTCATTTTTTATTACGTTTACGTTTGTAATTTCGTTATAAACTTATATCAGGGATATTTCTAGGATTGTGAATTGGGAGCGGGGGTGTCGACCTCAAATTGGGGGTGTGCGGAGCTAATTAGTATGCATTTTGCATGCATACCATTGTCACATTACCAAATTTGGGGGTGTCGACCTCAAAGTTTGTGGAGGGGGTGTTAGGCAGTGTTAGGAAGTGTAAAATATCCCTGCGTTATATGCTTGTTAACTGTTGTTCAAAATAGACTTTTTCTTTAGTGATTTTCATGCAATCTATGTCTTAAACTAGATCAGAGGGCCAGACCTGTAGTAACCAAGAGCCATTTTTGCTAGTTTTCCAAATCTTGAGAGCCGCATTGACTCACTATGGGTCGCGACCCAATTCGCAATGGAAAATTATTTTATTCATTTATTTAAAGAAATTATTATAATTCACAATTAATTAATGTTTAACGGATTAGAAAAGAAGTAGGATCAAGAATCTTAACATCACCAACCAATCAGAGTCACCCATTGACGTCTATTAATAGCCTAGACTGATCATGGCCTATAGCCTGTAATTGCAGCAACTGAGGTTAAAGTTCCGCCATTTTTATTCAGCATTATGCCAGCCGCCGTTGCTTGCTTAAAACCTGGCTCCCTTTCCAGAAAATTGGCCTATTTGATGAAGATGTCGGTGTGATCCTGGTAAGTGCTACTACCATCTGTCAAACATTTGATATTATATCGCTCAATAAATACTGATAATTGACTTTTAAAATTGCGTCGAAACTAAAACGAAAAGCAAAAAAAGGTCATCCCAGCCCCCGAAGCAGGGTAGGATTGATGATATATGATATTACGACAAAACGACTGACAAGCAAAAAAGGTCAACTTTTTCACAGACTTGTCAGAAAGAATGTGTTTTGCCCCCCACCTCTCGGGAAAACACTGAAATGACGTCTCTGCTGCACACCTTATCTTTTCAAATGCATACCATTGTCACATTACCAAATTTGGGGGTGTCGACCTCAAAGTTTGTGGAGGGGGTGTTAGGCGGTGTTAGGAAGTGTAAAATATCCCTGCGTTATATGCTTGTTAACTGTTGTTCAAAATATACTTTTTCTTTAGTGATTTTCATGCAATCTATGTCTTAAACTAGATCAGAGGTGGCCAGACCTGTAGTAACCAAGAGCCATTTTTGCTAGTTTTCCAAATCTTGAGAGCCGCATTGACTCACTATGGTTCGCGACCCATTTCGCAATGGAAAATTATTTTATTCATTTATTTAAAGAAATTATTATAATTCACAATTAATTAATGTTTAACGGATTAGAAAAGAAGTAGGATCAAGAATCTTAACATCACCAACCAATCAGAATCACCCATTGACGTCTATTAATAGCCTAGACTGATCATGGCCTATAGCCTGTAATTGCAGCAACTGAGGTTAAAGTTCCGCCATTTTTATTCAGCATTATGCCAGCCGCCGTTGCTTGCTTAAAACCTGGCTCCCTTTCCAGAAAATTGGCCTATTTGATGAAGATGTCGGTGTGATCCTGGTAAGTGCTACTACCATCTGTCAAACATTTGATATTATACTGCTCAATAAATTCTTGTGTTTGACTTTTAAAATTGCGTCGAAACAAGCGTTGGAAACGTCTGCACGCCTTATCTTTTCAAATGCGTCTCAAAATCAACGTTAATTAACATTAGCTTCTCCTTGCCCTCATATTCTTGCTGGGATCAAAGGTGAAATTTACGAGAAGCCGATGAGAAATTTTCTGGGGAAGAGGGGAAGAGTTGGTTGATTGTCGATAGGATCTATGCAGTTGTATCACAGCGTTTGGCCACTTCATTGTAAATCAGAATCAATAGGGTAACGGGGGCGTCAAATAGTTGTCATTAAAGGGTTAACATTAGCTCAAAAGTTATAGCTCTTAAATCAACTATTACCCTAATTTTTTCGGCGGACACTCCTCCCCCCATAACCCGCTAGATTACCTAATGACCATTAGGTCTGTCGTGACTGGGTACCGCGGCAGCGGGGACCTTATTCGGGCCTAGAATGGTCGTGAGATTCATGCAAAACTCATGGAAATATTTTATCAGGCCCATTGTGGGTACTCACTAATGTTGGTCTGCAGAAGCCTCGGCGCCCCTCCATCATTCCTAAACCTTGTCTACGCCATTAATAATGAAAAGGTGTAAGCATACTGAGCATAGACGTTTGTCGCAATCTCTCGAGATGCGGTATTTAATGTCTGTAGAGGCGGAGTGTGACCTACTGCCAGTCGCTTATTGGGCTAAAAACTGGGGTCCTGGAAACTGTTGACCTCAGGATCATCGGTCACGGTTGCAGCATTCATGCTCAAGTTAATTAGGGGCCGTCCATAAAGTACGTCACGCTATTATTTTAGTTTTTGTTTAGAGTTAAAGACGACGGCAACGACGAATGAGCGATAACCAACCGAGGTGATAGTAACTGATCGCGCTTTGACGACTATTTGTATCGCTAGAAGGCTTCTTCATCATCATCATCATCTTCTACTCGTCTTCTCCCCCCTCTCTCTCTCTCTCGGTTATGAGCTATGACGACGGAGACGCCACGACAGCAGCCATCGAGTCGAACGATTCGCCGTCGAGAGAGGCGGCGCTCAGGATCTGCGCCATCTTCATCGGAATCCTCGGAACTCTCGCGAATCTCGTGGAACTTGCGTACCTATTCTACTCGAAACTTCCGCACAGCTGTCAACATCTGATGGTCAACCAGTCGAGCGTCGACGCCTTCACCTGTTGTTTCCTGACGCTGTCCTACATCATCAAGCAACCGCATCTACACGCCCTCGACGGACCGTCGGGCGTCTGGCTGTGTACGCTCTTCTACAGCGATACGATCGTCTGGGTCGGGTTGTCAGGGTCCATCGCCAACCAGGTCCTGACATCGATACACCTGTACCTGTTCTTCAGACGCAGAACCGTTCACCTGCGACTGAGTCGAATCTGGGTGAAGTACCTGGCCATCGCCGGAGCATGGGTCCTCGGTGCCGCCATGAACAACCCGTTCCAACTGTCGACGTACGTCAGTCAGGGCGACTGCTACCTGAGCGGTCCGTGGACCAGCACCAAAGGTCACCTGGCCTACGGGGTCTTCGCGTCTTTCGGTTGGTATTTCGTGCCTCTGGCGGTCTGCGGGTTCTGTCTCGGAAGTCTGATGGGTTCGGCAAACACTGTAAATCCGAGCGACCTTCACGCTCGGTCCGAAGAAGAGGAAGGCGGCGGTGTTCTGCCGTCGTCGTCGTCGTCGTCGTCGTTCGAAGGCGAAGGAGAAGCGGTCGTGTGGCCGGCGGTCAGAGCGGTGAATCTGGTGCTGTTCGGTCTGTTGTGGGGTCCGCTGTACGTGTATCTGGTGTTCTGGAGTAGAGATTATCAGTCGAGTCGGCTGAACGAAACGTACGTCGTTCTTCTGTGTATTGGCTTCGTGTCGATGACCGTTGCGCCTCTTCTGAGGATTTTCTCCTTCTGTCGTTGTAAACAGTGACTGGCGCCCATCTTTCAGAGATTCCGTACTTCATAGATGATGATGATGATGATGATGCTACCACGTGACGACAGATTGACCAAAAGACGACTGCCAGTGGCGGTTCCACGTGGGAGATTAATGGGAATGCATCCTTCCACCGAACTTTTTTATTTTTTTATTTTTTGCTTGTGAAGCCTATTTCTGGGTAAAAGTGTAGTAGAATTAGGGGAAAATTCCCTTTTGTCAGTCTTTTTCTGAAAAGTTTTTATTGATTTCTTTCTCTTTTCAAGCCTTCCCACCAAATTTCTATGAATTCATTTCACCACCACCCTTCCCCACCAAGAAATCCTGGAGCTTCCACTGAAGACAGCACTAATTAAGAAAGCAGAACCGTGGATGAATCTACTCTTGAATCAAAAACAAATTAAAATAGGTAAAATATCGTGGAATTATATAGCGCTTTCGTAGTTATATTGCAGTGGCTGCTATTCACATGAGCTTAGTATCTCCTGAAATAGCTATATTAAGGGTCCGTCAACAAATGACGTCACGCGATTTTGGTTTTTACTCCTTGCTTTCCCTCGTCACACGTCGAGAGAAAAGTCAGACCCCCTCAAGTATGACGTCACAACGCGTTGACCCCCCTTCCCCCCGTCATCTTGTCATCCTTTCAATGTCAAAAGTAATGCTTCTGTTGAAAATATTCATTATATTTATTATAATTGAAGCAATATTCAGAAACTTTTTCGTATTCGTTTTTAAAATGAAGTATAATAATTGAGTAATAACTTATTACCCCCACATTGAGGGGGGTAATAAGTTATCTCAATAGAAATTCATGCACAGCTGTCATTTCTGTTCTTGACATTTCGAAAGCTTTTGACAAAATTAGTCACTATGGGCTGTTTTTGAAGCTGATACAAAGGAAAACCCCTTGGTATTTCATTGAAGTTTTACTCAACTGGTATTCCAAATGTAATGTTATGGTTAGATGGGGTAATGCCTTATCAGAATCTTTTACTGTAGTGGCTGGGGTACGACAAGGAGGGGTTCTTTCGCCTTTGCTATTTGCTGTTTATATTGATGATGTAATTTTAAAGTTGCAAAATTCTGGATATGGCTGCTATATCAATGATTTGTTTGTTGGATGTTTATTGTATGCTGATGATATCTTATTGGTGTTACACTCTGTATCCGGCATGCAGCACATGCTGGATATTTGCACCAATGACTTTGTGGATTTGGATTTGAAATTTAATGTGAAGAAATCTATGGTGATGAGGGTTGGGACACGTTGCAATATCGCATGTGCTGTATTGGTCCTGGATGGTGTTGCCTTGCCATTTGTGGAGGAAATTAGGTATCTCGGGGTGACACTGAAAAAGGGCAGGCACTTCGGGTTATCTATTTCTGAAGCTAAATTAAAATTTTTCCGCACGTTTAATTGCTTCTATAGTCGCAGCAGAGCTGCCGCTTCAGAATTAATATGCGTTAACCTGGTAAAGAGCTATTGTCTACCTATTGTATTGTATGGGATGGAAGCCACATTTCCAAACAAAAGTATTCTTAATGCTCTTGACAGACTGATTCGAGTAGTTGTGTGCAAAATTTTTAAAACATGTGAGGCAGATAATGTCGAGTATATCAGAGTCCTGACGGGTTTGGATAGTATGCATGCTATTGTAGAAAAGCGACAAGCATCCTTTGTTAATAGATATGAGAAGAAGCCACTGTACTTTGCTCAGTGCATTACTAGAATTTGTCTGAGGGCAGAGGCTGTACTGTGTAAAGTTTGTTCTTAGTTTATTTGTTTATTATTAGGTTTATTTTATTATTATTTTTTTATTATTATTATTTAGTTTTGTTCAGTTGAATTGTGTTTTCCTTGGTTGTGTACTACTGGTTGTGTACTACTTTTTTATGCTGTGCTTGTCACGAATAAAGATGATTATAATTTTAAGCGTAAAATACATTCAATTTTGCGGTTACATAACACTGCGATATTAATAACAATATTTTAGTATTATGTGACGTCACTTTATGGAACGGTGGAACCCTTCTCCCGTCGTCACACATCGTCACAAATGTTTGAGTCCCCCCCCTTAAGTGCATAAAGTCATTTATGGACAGCACCATAGAAGCTCAATATTATTGTCAGTCAGGCAAAGGCCGGTATATATATCCATAAGGCGTTTAGTGCAAAGATCTCCTTAAAATAGAGACAAAATACATTCTTCCTTCGCTTTTGTTAGAGATAAAATTCCAGTCAATAAACAGCAGTGGCGGCTCCAGTATTTAGTAAGTGGGGGCCGTTGGGGTGGTAGCTTCTGAGCATTGGTGTATTATAAGAGAATGTGTTATCAAGATTTTGACCAATTTAAAGAAACAAGAGTCCAGGATTAGACGGCTTACATCCGAAGTATTTTACGAAGCTGAAAATGAAATTGGACATGCAATTGCATTGATAAATATAATTAATCAATAAATCACTCAGAACGAAAGAAGTAGCACAAGACTGGGGAGATGCATTAGTCAGCCCACTGTTCAAGAAGGGAAAGCGGAGTGAACCAAGCAATTACAGACCAGTGAGCCTAACGTCTGTAGTCTGCAAAGACATGGGAAATACTGAAAGAGAACATATTGGACCATTTGACTAGGTACAGAAGTGTTAATGACAGTCAGCATGCAGGGCCTACGAGAGGGGGCAGGAGTACATTTCTACCTGGGGGGCCCGGCGATAAACAAAGGGCCCGCGCTAACGATAAAAAATGTATGCGACCTTCTTGCTTGTCAGAATTTATCTAATATGGAGATAAAGAATAACTTTTTTGCTTCTCAAAATTTTTTGAAGTTCTCAATATTTTCTCTCGACGTCCCTGGCAGCAATTATTATTATTATTATTATTATTATTATTATTATTATTATTATTATTATTATTATTATTATTATTATTAGCTAGACGATTTCTATAGCGCAATAAGCATGGCAAAAGTGGCCAAAGACACGAGCGCTTTAATAAACTACGAATATCCGATGGTAAATAAGTAAGTTAATAATAATAATAATAATTATTATTATTATTATTATTATTATTATTATATTACCACATATGGTTAGTTTATACCACTGAGAAGGCAATTGGATTTCGACAGAGACGTAGTGAAGGGGGACAGGTGGGGCCTATGCCCCCGGGTCCCGAGGTGAGGGGGCGCCAAAATCGGGTTTTTGGGTAAGCTAAGCAGTTAAATTCATAATAAATAAGAAGAAACAAGTGCGGCGACCTTTTTTGTTCGTCAGGAGTATAAGGAGAGGGGCGCCGTAGAGAGTTGAGGGGCGCCGATCGAGAGAACGATGTGACGACCTACCTATTTTTTGCTCGTCAGAAGTATTGGGAGGGGGGGCGCCAACGATACCTTTTGTCCCCGGCGCCTCTGAATTTCGAGCATGTGAACACATTATCTCGATCTTTTCTTTCTTTATAAAGCGATAATTCTATTCGGGCAAAAGAGAACGCATATATAATGCAGGCACCAAAACAAAAAGTGAAACAGCCAACAGATAGGTCAGCTGGTAGAAATGAAAAGCGCGTATTATTTACCAATGCAGTGACATTTTCCAAGGCATTTTCAATTAAATAGAGCAAATAGAGAGTGTTATTAAATCACTCTTTCTATTTCTTCGTTTGCTGCGCATCCGATTCAAACAGCGTTTTAGATATAAATTTCGGTCTTGCTTGGGTAATGAAAAAGCGCATTGGAAATGACAATTAGATACAAGACGTCTAGCAATTCTTGCAGTCGTATTATCAAGCATTTAAAGAGATACTTTCTTGAAGTCATGAACGAAGTCTTCAAAGCAAGGCAAATTATGACGGTTTTCGTCATTTTATTTCCTCTTGGTAAGCACAACAAGAGTTGACATCAACGTGTTCATGCTTTTAAATATAGAATTTACATTACGTTTCTTTCTATAAACGGCTAAATGCATAACTAAATCTTTCGATATATCTATATTACATAATTCTCTATGTAAGGTAAGTTTGTTAAGTTTGTCAGTCACGATACACGGCAGATGTTGGAAGACGACGTTGCCATTGACAACCAAACTTTATTATCGAAGGAGCGTTTGACGAAGCGTCTTCATTGCAGTTTAACGAATCGTCCTGATTGCCTGCACGTTGTACGCACCGCTGGGGCGCAGTACCCCGTGTGGTGCCGTAGGCCCTACTTGGGACGCAGTCCCCCGTGTTGGACCGTAGCCTGTAGACCCTACTGGAAGGGGGCGCAGCCTCCCGTCATATACCAAGCCTAAGCCGACATGGAGGCCGCAGGCCCTACTGGGACGCAGCATTCCGTCAGAGTCCAATCCGAAGTCCCCGAGGGATGCCGTAGGCCCCACTGAGGAGCGCAGCCTCACGTGTGGTGCCGTAGGTCCTTCTGGGGGCGAAGTCTCATGTGATGCCGTAGGCGTTGCTGGAGGCGCATCCTCCCGTGGGAGACCTAGCCCTAGCTCCCCGTGGGGGCTGTATCCTCCACCGAGGCACAGCCCCCCTGGGGAGAAAAAGTCCCAGCTCTTCGAAAGCCCCTTTGAATCTGTAAGCCCAAAAGGGGCCGTAGGTAACACTGAAGGGCGCATCCTCCGTGTATGACCAAATCCCAATGGAATCGCAGGTCCAAACCGTAGTCGTAGGTCCCGTTATGGTGTGCACCCCCCTGTGTGGGGGGCAAGACTACCCAGTGAGCATATTGAAGGAAAATGTTTAAGTAATAATCTTCTCATTCACTTTACATTTTCAGATTTAAAAAATTGTTATATGTAATAATACGAACTTTTGCAATAAATCGGGGAAGGAGATAGCCACTCTCCCCCGTCATTTTTGACAGGTCGACAGCTAGTAATATTTTAATTCCCCTATAAATACATCGTCACAGCAGCTGTGATCCAAAAAGGCATTCAGACTTAATTTTTATCAATGCATCAGTGCAGGTCCAATATCAAATATACAATATCAAAATTTCTTGAATATCATATTGAAAAAGTTTGACCTAATGGTAGTTTATTTAAGATGATTGCACATATATTCAAGCAGTACGCTGAGGGGAAGAACTTCGACTTTTGATGGGTTGGACATATATGATGATGATGATGATGATGATGATGATGATGATGATGATGATGATGATGATGATGATGATGATGATGATGATGATGATGATGATGATGATACAGCGTGACCACAGGTTGACCAAAAAACGCTGTTCAAGAAGGAAAACGAAGTAAACCAAGCAATTACAGACCAGTGAGCCTATTTTCTGTAATCTGTAAAGTTATGGAAAAATACTGAAAGAGGAACATTTGCTAGGCATACAAGTGTTAAAGACAGTCAGCATGAATTTGCAAAAAGAAGAATGAAGTAAATAATTGCTGTACAAGATTAGTGACCAAATGGAACAGTTTGGACGAAAAGGCAGTAACCGTTGAAACAATAAATGGATTAAAAAGTCGTCTAGGAAAACTGTGTCCTTAAATGTTGAGAGTGACAATAATGGCTTTCACACAGTATGACTTAGACTCCGAACCCACTTGAAACCACGTTGTAACAATTATTATTATTTATTTATTTATTTATTTATTTATAACTGACAACTTTTATAGCGCAGTACGCATGACAGAAGGTCAAAATCAAGAGCACTCTACAGCAAAATTGGAAAAATGTGAAAGAATAAAAGATCCATGGCACGCACAAAACACGTGCTGGCAGCCGTATACAGGCGCCAAACCGGGATCAGAGTTGTATTGTCGGTCTTCGGCGGTTGCCGGTCGGAGTTGGCAGAGGACGATATCGGCTGCAGAACGAGATGATGAAATTGCTCTGGTTGAGACAGGCGACCACGGTTGATTGTAAGCACATGCTCTTTTCGTTAGCCAACAGTTATGTCGGCTGGTCGAAATCAAAAGCGCATATTATTTTTGGTAATGCATTATTACTTTCCAAAGCCATTTTAGTCAAATAGAGTCAAGAGAGAGAGAGAGAGAGAGAGAGAGAGAGAGAGAGAGAGAGAGAGAGACATTAAACCACTCTTTCTATTTCTTTGTTTGCTGCGCATCCTATTCAAACAGCGTTTTATGTACAAATTTCGCTCTTGCTTGGGTAATGAAAGAGCGTACTGGAAATGACAATTACATACAAGACGACGTCTGGCAATTCGTTCAGGAGTATTATCAAGCATTTTAAGATATACTTTCTTAAAGTCATGAATGAAATCTTCAAAGCAAGGCAAATTATGACGGTTTTAGTCATTTTACTTCCTCTTAGTAAACACAACGATATTTCTATAAACGGCCTAATGCATAACTAAATCTTTCGATATATATATATATATATATATATATATATATATATATTTGACGCTCTGTTCGCGAATTTTGCACCGAACATGAGGACTGCTTCTCGTTCGTCGGTTTGCTGAGGAGTTTTAGCCGTCCTCTTCTGTTTCGAGTCGATCTGGAGGTATCCAGTCGGTTTCGCCGCTGCGCCGCCATGTTGGCTATTGTTGTAGCGCTAGGCGACGGTGATCGGCTGCGTTCTGGACGTCGCTGGAGTCTCCATCTACGTGAGGACTGCGTTCCGCTCTTCAGTTTCCGACGTGTCTCGTGCAGAGTTGTCCATGGGTTGGGTTAACCCATGGGTTGGGTTGGGTTGGGTTAGGTTGGGTTTGGGTCGAGATTTTAAAAAAATGATGGGTTGGTTTGGGTTGGGTTAGGTTTCGTAAATCTGCACCAGTTATTCTGTTAACCACGTTAAATATAGGTTTTCTGTTTTCTGCGTTGACAAAGTACTAGATTCTTGTATTATGTCATTAAAAATGGCGCCATATACGTTAGCCTACATTCCATCGTAGGCAGTGAATTCAGAAGTCTGTAGTAAACAGTGGACAATAGCTATTCAGATAGATCAAATCATGTGAACGGCTGTTGTTGACTTGTTTTAACGCATTCCTTTTATAAACCGACCAAGGCCAGTTGACAATAGCAGGGCTGGATTAACCATTAAGCATACTAAGCACGTGCTTATGGTTCCATATGGGAAGGTGCACAACAGTCTTACCTGTTATGTTTCTCAGTCAAATAGTTTGCGATCTAGTTTAATAAACTTATTAATCAGTCGCTTTGTTCTGGTCGAAAGTAAATCTGAACAACTATACAAAAGACAGGTTGAATGTCTTATCTCTACTATATAATTATAGATTTTCTTCATGATATTTGTCCTTGCTTTTTTCCTTTTAGAGCTGTGTGTGTGTGTGTCTGTGTGTGTGTCTGTGTGTGTGTCTCTGTGTGTGTTCTCAGTAACTGTAATTGTGTTCCATCCAGTCTTATAACAGTGACCACAAAATAGGACAGGGCTCTTATTGACTGAAATATCTTTCTATCATGTACATCCGAAACACGAAGGTTCGATCCAGAAGAAGGATTAGATTTATCAAAAGAGCATTCGTATAAAGTCGCGATGCCTTTGAATCTGTTGAGATGATACGGCGTGCTAAGGGGAAGAACTTCGATTTTCGATGGGTTGGGCATGGTACTCATACCACATCCAGAACTTAGGTTATTATGGAAGACTTCCGAAGACAAGCAGGTAGGTTTCCAGAGGTGATATGCAGGTTTTTTAATAGAAACACACAGTGGCGTAGCCAGGATATTCCGAAGGGGGTTACAAATTTCTTCGAATTTTAGAAAATCTTGACAAGCAAAAAGGTCGTCAGTCGTCACTTATTATTTTGCTTAGTTAGTTAGCTAGTTAGCTAGTAGGGCGGGAAGTTAGTAGAGTGGTAACAGCGTTGGACAATGGAGCAGTAGGTCGCGGGTTCAACTCCCACGGGAGCCCTCAGGTCGACTCAGCCTTCTTTCGCCAGATGGCAGTGGCAACTGAGTAGCGGATTAATCCGCGAAGTAAACAGGCGCGTTGCATGAGAACACTGGCCCCGTATCATGTAACCTTGCACCAGTCGCCTGGCTGAGGGCCTTGGTAACGGAGATCAGCGCCGCCCTATGAGCCTTGAGGTTAGCCTTGAGTGCTCGGGAAGGACTTTACTTTACTTTACTAGTTAGCTAGTTATATAGTTGTAATATGGAATAATGGTGTATGAGCGCAGATGGCGACATCTTATACAACTATTATTATTATTATTTCTAGATGATTTATTAAACGCTATAACATAGCTAGTGCTAAAATCAAGAGCGATTTACAGATGTTCATAAGATGCGCGAAATAAGTGCGTCTTGAGGGCAGTCGCAAACGCCTCGAGGGATGTGATGGATGTCACTGAGGCGGGAAGAGAGTTCCAAAGAAGGGGGTTGCCGCGTGTCACGGATCTTTCCCCCAGCATCACCGTCCTGGACGGAGGAGGGACATAAAGGCGAATTCGCTTGTTTGATCGCAGCTGCTTGCGACAGTCAGTCGGCATCGGCCGCTGTATGAGCGCAGAAATGTACTCCGGGCAGAGAGGGTCGTGCAGTGCTCGGAATGTGACCATACAGCGTTTGTAAGCTTTACGCTCCGAGAGCTTCAACCAGTGTAGCCGTTCCTTTAGCAATGGAGTCACGTGATCCTTCCATCTCGCGCTAAAGATCAATCGGCCCGCAATGTTCATGACCGACTGAAGGCGGTCAAGCTGATAGTCCGGAAGCCCCAGAAGAATGCTATTGCAATAATCCAACCTGGATAGCACTAGTGCCCGGACTACGTGGATCGCTGCTGATGTTGAAATGTACCGTCGAATCTCTGAGATCCTGCGCAGCTGAAAGTAGCAGGCACGAGTTACGGAGCTCACTTGGCCGGCGAGGGATAGAGAGTCAACTATATTGATATTGATATTTTTGGTGCTTCTTTTTTGCTTTCCTAAACCCGATTCATGATTATATTAAGCATTACAAATTGTTTTGGTCGGCCAGCTAAGGGGGTTTAACCCCCAACCTTCCTCCTTGGCCAGGCCACTAGAAACACATGAAGACATGTGATTATCAGCATAAAATGGT
Source organism: Metaphire vulgaris (assembly GCA_018105865.1). Taxonomy (NCBI): domain Eukaryota; kingdom Metazoa; phylum Annelida; class Clitellata; order Crassiclitellata; family Megascolecidae; genus Metaphire; species Metaphire vulgaris. The sequence goes on along the minus strand of CM030867.1, from coordinate 2,237,292 downwards.
AGTCAATAGAGAATTATGAAAGTGATTACCGTACTTGACAATATTACGCAAAGTGAAGCGATTAGAATGGATTAAGAAAATTTTGATGTTTTTATAGCGACATCGCAAAATGTAAACGGTGTTTCTTTTCTCTCTTATCTAATCTTTACCCGATTTTAACAGGAACACTATTGACAGGCTATTGTGGATGCGAACTGGTCGTGAGGCGTAGGATTAGGGACGGTAACAAATTTTATCTGATGAGGATAAGTAGGCAGAGAGTGGATTTGAATACTCCCTTGCGATTGTGTAATTTATTTTTAAAACTGCCTAATAGCTCTTCTGTGATTTTGTTGCGAATTACTAACTCAACGCTATGAATGCTCGATACGATCATTTAGATATCCCCGTTAGTCGTAAAACAATGTGGACTTCTTAAATTCGTTAGCACTATATTTATGTAGACTCTCGTTATATTGTCGTATTAAACAGTCTATGATATTAAAAGGTGTTGGATTCCCTAGTTTCCTGTCACGTGATTGAGACGCCCCAGAATGTGGCTGTTTACGTTGGTCGTCGGATGTCCTTCAAATGTAAAACGTCAAATGGATCCATTGTGCGAGAATGGTTCCTCAAGCGATCATCAGATCAAACTCTGAGGTGGATCTTCAACGGCTGGAATGTGAAGAGCTCTGTGTATCGAGACTTAAGATATGGTCTGAATGTTGATAAAGATTTCTCCGGTGAACTTTATCTAAATGATACGCAATTGGAAGACGCTGGGACATACAGTTGTGCAATTGAGACAGATGAACAAAATACACCACGCTATAGAGCAGAATTGATCGTGTTGGGTAAGAACATGTTGAATGAAATTGATCACAAAATACTACAAATGACCACAATTGAGATAATTTCTTCGAAAACGACACGACATTATTAGTAATTTAAACATAGGCACAAAAAATCACGATTTAATAAAAGATAATTGGTTCAAAACTGTAAAATGTCAAAATGACGTTCCTGCTAGGTTGTTACTATATTCAAGATCCACATACACTGTGTCCACAAATAACGGGCCCCCTAAACTTTTTGTAATAGCAGGCGTAAACCTGAATGGAATTACATAAAATTTTAGTCGCATGTACTCACATCTGTTACTGTTAAGGATGCTACATTTCACTTGAATCAACCAAGTCGTTTTAGACATTTTACCTTTTTTCCCAAAGCGATCAAAACTTTCATTTTCCATTATGGCTTATTTTGTGATGCGGGAAATGACGTCGTTATATTGATGCCCACGTCTTCTGCGTAGACGTCCGGCGTTTTCCAAATCCCTCTTGACATCTTTCGGCGTTTCAGCACTTGGGTCACAAATTTGGTTTTCATATACCCTGGTATAAAGCTCAATGGTGATTACTTCCGAAACACGCTACGCCAATAGCATCTCCTGCCGACCATTCGTTCTGTGTTCGGACAATTCTTCATCTTCCATCAGCAGGACAACGCACCAACCAATATTCTAGGCCAATCCACCGTGCTCGCGATACAGTTGCACTGCTGGCAGCTGAGACGCCAGACTTCACTGGTCCAGCTCATTGGACGCCGAACAGTCCAGATCTCAACCCTGTGGATTGCGAAATTTGGGGGATTTTTCAGGAGCGCGTCTACCGCGGCTGCCAGATTCAGAACGCTGATCATCTGAAAAAACGTCTCATTGAGGAGTGGCGCCATTTTGATCATGGAATAATAGACAGAGTTGTAAATCAGTGGCGGGATCGACTGCGTATATGCACCCTAGCAAGAGGAAGACACTGTGAATATCTCATTTGAACGCCTTCGTTGCCCGAATTGACGTAAACGAAAAGGCAGTTGGAATATTTGGGTGACGTCATTTAGAAATTAATTTATTAAAAGCGTTATACATCTTACATCAAATTGACACGAAACTGCTCAGTTTTGCCAGCGATAGATGCCTGTTTTAGTGTGTAAGCTTTTATGTAATTCCATACAGGATTACGCCTGTTATTACTAAACATTTAGGGGCCCGTTATTTGTGGACACAGTGTAGTAAACGCGTATTAAACAGGACCAAAGATAAGCAGTCTTACCATTTACCATCGGAGTATGTAGGTGCTAAACTCATATTTTTCTCAATGGCTCATTATGAGCTTGCTTCTAAGGCGAAATTTTGCTTGAACGCGCTTCAGTTTCAACATCTTCATAAATATTGCAAGCAGTGTTTATTCTAGCCACCTAGACATTGGAGGAGTTTAAAATTTTTGGGAAACAGACATTGGGGAGGTCATATTACTTTTCAAAATGTAAACAAAGTTTGGGGTGGAAGAAATTTCAAACTTGGAAAGAGGGAATTCCCCAGAGAAGATCTAGAATAAACACTGATTGCAAGCGTCCCATAATCCTAGAAATCCAGTTTCGGTCTCTCTGACCTCATATTCGTCTCATAAAATGGTCAAAAAGGCTTTGCTCATGATTTTCAAACAGATCTAACCACAATATATTCTATATAAATATGAGATATATTAAACGCTTTCAAACGAATGCTGAAATGCATCATCTACAGCCATCACTTGCTAATGACGATTTGCGCAATTGCTTCTACAATCTCTACGTTAGTGACTAAGGCTTAGTCAGCGACATAGGCATATACAGTAGGCCTACATGTTAAATTTAAAGTTATCGAAACAGTAATGTTCATAATCACAAAACATTCCATCATTTTACTTAATATTTATAGTTAGTCAAAAGAAATTATGCTTTCTGATAGTTTGAGCCAGTTAGGCCCAGATGTGTAACGTTCCAATCAGTGGCGGCTCTAGGATTTGGCAAGTGGGGGGCCGTTGGGGTGGCAACTTCTAATAATGGGGCCAACCATTTGTTGTTTAATGTATGTAGCATTAAGTATAGGGTCCCAACTGGGGGGCCACTGGGGGGGCCAGGCAGTCAATACGGGAGGCACGGGCCTCCCCCGGCCCCCCGGGTGGAACCGCCACTGGTTCCAATGGCTATAATGGCTTTAGTCGTGGGCGGCACACATAACGGGGCAGCAAATTTAGGAAGCGACGACCTTTTTTGCTTGTCAGGGTAATTGTCAGTGAAGGCGGCAAACTTTAGAAGGCGAGGCAAAATTAAAATTTAAATTTTTTTGGAAGCGACGACATGTGCCATGGGCGGCATGGGTGCACGCTACGCCTCTGGCGTCAAACACCCTAAATCCGCTTCTGATATTAATGAATTTGGGGCGGCGGATTAACCATGAGCCAGAGAAGGCAAAAGTGCACGCTAAGCCATTTCTTAGGCGTACTCAGAAATGTGGTGTATCTTGTAGAATCAGAGCCCAGCTGTACTCTTAAAGAATCCTCTGATTTCCTCATTCGAGCAGAATGCAAGGTGGGCTTCTCAGGCAATTGGATTCCTACGATGGAATGGAGGTATCATCCAGCAGGGGCATCATCCGAAGAAGGATTTGTGTTTACAAATGGAATTGACACTGACACCAATAAAACTCATGTCACTTCAAAACTGACCTCACATGTATTGAAATCCGGAAAGGGATCTTACTCCGTGTCCTGTAAGACGTACTTTGACCGTAGTAATAAAGCCTATTATCCATTAGTAGCCTCTAATGTTCCGAGTCTTGTCTACATTTGGAATTTCTCTGTTTCTGATTCGAAAGACGAAACATTCGAAGACGATGTTTCCTCTACAAGCAGAGTCGACGAGCACACAAATGCAAGATCCTCTTCAAGTGGATGTTAGCAGAATTTTTCTATATCGTAAAACTTAAAAGACAGTAAGCTAATTATTTCAATAACCATACATATATTTCTATTTGGAATATCGGTAAGCTTGAGCATTTCTTGATGATATTGCGCTAGAATATCATACTCTACGTTTTCTTTTCAGACCTTCTTTCTTATTCGAAAGACGAAACATTCGAAGACGATGTTTCCTCTACAAGCAGAGTCGATGAGCACACAAATGCAAGATCCTCTTCAAGTGGATGTTAGCAGAATTTTTCTATATCGTAAAACTTAAAAGACAGTAAGCTAATTATTTCAATAACCATACATATATTTCTATTTGGAATATCGGTAAGCTTGAGCATTTCTTGATGATATTGCGCTAGAATATCATACTCTACGTTTTCTTTTCAGACCTTCTTTCTTATTCGAAAGACGAAACATTCGAAGACGATGTTTCCTCTACAAGCAGAGTCGATGAGCACACAAATGCAAGATCCTCTTCAAGTGGATGTTAGCAGAATTTTTCTATATCGTAAAACTTAAAAGACAGTAAGCTAATTATTTCAATAACCATACATATATTTCTATTTGGAATATCGGTAAGCTTGAGCATTTCTTGATGATATTGCGCTAGAATATCATACTCTACGTTTTCTTTTCAGACCTTCTTTCTGATTCGAAAGACGAAACATTCGAAGACGTTGTTTCCTCTACAACCGGAGTCGATGAGCACATGATTGCAAGATCTTCTTCAAGTGGACGTGAGCAGAATTTTTTCCATATCGTAAAACTTAAAAGACACTAAGCTAAATATTCAACAACCATAAATATTTCTATTTTAAATAGGCTCAAACATATACTGATGATATTGCGCTAGAATTTCATATTCTGCGTTTTCTTTTCAGACCTTCTTTCTGATTCGAAAGACGAAACATTCGAAGACGTTGTTTCCTCTACAAGCCGAGTCGATGACCACACAAATGCAAGATCTTCTTCAAGTGGACGTGAGCAGAATTTTTCCATATCGTAAAACTTAAAAGACACTAAATATCAACAACCATGAATATTTCTAAATATTCAGCCGCCATTCATCTTTCTACAATTCTATTTGAAATAGGCTCGAACATATACTGATGATATTGCGCTAGAATTTCGTATTCTGCGTTTTCTTTGCAGACCTGTTTTTACTGATCGGTTTGGTGTGTGTAATAGTATTTCTGATTGGTGCACTGACATACGTCGTTATTTGCAAAAGAAGGGAATGGACGCAATCAACAAGTGAAACACCATTATCAATATTTCTATCAATATTATCGTTACCGTTATCATAATTATCATCGCCATCATCACTAGATTTCTAGCGCGTATTGTACTTCGGCCTAACATCGCAAAATACTCATGTAGTCCTACTTATTCTCTTGATATTGGTGAACTAAAACAAACAGGGCGACAACGACGACGACGCTGATTTTGGTCAGATTGCAATGGTTCAATCAGAAGACCAGTCTTATATATTACAATTCTTTTATATAAGCTCATTGCTATTTATCATAGATGCAAAAACGTTAGAAAAAAATAAAAAACGTTAAAAACGTAAAAACCGTTACAAAAATAAAAACGTGAAAAACGCTGAATAAAAATTGTTACCGACGCTTATCTGAGCGAGATTAAAGAATGTGCCTTACCCACCCACGGGGAATAAGCAATCAAGTCACAGCAACAATACTGGCATAAATTGCTTATTCTATATTGTAACTAAGTAAAGCTGCATGACTTGTTAATAAGCAATCGACTTATTCGACTATAGTCTATAGCTAAACAGCAGAAAGCTGATTAATTACCTCCTTGTAGCTCGTTTCAGAAAATCTGTTTTTATTTTGTCATTTTTTTATGGCAAAACAATTTGACAACATTTTTTTAAAACGTTAAAAAATTTTTAAATCGTGGAAAAGATAAAAAAACGCAAATAACGTTTATTACATCTATGCTATGACATAGGAAGCATCGTCTCTTCTGCTGGGCTGTTCTTATCTCATGCATATGCGGATGATAGCCAGATATATGGATTCTGATTAGACTGATAGGCTACGGGTCAGGATACTTAACTGTATCTCTGCGGTAAACCTATGGACTGCAGTGAATAGGTTAGCTTTGAATCCTGATAAGACTGAGCTTCTCTGGGTCAGCACCCCCAGGAGGGTGTGCATGATCCCCCGGACCCAGTTCTTGATCGAGGGCACTCAGGTTGCCCCAGTAAAGGAATTGCGCTTATTGGGAGTCACCCTGGATGAATCACTGACGCTCACCGGTCACATTAGCAACGTGATAAGGTCATGCTACTATCATCTTCGAAAGATCGTGAAGATCCGCCGTCGATACCTCACAATTGATACCACGATACAACTAGTCAGGGCGTCCATCTTATCACGACTAGACTATTGCAACAGTATTCTGCTTGGGCTCCCGGATTGTCAGCTGAATCGGCTGCAGTGAGTTCTAAATGCGTCTGCTCGAGTGATCTTTGGTGTCAAGTGGAACGAGCACGTAACACCTATACTGAGAGACTGGCTCCACTGGCTGCGGATTCCGCGAAGGATCAGGTACAAACGATGCTGGTTTACGTATCGAATGCTCCGTGATCCCACCTGCCCGGACTATCTAACGGCGCTGATACGCATGCCTACGACGACCGAGGTGCGTTCACGACTCCGATCGAGCGGCCGAGCTCGGCTGTTCATACCACCTCCGGCCAAGACTGCGATATTCGGGGAGAGATCGGTGTCTCGTGGGAATCCGGCTCTAGGGAACGCACTGCCGGATGACTTGACAGGAGTGACTTCTCCTGAAATGTTCGCCAGAAGACTCAAAACACACTTGTTTAATATTTCGTACAGATGAGATATTTTATTTGCTCTAAAGTGCACTTGATTTTGACCTTCTGTCATGCTTACTGCGCTATATAAGTTGTCAGTTATAAATATAAAATGCTATTATAAGATTCGTCCAGACTCCTAATAGAGGTGTGCACGGGGACTGACTGTTGTCCCCATCCCCTTCCGTCCCCGCAAATCTTTTCTCCATCCCCACCCGTCCCCATTGACTTAAATTCCATCCCCACCCCATCCCCTAATCTCTGTCCCCATCCCCATCCCCGTCCCCGCATTTCGGTACCTATCCCCATCCCCGTCCCCGCATTTTGGTGCCCATCCCCGTCCCCGATACAGTTTTACATCAATCCCTATCCCACAATGTTATAGCCTTCTGGAGCACCATGCCAGCCAAGTGTATTAATAATAATCTTTTTATTTCGTGACAAGCACAGCATCAAATAGAACAAAAAAGACAATAATAAACTAATAATAAACTAATAAAACACACACTTTAAGTAAAACAAACAGACCAAACTCAAATACCTTTTCAACTAACATAACATTCATTGCATCATATCCATAACCTCAGACCTCAAGCACACATTTACTATACAGTCAGAGAAAAATAGCGATTTCCCCTTATACTTCAGTGAAAAGGATTGCTGCCGGTATTTTACTGCATCATGTGTCAGCTGCAAACCAACCATATCCCTTATACACTCGATTGTATCTTTACAATGGACGTTAAATATTTTGCAAACAGCCTGCTGGATAAGTCTATCCAAAGCATTTAACGTGCTTTTGTTAGGATATGTTGCTACAGTGCCATACAAAACCAAAGGCAAACAATATGACCTAACTAGATTAACACAGATCAGTGTTAATCTAGTTAGGTCATATTAATACTTCAACAGAAATAAACTAGCAACATGCTTATTATACTCTAGTAGACTTCTGATTAAAAATTTAGAACATTTAAATTAATGAAATATAGTACGTCAAGTCAAGTGTAACTACTAACTAATCAATAAAAATCATAACCAGCATTATTTAGCCTGGATCTCTTTCTTGTCCATTTTTCTGTAACTTTATAAAATTTTTAATTTGTATAGTAAACTAAGTGGAGTTGTTTAGTCCACCTCCGAATCGATGGTGATTGAGTCAGAGGCACTAAGCTAAATAGTGATGGTGGTTGGTGGGCACAGGAGAGACTGGGCAGACTGGGCAATTGGCAGTGGGCACTGGGCGTTCAAATTACAAAGCTGTGCAAAGTGCTCTGCAATCCGCCCCACCTCTAAATTATATTATCTTTTGTTGCCCAGTACATCTAGGCTCCCCCAACAATCTGAAACCGACAATGATAACTCTGATGATTCTCCCCTGGTGTGTTTATCAATTACCCTCAAGTTCTCAAATGTCTTTATGGTCTCTACCAACTGCGAACTAACAATGGTGTCGAATGATCAAAAGATTCAAAACCAATCTTGCCTGGCCTAACAGTTCAATTTAAGGGCCTTTTAATTTGAAACTGAAAGGCGTAGGCCTATAGTTAGTAGCTATGCTAAAATCGGCCGAACGCATGATTATTTAATTGCGAGATTAATTGTCCCCATTCCCGCGGTATTTACGGCATTTTTCAAACCGCATCCGCGGTACTACCGTCAGCCTGGATCCCGCTACCGCGGTACTACCGTCATAACGTTTCCGTCCCCATTAATATTTCGGAAAAATTACAGATTTTAACCCCGCTACCGCGGTAAATCCGCGGATACCGCGGTGAAACGGCGGTAGCCATTACCGTGCACTCCTCTAACTCCTAAATCAATTATTTTCAAAATTCCTACAGATTTGGCAGATAATAGGCCAATGCCTTCTGAGACAGCGATGGAAGCAAACACAACTGGCGATGTCGCTTACGAGACCATTCAATGCGAAGACGTCGTCTACGAAATGCCTGATCTTGAATTTTCTTCAGTTGAAGGCGACATTGGTTACGAAGTGCCAAGTCCGATCGCTGCTTGCAGAAGAATTCCTAGCGACTCAGAGGATCCAGATGAAGAATTTGACGAAGAGATGATTTTATCGTCACAATATATCACCACCACTTTAACCGATCCGTGCAAGAAATCGTCTGATGAACATATTTCGCTGCAAAACACCAGATCCTCATATCTCGAGATCATTTATGAAAGTGAATATCCGAAGCCATTCGAGGACCATGAATCCAATCGTTCATCCTCGTCTAATGAAATACCGGTGAAGGAAAGAGAAAACGAACCAAGGAAAGAAACGGAGGAGGAAACAGAGGAAGAAGCAGGGGATGAAAGAGAAAATGAACCAGCGGGAGGAAGCAGTGAAAGACAGGCAGCTTCTGGAAGTTGTGCCAATTACACCCAGTTACTGCGAGATACCAATTACACTCCATTGGTATTCTTGTAATTTATGACTTAAATTCAATTCAAATTTGCATGAAACATGTTTTGACATTTATGGGCTTAGGGGTCGTCCATAAATTACGTAACACGGTTAGGGCAGGGGTCCGGACATTTGTTACGAAGTGTGACGACGGGGTAGGGGTGGTGGTTCCGTAAATGTGACGTAATCTACGTCACGTAACACAATAAAAAATTCAAGCGATGACTTTTGATCTTTTTTTGCTCGTCAGGGTTTTTGGAGAGGGAAAAAAATACAAGGATGACCTTTTTTGCTTGTCAAGACTTTTCGGAAGACGAAAATATAGGGGGGTCGGCCCGATGTTGCGTCATATTTTAGAAGGTCTGATGTTTTGTTACATCGCGTTACGTTGGGGGAAGGGGTCAAACAAGTGCCAAAATCGCGTTACGTCATTTATGGACGACCCCTTACAGTAATTGTCTATTTGAACATTTCTGTATCCAGAGCAGGGCGTGTGCGTTCCATGTGCCTCACTATAGGCCTAGACGTCTAAATTTATAATAATAATGTGATTTAAAGTGGTGTAGGAGGCTAAGAAGGACTGTGTGGAAACCACTGTCGTAACTCTACACATTCAATATCCAAGAAAGGTATTCGATATCCAAAATGGTTACTATGATAGAGCATAACACTTCAATACTTAAAAACCAAAATACATCGCTTTCTTTATATATATATATATATATATATATATATATATATATATCACCTACATCTCGTCTTTCTTTTTTGCCAGCTGACCGCCTGCAATAATTAATCGTCGCTTTGCTAGAGAAAGATTGTATAGAGACATTTCCTGTGGTTAATTATAGCTGATGTTCTCAGTGTTCAGTGATCAGTATTCATTTCCTGACTATTGAAGCGTAAAGCAATCTCTCAAATAAGCTTATACACAGTATGATGATCAGTATCTTTATGACTTTTCATTTTTTATTATGTTTACGTTTGTAATCTCGTTATATCAGGGATATTTCTAGGATTGTGAATTGGGGGCGGGGATGTCGGCTTCAAATTGGGGGTGTCCGGAGCTAATTAGTATGCATTTTGCATGCATACCATTGTCACATTACCAAATTTGGGGGGTGTCGACCTCAAATTTGGTGGAGGGGGTGTTAGGCGGTGTTAGGGAGTGTAAAAATATCCCTGCGTTATATGCTTGTTAACTGTTGTTCAAAATAGACTTTTTCTTTAGTGATTTTCATGCAATCTATGTCTTAAACTAGATCAGAGGTGGCCAGACCTGTAGTAACCAAGAGCCATTTTTGCAAATTTTCCAAATCTTGAGAGCCGCATTGACTCACTATGGGTCGCGACCCAACTCTCAATGGAAAATTATTTTATTCGTTTATTTAAAGAAATTATTATAATTCACAATTAATTAATGTTTAACGGATTAGAAAAGAAGTAGGAGCAAGAATCTTAACATCACCAACCAATCAGAGTCACCCATTGACGTCTATTAATAGCCTAGACTGGTCATGGCCTATGGCCTGTAATTGCAGCAACTGAGGTTAAAGTTCCGCCATTTGTATTCAGCATTATGCCAGCCGCCGTTGCTTGCTTAATACCTGGCTCCCTTTTCAGAAAATTGGCCGTTTTGATGAAGATGTCGGTGTGATCCTGGTAAGTGCTACTACCATCTGTCAAACATTTGATATTATACTGTTCAATAAATTCTTGTGTTTGACTTTTAACATTGCGTCGAAACAAGCGTTGGAAACGTCTGCACGCCTTATCTTTTCAAATGCGTCTCAAAATCAACGTTAATTAACATTAGCCTCTCCTCGCCCTCATATTCTTGCTGGGATCAAAGGTGAAATTTGCGAGAAGCCGATGAGAAATTTTCTGGGGAAGAGGGGAAGAGTTGGCTGATTGTCGATATGATCTATGCAGTTGTACCACAGCGTTTGGCCACTTCATTGTAAATCACAATCAATAGGGAGCGTCAAATAGTTGTCATTAAAAGGTTAACATTAGCTCAAAAGTTATAGCTCTTAAATCAACTATTACCCTAATTTTTTTGCGGCGGACACTTCTCCCCCCCCCCCCCATAACCCGCTAGATTACCTAATGACCATTAGCTCTGTCGTGACTGGGTACCGCGGCAGCGGGGACCTTATTCGGGCTTAGAATGGTCGTGAGATTCATGCAAAACTCATGGAAATATTTTATCAGGCCCATTGTGGGTACTCACTAATGTTGGTCTACAGAAGCCTCGGCGCCCCTCCATCATTCCTAAACCTTGTCTACGCTATTAATAATGAAGAGGTGTAAGCATACTGAGCATAGACGTTTGTCGCAATCTCTCGAGATGCGGTATTTAATGTCTGTAGAGGCGGAGTGTGACCTACTGCCAGTCGCTTATTGGGCTAAAAACTGGGGTCCTGGAAACTGTTGACCTCAGGATCATCGGTCACGGTTGCAGCATTCATGCTCAAGTTAATTAGGGGCCGTCCATAAAGTACGTCACGCTATTATTTTAGTTTTTGTTTAGAGTTAAAGACGACGGCAACGACGAATGAGCGATAACCAACCGAGGTGATAGTAACTGATCGCGCTTTGACGACTATTTGTATCGCTAGAAGGCTTCTTCATCATCATCATCATCATCTTCTACTCGTCTTCTCCCCCCCCCTCTCTCTCTCGGTTATGAGCTATGACGACGGAGACGCCACGACAGCAGCCATCGAGTCGAACGATTCGCCGTCGAGAGAGGCGTCGCTCAGGATCTGCTCCATTTTCATCGGAATCCTCGGAACTCTCGCGAATCTCGTGGAACTTGCGTACCTATTCTACTCGAATATTCCGCACAGCTGTCAACATCTGATGGTCAACCAGTCGAGCGTCGACGCCTTCACCTGTTGTTTCCTGACGCTGTCCTACATCATCAAGCAACCCCATCTACACGCCCTCGACGGACCGTCGGGCGTCTGGCTCTGCACGCTCTTCTACAGCGATACGATCGTCTGGGTCGGGTTGTCAGGGTCCATCGCCAACCAGGTCCTGACATCGATACACCTGTACCTGTTCTTCAGGCGCAGGAGCGTTCACCTGCGACTGAGTCGAATGTGGATGAAGTACCTGGCCATCGCCGGAGCATGGGTCCTCGGTGCCGCCATGAACAACCCGTTCCAACTGTCGACGTACGTCAGTCAGGGCGACTGCTACCTTAGCGGTCCGTGGACCAGCACCAAAGGTCACCTGGCCTACGGTGTATTCGCGTCTTTCGGTTGGTATTTCGTTCCTCTGGCGGTCTGCGGGTTCTGTCTCGGAAGTCTGATGGTTTCGACCAACACTGTAAATCCGAGCGACCTTCACGCTCGGTCCGAAGAAGAGGAAGGCGGCGGTGTTCTGCCGTCGTCGTCGTCGTCGTCGTTCGAAGGCGAAGGAGAAGCGGTCGTGTGGCCGGCGGTCAGAGCGGTGAATCTGGTGCTGTTCGGTCTGTTGTGGGGTCCGCTGTACGTGTATCTGGTGTTCTGGAGTAGAGATTATCAGTCGAGTCGGTTGAACGAAACGTACGTCGGTTTTCTGTGTATTGGCTTCGTGTCGATGACCGTTGCGCCTCTTCTGAGAATTTTCTCCTTCTGTCGTTGTAAACAGCGACTGGCGCCGATCTGTCAGAGATTCCGTACATCATAGATGATGATGATGATGATGATGATGCTACCACGTGACGACAGATTGACCAAAAGACGACTGCCAGTGGCGGTTCCACGTGGGAGATGAATAGGAATGCATCCTTCCACCGAACTTTTTTATTTTTTATTTTTTGCTTGTGGAGCCGATTTCAGGGTAAAAGTGTAGTAAAATTAGGGGAAAATTCCCTTTTGTCAGTTTTTTTCTGCAAAGTTTTTATTGATTTTTTCTTTGTCTTTTCAAGCCTTCCCACCAAATTTCTATGAATTCATTTCACCACCATCCTTCCCCAACAAGAAATCCTGGAGCTTCCACTGAAGACAGCACTAATTAAGAAAGCAGAACCGTGGATGAATCTACTCTTGAATCAAAAACAAATTAAAATAGGTAACATATCGTGGAATTATATAGCGCTTTCGGTAGTTGTATTGTAGTGGCTGCTATTCTTATGCGCTTAGTATCTCCTGAAATAACTATATTAAGGGGCCGTCAACAAATGACGTCACGCGATTTTGGTTTTTACTTCCTCCTTCCCCTCGTCACACGTCGAGAGAAAAGTCAGACCCCCTCAAGTATGACGTCACAACGCGTTGACCCCCCTCGCTCCCCGTCATCTTGTCATCCTTTCAATGTCAAAAGTAATGCTTCTGTTGAAAATATTCATTATATTTATTATAATTGAAGCAATAGTCAGAAACTTTTTCATATTCGTTTTTAAAATGAAGTATAATATTTTTAAGCGTAAAATACATTCAAATTTGCGGTTACATAACACTGCGATATTAATAACAATATTTTAGTATTATGTGACGTCACTTTCTGGAACGGTGGAACCCTTCCCCCGTCGTCACACATCGTCACAAATGTTTGAGTCCCCCCCTTAAGTGCATAAAGTCATTTATGGACAGCACCATAGCAGCTCAATATTATTGTCAGTCAGGCAAAGGCCGGTATATATATCCATAAGGCGTTTAGTGCAAAGATCTCCTTAAAATAGAGACAACATAGTATATTCTGCCTTCGTTTTTGTTAGAGATAGAATTACAGTCAATAAACAGCAGTGGCGGCTCCAGTATTTAGTAAGTGGGGGCCGTTGGGGTGGTAACTTCTAAGCATTGGTGTATTATAAGAGAATGTGTTATCAAGATTTTGACCAATTTAAAGAAACAAGAGTCCAGGATTAGATGGCTTACATCCGAAGTATTTTACGAAGCTGAAAATGAAATTGGACATGCAATTGCGTTGATAATTAATCAATAAATCACTCAGAACGGGAGAAGTAGCACAAAACTAGGGAGATGCATTAGTCAGCACACTGTTCAAGAAGGGAAAGCGGAGTGAACCAAGCAATTACAGACCAGTGAGCCTAACGTCTGTAGTCTGCAAAGACATGGGAAATACTGAAAGAGAGCATATTGGACCATTTGACTAGGTACAGAAGTGTTAATGACAGTCAGCATGCAGGGCCTACGAGAGGGGGCAGGAGTACATTTCTACCTGGGTGCCCGGCGATAAACAAAGGGCCCGCGCTAACGATAAAAAATGTAAGCGACCTTCTTGCTTGTCAGAATTTATCTAATATGGAGATAAAGAAAAACCTTTTTGCTTCTCAAGATTTTTTTAAGTTCTCAATATTTTCTCTCGACGTCCCTGGCAGCAATTATTATTATTATTATTATTATTATTGTTATTATTATTATTATTATTATTATTATTAGCTAGACGATTTCTATAGCGCAATAAGCATGGCAAAAGTGGCCAAAGACACGAGCGCTTTACAAAACTACGAATATCCGATGGTAAATAAGTAAGTTAATAATAATAATAGTAATAATAATAATAATAATAATTATTATTATTATTATTATTATTATTATTATTATTATTATTATATTACCACATATGGTTAGTTTATACCACTGAGAAGGCAATTGGATTTCGACAGAGGCGTAGCGAAGAGGGACAGGTGGGGGCATATGCCCCCGGGCCCCGAGGTGAGGGTTCGCCAAAATCGGGTTTTTGGGTAAGCTGAACAGTTAAATTCATAATAAATAAGAAGAAACAATTGCGGCGACCTTTTTTGTTCGTCAGGAGTATAAGGAGAGGGGCGCCGTAGAGAGTTGAGGGGCGCCGATCGAGAGAACAATGTGACGACCTACCTATTTTTTGCTCGTCAGCAGCCCCGGGCGCCTCTGAATTTCGAGCATGTGAACACATTATCTCGATCTTTTCTTTCTTTATAAAGCGATAATTCTATTCGGGCAAAAGAGAACGCATATATAATGGAGGCACCTAAACAAAAAGTGAAACAGCCAACAGATAGGTCAGCTGGTAGAAATGAAAATGGCATACTATTTGCTAGTGCATTAGTATTTTTCAAAGCATTTTAGTCAAATAGAGCCATTAGAGAGAGTTATTAAATCACTCTTTCTATTTCTTCGTTTGCTGTACGTCCGATTCAAACAGCGTTTAGGTGCAAATTTCGCTCTTGTCTAATGAAAAAGCGCATTGGAAATGAAAATTAGATACAAGACGTCTACCAATTCTTGCACTAGCAATTCTTGCAGTCGTATTATCAAGCATTTAAAGAGATACTTTCTTGAAGTCATGAATGAAGTCTTCAAAGCAAGGCAAATTTTGTCGGTTTTCGTCATGTTATTTCCTCTGAGTAAGCACAACGATATTTGAGTTCAACGTGTTAATGCTTTTAAATATAGAATTTACATTACGTTTATTTATATAAACGGCTTAATGCATAACTAAATCTTTCGATATATCTTTACAGTGTAGTATATATATGTAGTAGGATTCCGGAGCGTATAGCCTTTAAACGTTGCTGGTTTACATTTAGGACGTTAAATGACCCTTTCTGCCCCGAGTACTTAAAGGCTCTTGTCTGTAAGCCCAAGTCGTCTGATCGGCGCTCGCAGCTTCGATCAAGCAGCCGTTCTCAACTGGTGGTTCCACCCCCGTCTACGACAGCAAAATTTGGGGATCGGTCTATTTCAAGGGGCAACCCTTTGCTTTGGAACTCGCTGCCGGCGGACGTGACTAGGGCGACATCTTCTGAACTGTTCACTAGGAACCTTAAAACATATTTATTTAACATCTCCTATTAGGGACACTTGTAAAGCGCTCTTGACTTTAGCCTTCGCTATGCGTATTGCGCTATATAAAATTGTCAGAAATAATAATAATAATATAATTCTCTATGTAAGGTAAGTTTTTTAAGTTTGTCAGTCACGATTCACGACAGATGTTGAAAGACGCCGTTGCCATTGACAACCAAACTTTATTATCGAAAAAGCGTTTGACGAAGCGTCTTCATTGCAGTTTAACGAATCGTCCTGATTGCTTGCACGTTGTACGGCACCGCTGGGGCGCAGTACCCCGTGTGGTGCCGTAGGCCCTACTTGGGACGCAGTCCCCCGTGTTGGACCGTAGCCTGTAGACCCTACTGGAAGGGGGGCGCAGCCTCCCGTCGTATACCAAGCCTAAGCCGACATGGAGGCCGTAGGCCCTACTGGGACGCAGCATCTCGTCAGAGTCCAATCCGAAGCCCCCGAGGGATGCCGTAGGCCCCACTGAGGAGCGCAGCCTCACGTGTGGTGCCGTAGGTCCAACTGGAGGCGAAGTCCCATGTGATGCCGTAGGCGTTACTGGAGGCGCATCCTCCCGTGGGAGACCTAGCCTCAGCTCCCCGTGTGGTCTGTATCCTCCACCGAGGCACAGCCGCCCTGGGGAGAAAAAGTCCCAGCCCTCCGTGGGAGACAAAGCCCCTTTGAATCTGTAAGCCAAAAAGGAGCGGTATGCCCAAAAGGGGCCGTAGGTAACACTGGAGGGCGCATCCTCCGTGGATGACCAAATCCCAATGGAATCGCAGGTCCAAGCCGTAGTCGTAGGTTCCGTTATGGCGTGCAGCCCCCTGTGGTGGAGGGCAAAACTACCCAGTGAGCATATTAAAGGAAAATGTCTAAATAATAATCTTCGCATTCACTTTACATTTTCAGATTTAAAAAAATTGTTATATGTAATAATACGAACTTTTGGAATAAATCGGAGGAGATAGCCACTCTCCACCGTCATTTTGGACAGGTCAACAGCTAGTAATATTTTAATTCTCCTATAAATACATCGTCACAGCAGTTGTGATGCAAAAAGGCATTCAGATTCAGACTAAAGTTTTATCAATGCATCAATGCAGGTCCAATTTCATACAATATCAAAAATTTTTGAATATCATATTGAAAAAGTTTGACCTAATGGTAGTTTATTTAAGACGGAGCTGCTGTGGCTCAGCACTCCGAGGAGGGGCCACCTTATCGACCCAACACCGTTCGAGATAGGCGGTAAAGAAGTGGTTTCATCCAACGAGCTTCGTCTCCTGGGGGTGCTCATCGACTCTTCGCTGACCCTCGTCGGGCACCTTAGCGCCGTGACTCCCTCTTGCTTCTTCCAACTCCTGCAAATTCGGGAAGTTCGTCGTTATATAACAATACCGGCCGCTATTCGTCTTGTACTCTCAAGACTGGACTATAGCAACAGTCTCCTTCTCGGACTACCTGGGAACCAGCTCAGTAGACTTCAGGCAGTCATCAATGCTTCGGCTCGGATTATTTTCGGCTTTAGTTGGCACGATCATGTGACACCTGCGCTAAAGGACAAGCTCCATTGGCTTCGGGTCCCGGAGCGTATAGTTTACAAGCGGTGTTGGTTAACTTTTCGTGCTCTTCGGGACCCAGCCTGTCCCGATTACTTGGCATGCCTAGTACGACGACAAACGACGACTGGGTGCCGTCTCCAGCTAAGATCTAGCAGCCGCCACCGGCTGTACGTTCCTCCTTCGGCCAGGACTCCGAAGTTTGGCGAGCGTTCTATGACTCGCGGAAACCCACGTCTGTGGAACGCGCTCCCTGATGCGCTGGTCGCGATTACTTCACCTGAAACGTTTGCTAAAGAGCTGAAAACGCATTTGTTCACCATATCGTATAGTTGACCGTTTGACTGTACAGCGCTTTTGGTTTTGGCCGATGGCCATGTTACGGCGCTTCACAAATCGTCGAATAATAATAATAATTATAATAATAATAATTAAGATGATTGCACATAACTATATTCAAGCAGTCCGATGAGGGGAAGAACTTCGACTTTTGACGGGTTGGACATTGTGCTCATACCACATCCAGAACTTAGGTTATTAAGGAAGACAAGCAGGTAGGTTTCCCGAGGTGATATCCAGGTTTTGTAATAGAAACACACAGTGGCGTAGCCAGGATTTTCCGAAGGGGGTTACAAATTTCTTCGGATTTTGGAAAATCTTGACAAGCAAAAAAGGTCATCAGGCGTCACTTATTATTCTGCTTAGTTAGTTAGCTAGTACATGGTTGAAATATGGAATAATGGTGTATGAGTGCAGATAGCGACATCTTATACAACTATATTGATATTGATATTTTTGGTGCTTATTTTTTGCTTTCCTAAACCCGATTTATGATAATAATCATTAGAAAGTGTTTTGGTCGGCCAGCTAAAGGGGGTTTAACTTCCAACCTTCGTCCTTGGCTAGGCCACTAGAAACACATAAAGACATGTGATTATCAGCATAAAATGGTAGTCAATAGAGAATTATGAAAGTGATTACCGTACTTGACAATGGGACGTAAAGTGAAGAGATGACAATGAACAGATTCAATGAGAACAGCGCCCTATAGGTCCCTATATCGGAGCTGAATTTGAGTGAACAAGACAAACTGACGTCAACAATTTCATTTTTTACAATAAAATTAATAAATACCAGAATGAATTTTAATGTAATAGTCGGTGCATTTTTCCTCTTTGGTACTCACTTGCTCGCCCGTCAATAGCCCACCACTTTAATAATACTTAACCGTTTGCGCCCTTACCTAGAACAAATGTGTAGAGATATTTGACATAATTAGTGGACGGCCCCTCATGGGAGGGTTGGGGTTTCAAAGTTTTTGACATGATTTTAGGGGTCACCGAAGGTTTGACAGTTGTTGGGGAATGGGAGGGGTGTTAAAAATTGGCAAAAAATTGTTGACGTAATTAATGGACAGCCTATAAAGAGAAATCAGAGAGAAGATTTTACAATCGAACCTCGCTTAAGATCTCTTTTAAATAAATCCAAAATCAAATTATAGTCAGACTAGCAAAGGCGAACTAGAATGAATTATTTAAAATATGATGTTTTAATAGCGACATCGCAAAATGTAGACGGTGTTTCTTTTCTCTCTTATCTAATCTTTACCCGATTTTAACAGGAACACTATTGACAGGCCATTGTGGATGCGAACTGGTCGTGAGGCGTAGGATTAGGGACGGTAACAAGTTTTATCTGATGAGGATAAGTAGGCAGAGAGTGGATTTGAATACTCCCTTGTGATTGTGTAATTTATTTTTAAAACTGCCTAATAGCTCTTCTGTGATTTTCTTGCGAATTACTAACTCAACGCTATGAATGCTCGATACGATCATTTAGATAATAGATATCCCCGTTAGTCGTAAAACAATGTGGACTTCTTAAATTCGTTAGCACTATATTTATGTAGACTCTCGTTATATTGTCGTATTAAACAGTCTATGATATTAAAATGTGTTGGATTCCCTAGTTTCCTGTCACGTGATTGAGAGGCCCCAGAATGTGGCTGTTTACGTTGGTCGTCGGATGTCCTTCAAATGGAAAACGTCAAATGGATCCATTGTGCGAGAATGGGACCTCCATCGATCATCAGATCAAACTCCGAGGTGGATCTTCAACGGCTGGGATGTGAAGAACCCTTCTCATCTGGACTTAAGATACGGTCTGAATGTTGATAAAGAATTCTCCGGCGAACTTTATATAAATGATACGCAAATGGAAGACGCTGGAACTTACAGCTGTGTAATTGAAACAGATCGAAAAGGAACATATTATAGAGCAGAATTGATCGTGTTGGGTAAGAACATGTTCAATTAAATTGATCACAAAATACTACAAATGACCACAATTGAGATTATTTCTTCGAAAACGACACGAAATTATTATTCATTTAAACATAGGCACAAAAAATCATGATTTAATAAAAGATCATTGGTTCAAAACTATAAAATTTCAAAATGACGTTCCTGCTAGGTTGTTACTATATTCAAGATCCACATATACTGTGTCCACAAATAACGGGCCCCCTAAACTTTTTGTAACAGCAGGCGTAAACCTGAATGGAATTACATAAAATTTTAGTCGCATGTACTCACATCTGTTACTGTTAAGGATGTTACATTTCACTTGAATCAACCAAGTCGTTTTAGAAATTTTACCTTTTTTCCCAAAGCGATCAAAACTTTCATTTTCCATTACGGCTTATTTTGTGATGCGGGAAATGACGTCGTTATATTGATGCCCACGTCTTCTGCGTATAGGCCTACGTCCGGCGTTTTCCAAATCCCTCTTGACATCTTTCGGTGTTTCGGCACTTGGGTGCACAAATTTGATTTTCATATACCCTGGTTGGTATAAAGATCAATGGTGATTACATCTGAAACACGCTACGCAAAGAGCATGTCCTCCCGGCCATTCGTTCTGTGTTCGAACAATTCATCTTCCATGAGCAGGACTACGCACCAACCCACCGTGCTCGCGATACGGTTGCACTGCTGAGACACCAGACTTCACTGGTCCAGCTCATTGGCCGCCGAATAGTCCAGATCTCAACCTTGTGGATTACGAAATTTGGAAGATTTTGAAGGAGCGCCTCTACCGCGGCTGCCAGACTCAGAACGCTGATCATCTGAAAAAACGTCTCATTGAAGAGTGTCGCCATTTTGACTATGGAATAATAGACAGAGCTGTAAATCAGTGGCGGGATCGACTGCGTAAACGCACCCTAGCAAGAGGAAGACACTTTGAATATCTCATTTGAACGCCTTCATTGCCCGAATTGGCGTAAACGAAAAGGCAATTGCAATATTTGGGTGACGTCATTTAGAACTACTTAATTTCTGAGAAGACATACATCTTGCATCAAATTCACACGAAACTGCTCAGTTTTGCCAGCAATAGATGCTTGTTTTAGTGTGTAAAATCTATGTAATTCTATACATGTTTACGGCTGTTATTACTAAACATTTAGGGGCCCGTTATTTGTGGACACAGTGTAGTAAACGCGTATTAAACAGGACCAAAGATAAGCAGTCTT
This sequence comes from Metaphire vulgaris, assembly GCA_018105865.1. Classification (NCBI taxonomy): domain Eukaryota; kingdom Metazoa; phylum Annelida; class Clitellata; order Crassiclitellata; family Megascolecidae; genus Metaphire; species Metaphire vulgaris. The sequence continues at coordinate 2,216,391 of CM030867.1, read as the reverse complement.
GCCATTTACCATCGGAGTATGTAGGTGCTAAACTCATATTTTTCTCAATGGTTCAATACGTCGAACACCCTAGATCCGCCTCTGATATTAATGAATTTGGGGCGGAGGATTAACCATGAGCCAGAGCAGGCAAAAGTGCACGCTAAGCCATTTGTTAGGCGTAGACTACTAAGAAATGTGGTGTATCTTGTAGAATCAGAGCCCAGCTGTGCTCTGAAAGAATCCTCTGATTTTCTCATTCGAGCTGAATGCTCGGTGGGCTTCTCAGGCAATTGGATTCCTAAGATGGAATGGAGGTATCATCCAAAATGGGAGTCATTCGAAGAAGGATTTGTGTTTACAAATGGAATTGATACTGACACCAATAAAACTTATGTCACTTCAAAACTGAGCGCGAATATATTGAAATCCGGAAAGGGATCTTCCTCCGTATCCTGTAAGACGTACTTTGACCGAAGTAATGAAAGAAAAGGTAGTGTGAATTATTCGTCATGGGTCAGGCCAGCCACTAATATTCCGAGTCTTGTCTACATTTGGAATTTCTCTCTTTCTAATTCAAAAAACGAAACATTCGAAGACGCTGTTTCCTCTACAAGCGGAGTCGATGAGCACACAAATGCAAGATCTTCTTCAAGTGGATGTTAGCAGAATTTTTCCATATCGTAAAACTTAAAAGACACTAAGCTAAATATTCAACAACCATAAATATTTCTATTTGGAATATCGGTAAGCTTGAGCATTTCTTGATGATATTGCGCTAGAATTTCATACTCTACGTTTTCTTTTCAGACCTTCTTTCTGATTCGAAAGACGAAACATTCGAAAACGCTGTTTCCTCTACAAGCCGAGTCGATGAGCATACGATTGCAAGATCTTCTTCAAGTGGAAGTGAGCAGAATTTTTCTATATCGTAAAACTTAAAAGACACTAAATATCAACAACCATGAATATTTCTGCTTGAGCATATAATGATGATATTGCGCTAGAATTTCATACTCTGCGTTTTCTTTTCAGACCTGTTTTTACTGATCGGTTTGGTGAGTGCAATAGTATTGCTGATTGGTGCACTGACATACGTCGTTATTTGCAAAAGACGGGAATGGACGCAATCAACAAGTGAAACGCCATTATCAATATCTTTATCAATATTATCGTTTCCGTTATCATAATTATCATCTCCATCATCACTAGATTTCTAGCGCGTATTGTACTTCGGCCTAACATCGCATCATGTAGTCCTACTTATTGGCGAACTAAAACAAACAGGGCGGCGACGACGACGACTACGATGCTGATTTTGGTCAGATTGCAATGGTTTATAATCAGAAGACCAGTCTTATATATTACAATTCTTTGATATGATATAAGCTCATTGCTATTTATCATAGATGCAAAAAATGTTGGAAAATTTAAAAAAACGTTAAAACCGTAAAAACCGTAACAAAAATAAAAACGTGAAAAACGCTGAATAAAAATCGTTACCGACGCTTATGTGAGTGAGGTTATGGAATGTGCCTTACCCACCCACGGGGAATAAGCAATCAAGTCACAGCAACAATACTAGCATAAATTGCTTACTCTATGTTGTAAATAAGTAAAGCTGCATGACTTGTTAATAAGTAATCGACTTATTCGACTATAGTCTATAGCTAAACAGCAGAAAGCTGATTAATTACCTCCTTGTAGCTCGTTTCAGAAAATCTGTTTTTATTTTGTCATTTTTTATGGCCAAACAATTTGACAACATTTTTTTAAAACGTTAAAAAAATTTTAAATCGTGGAAAAGATAAAAAACGCAAATAACAGATGAGACCGATAGGCTACGGGTCAGGATACTTAACTGTAGCTCTGCAGTAAACCTATGGACTGCAGTGAATAGGTTAGCCTTGAATCCTGATAAAACTGAGCTTCTCTGGGTCAGCACCCCAGGAGGGTGTGCATGATCCCCCGAACCCAGTTCTTGATCGAGGGCACTGAGGTTGCCCCAGTAAAGGAATTGCGCTTATTGGGAGTCACCCCGGATGAACCATTGACGCTCATCGGTCACATTAGCAACGTGATAAGGTCATGCTACTATCATCTTCGAAAGATCGTGAAGATCCGCCGAAGCTACCTCACAATTGATGCCACGATACAACTAGTCAGGGCGTCCATCTTATCACGACTAGACTATTGAAACAGTATTCTGCTTGGGCTCCCGGATTGTCAGCTGAATCGGCTGCAGTCAGTTCTGAATGCGGCTGCTCGAGTGATCTTTGGTGTCAAGTGGAACGAGCACGTAACACCTATACTGAGAGACCGGCTCCACTGGCTGCGGATTCCGCAAAGGATCAGGTACAAACGATGCTGGTTTACGTATGGAATGCTGCGTTATCCCACCTGCCCGGACTATCTAACGGCGCTCATACGCATGCCTACGACGACCGAAGTGCGTTCACGACTCCGATCGAGCGGCCGAGCTCGGCTGTTCATGCCACCTCCGGCCAAGACTGCGATATTCGGGGAGAGATCGGTGTCTCGTGAGAATCCGGCTCTAGGGAACGCACTGCCGGATGACGTGACAGAAGTGACTTCTCCTGAAATGTTCGCCAGAAGACTCAAAACACACTTGTTTAATATTTCGTACAGATGAGATATTTTATTTGCTCTAAAGTGCACTTGATTTTGACCTTCTGTCTTGCTTACTGCGCTAAATAGGTTGTCAGTTATAAATATAAAATGCTATTATAAGATACGTCCAGACTCCTACATCACTTATGTTCTAAATTCCTACAGATTTGGCAGATAAAAGGTCAATGCACTCTGAGACAGCGATGGAAGCAAACACAACTGACGATGTCGCTTCCGAGACCATTCAATACGAAGACGTCGGCTACGAAATGCCTGATCTTGCATTTTCTCCAGTTGAAGGCGACATTGGTTACGAAGTGCCAAGTACGGACGTTGCTTGCAGAAGAATTCCTAGCGACCTAAAGGATCCAGATGAAGAATTTGACGAAGAGATGATTTTATCGTCACAATACATCACCACTTTGACCGATCCGTGCAAGAACTCGGCTGATGAGCATATTTCGCTGCAAAATACCCGATCCTCATATCTCGAGATCATTTATGAAAGTGAATATCCGAAGGCATCCGAGGACTATGAGTCCATTTTTTCCTCATGTAATGAAATATCGCTGAAGGAAAGAGAAAAGGAACTAAAGAAAGAAACGAAGGAGGAAACAGAGGAAGAAGCAGGGGATGAAAGAGAAAAGGAACCAAGGAAAGAAACGAAGGAGGAAACAGAGGAAGAAGCAGGGGATGAAAGAGAAAAGGAACCAAGGAAAGAAACGAAGGAGGAAACAGAGGAAGAAGCAGGGGATGAAAGAGAAAAGGAACCAAAGAAAAAAACGAAGGAGGAAACAGAGGAAGCACGGGATGAAAGAGAAAAGGAACCAAGGAAAGAAACGGAGGAGGAAGCAGAGGAAGAAGCAGAGGAGGAAACAGAAAATGAACCAGAGTAGGAAGCAGTGAAAGACAGGCGGCTTCTGGAAGTTCTGCCAATTACACCCAGTTACTGCGAGATACCAATTGCACTCCATTGATATTCTAGTACTTTATGACTTAAATTCAATTCAAATTTGCATGAAACATGTTTTGAAATTTCTGGACTTAGGGGTCGTCCATAAATTACGTAACGCGGTTAGGAGAGGGGTCCGGCCATTTGTTACGAAGTGTGACGACGGGGGCAAGAGGGGTCCGTAAATGTGACGTAAGTTACGTCACATAACACAATAAAAAATTCAAGCGATGACTTTTGACCTTTTTTGCTCGTCAGGGTTTTTGGAGAGGGAAAAAAATACAGGAATGACTTTTTTTGCTTGTCAGGGTTTTTTGAGAGGGAAAAATAAAAGAATGACCTTTTTTTGCTTGTCAAGACTTTTCGGAAGACGAAAATGGAGGGGGTCGGCTCGTAGTTACGTCATATTTTAGGGGGTCTGATGTTTTGTTACATAGCGTTACGTTAGGGGAGGGGTAAAAATGTGCCAAAATCGCGTTACGTTATTTATGGACGACCCCTTACAGTAATTGTCTATTTGAACATTTCTGTATCCAGAGCAGAGCGTTTGCGTTCCATGTGCCTCACTATTGGTCTAGACGTCTAAATTATAATAATAATGTGATTTAAAGTGGTGTAGGAGGCTAAGTAGGCCTGTGTGAAAACCATTGTCGTAACTCTACACATTCAAATTACTATGATAGAGTATAACACTTCAATACTTAAAAATCAAAATACATCGCTTTCTTTATATATATATATATATATATATATATATATATATATATATATATATATACAGTATATATATTTATATCACCTACATCTCATCTTTCTTTTTTTGCCAGTTGACCGCCTGCAATTGTCGCTTTGCTAGAGAAAGATTGCATAGAGACATTTCCTGTGGTTAATTATTGCTGATGTTCTCAGTGTTCAGTGATCAGTATTCATTTCCTGACTATTGAAGCGTAAAGCAATCTCTCAAATAAGCTTATACACAGTATGATGATCAGTATCTTTATGACTTTTCACTTTTTATTACGTTTACGTTTGTAATCTCGTTATAAACTTATATCAGGGATATTTCTAGGATTGTGAATTGGGGCGGGGGTGTCGACCTCAAATTGGGGGTGTTCGGAGCTAATTAGTATGCATTTTGCATGCATACCATTGTCACTTTACCAAATTTGGGACGTGTCGACCTCAAATTTTGTGGAGGGGTGTTAGGCGGTTTTAGGAGGTGTGAAATATCCCTGCGCTATATGATTGTTAACTGTTGTTCAAAATAGACTTTTTCTTTAGTGATTTTCATGCAATCTATGTCTTAAACTAGATCAGGGGTGGCCAGACCTGTAGTAACCAAACCAAAAGCCATTTTTGCAAATTTTCCAAATCTTGAGAACCGCATTGACTCACTATGGGTCGCGACCCAACTCTCAATGGAAAATTATTTTATTCGTTTATTTAAAGAAATTATTATAATTCACAATTAATTAATGTTTAACGGATTAGAAAAGAAGTAGGTTGAAGAATCTTAACATCACCAACCAATCAGAGTCACCCATTGACGTCTATTAATAGCCTAGACTGGTCGATCATGGCCTATAGCCTGTAATTGCAGCAACTGAGGTTAAACTTCCGCCATTTTTATTTAGCATTATAAGCCAGCCGCCGTTGCTTGCTTAAAACCTGGCTCCCTTTTCAGAAAATTGGCCTATTTGATGAAAATGTCGGCGTGATCCTGGTAAGTGCTACTAAGTGCTGCTAAGTGTTATCTGTCAAACATTTGATATTATATCGCTCAATAAATACTGATTATTGACTTTTAAAATTGCGTCGAAACAAGCGTTGAAAACGTCTGCACACCTTATCTTTTTAAATGCGTCTCAAAATCAACGTTAATTAACATTAGCCTCTCCTCGCCCCAATATTCTGGCTGGGATCAAAGGTGAGATTTGCGAGAAGCCGATGAGAAATTTTCTGGGGAAGAGGGGAAGAGTTGGCTGATTGTCAATATGATCTATGCAGTTGTACCACAGCGTTTGGCCACTTCATTGTAAATCACAATCAATAGGGAGCGTCAAATAGTTGTCATTAAAAGGTTAACATTAGCTCAAAAGTTATAGCTCTTAAACCAACTATTACCATAATTTTTTGCGGCGGACACTCTCCCTATAACCCGCTAGATTACCTAATGACCATTAGCTCTGTCGTGACTGAGTAGCGCGGCAGCGGGGACCTTATTCGGGCCTAGAATGGTCGTGAGATTCATGCAAAACTCATGGAAATATTTTATCAGGCCCATTGTGGGTACTCACTAATGTTGGTCTGCAGAATCCTCGGCGCCCCTCCCTCATTCCTAAACCTTGTCTACGCCATTAATAATGAAGAGGTGTAAGCATACTGAGCATAGACGTTTGTCGCAATCTCTCGAGATGCGGTATTTAATGTCTGTAGATGCTCAGTGTTACCTACTGCCAGACGCTTATTGGGCTACAAAATGGGGTCCTGGAAACTGCAGTTAATTAGGGGCCGTCCATAAAGTACGTCACGCTAATATTTTAGTTTTTGTTTAGAGTTAAAGACGATGACGACGACTGAGCGATAACCAACCGAGGCGATAGTAACTGATCTCGCTTTGACGACTATTTGGAAACGCCAGAAGGCTTCTTCATCTTCATCATCTTCTTCTTCTTCTCCCTCTCTTTCTCTCGGTTATGAGCTATGACGACGGAGACGCCACGACAGCAGTCCTCGAGTCGAACGATTCGCCGTCGAGAGAGGCGGCGCTCAGGATCTGCGCCATTTTCATCGGAATCCTCGGAACTCTCGCGAATCTCGTGGAACTTGCGTACCTATTCTACTCGAAACTTCCGCACAGCTGTCAACATCTGATGGTCAACCAGTCGAGCGTCGACGCCTTCACCTGTTGTTTCCTGACGCTGTCCTACATCATCAAGCAACCGCATCTACACGCCCTCGACGGACCGTCGGGCGTCTGGCTGTGTACGCTCTTCTACAGCGATACGATCGTCTGGGTCGGGTTGTCAGGGTCCATCGCCAACCAGGTCCTGACATCGATACACCTGTACCTGTTCTTCAGACGCAGGACCGTTCACCTGCGACTGAGTCGAATGTGGATGAAGTACCTGGCGATCGCCGGAGCATGGGTCCTCGGTGCCGCCATGAACAACCCGTTCCAACTGTCGACGTACGTCAGTCACGGCGACTGCTACCTTAGCGGTCCGTGGACCAGCACCAAAGGTCACCTGGCCTACGGGGTCTTCGCGTCTTTCGGTTGGTATTTCGTCCCTCTGGCGGTCTGCGGGTTCTGTCTCGGAAGTCTGATGGGTTCGGCCAACACTGTAAATCCGAGCGACCTTCACGCTCGGTCCGAAGAAGAGGAAGGCGGCGGTGTTCTGCCGTCGTCGTCGTCGTCGTTCGAAGGCGAAGGAGAAGCGGTCGTGTGGCCGGCGGTCAGAGCGGTGAATCTGGTGCTGTTCGGTCTGTTGTGGGGTCCGCTGTACGTGTATCTGGTGTTCTGGAGTAGAGATTATCAGTCGAGTCGGCTGAACGAAACGTACGTCGGTCTTCTGTGTATTGGCTTCGTGTAGATGACCGTTGCGCCTCTTCTGAGGATTTTCTCCTTCTGTCGTTGTAAGCAGCGACTGGCGCCGATCTTTCAGAGATTCCGTACATCATAGATGATGATGATGATGATGATGATGATGATGATGATGATGATGATGATGATGATGATGCTACCACGTGACGACAGATTGACCAAAAGACGACTGCCAGTGGCGGTTCCACGTGGGAGATGAATGGGAATGCATCCTCCCACCGAACTTTTTTATTTTTTATTTTTTGCTTGTGAAGCCTATTTCTGGGTAAAAGTGTAGTAAAATTAGGGGAAAATTCCCTTTTGTCAGTTTTTTTCTGCAAAATTTTTATTGATTTCTTCTTTCTCTTTTCAAGCCTTCCCACCAAATTTCTATGAATTCATTTCACCACCTCCCTTCCCCACCAAGAAATCCTGAAGCTTCCACTGAAGACAGCACTAATTAAGAAAGCAGAACCGTGGATGAATCTACTCTTGAATCGAAAACAAATTAAAATAGGTAAAATATCGTGGAATTATATAGCGCTTTCTTTAGTTATATTGCAGTGGCTGCTATTCTTATGCGCTTAGTATCTCCTGAAATAGCTATATTAAGGGGCCGTCAACAAATGACGTCACGCGATTTTGGTTTTTACTCATTCCTTCCCCTCGTCACACGTCGAGAGAAAAGTCAGACCCCCTCCCCGTCATCGTGTCATCCTTTCAATGTCAAAAGTAATGCTTCTGTTGAAAATATTCATTATATTTATTATAAATGAAGCAATATTCAGAAACTTTTTCATATTCGTTTTTAAAATGAAGTATAATAATTTTACGCGTAAAATACATTCAATTTTGCGGTTACATAAAACTGCGATATTAATAAGAATATTTTAGTATTATGTGACGTCACTTTCTGGAACGGTGGAACCCTTCCCCCGTCGTCACACATCGTCACAATTGTTTGAGTCCCCCCCCCTTAAGTGCATAAAGTCATTTATGGACAGCACCAAAGAAGCTCAATTGTCAGTCAGGCAAAGGTCGGTATATATCCATAAGGCGTTTAGTGCAAAGATCTCTTTAAAATAGAGACAACATAATATATTCTGCCTTCGTTTTTGTTAGAGATAGAATTCCAGTCAATAAACAGCAGTGGCGGCTCCAGTATTTAGTAAGTGGGTGGCCGTTGGGGTGGTAACTTCTAAGCATTGGTGTATTATAACAGAATGTGTTATCAAGATTTTGACCAATTTAAAGAAACAAGAGTCCAGGATTAGATGGCTTACATCCGAAGTTTTTTACGAAGTTGGAAATGAAATTGGACATGCAATTGCATTGATAATTAATCAATGAATCACTCAGAACAGGAGAAGTAGCACAAGACTTGAGAGATGCATTAGTCAGCCCACTGTTCAAGAAGGGAAAACGAAGTGAACCAAGCAATTACAGACCAGTGAGCCTAACGTCTGTAATCTGCAGTCATGGAAAAATACTGAAAAAGAGCATATTGGAACATTTACTATAGGTATAAAAGTGTTAATGACAGTCAGCATGGATTTACAAAGAGACGAAGGAGGTAAAAATTGTTGTACAAGGTTGGTGACGAAAAGGAACAGTTGGGACGAAAATGTATTAACAGTTGAAACAATAAATGGATTCAAAAGTCGTCTAGGAAAACTGTGTTCTTAAATGTTAACAGTGACAATAATGGGTTTCACATAGGATAACTTAGGCTCCGAACCCACTTGAAATTATGTTATAATGTAGCGAAAGTGATAATAGCAAGCATGAGATCCAATAATAAAATATAAGAAGATAGTTTATAAGGCAATTGCTAGATGGCGCTGATGGCCAGTAAGGTAGTTTAAATAAGGAATAAATTAATAATAATAATAATAATTAAGGACCTTTGATAATAATAATTATATAATAAATAGGTGAAAGGCCTAGGGAAGTTAGGCATAGAATGTCCAATAGAGGGCGCTAGGTATTGTTGAGTTATAGCCCGATAGGTAGTTGCAGTATAGCACACCTCTTTAAAGGTAGTATCAGAGTCCTATACATAGAGGTCCCTTAGATGGCCACGGGGCTGGTATACTAAGTTTCGACTTGGAGTGCCAAAGTAGGTGGAGGTACCTTCGAGGTACTACATTTCCGCTAGGGAAGTGGCAATCCACCGCGGAAGCGGTTCCCAAGGGGCAGGGTTGTGCCCATCAAAAGATAAGACCGCGGCGCGTTAGGAGAGGGAAGGAGTCCGTGGAAAGGCCCGGTAGATCCCTAGGTAGTACCTGAAGAGCAGAAGAGAGAGGTAGTACCTGAAGAGCAAGACGAGAGAGGTAGTACCTGAAGAGCAAGAAGAGAGAGGTAGTGCCTGAAGAGCAAGAAGAGAGAGGTAGTACCCGACAGAAGAAGGTAGTACCTGAAAGAGATATAAAGGTAGTACACGAGAAATAGAGAGAGAGAGAGAGAGAGAGAGAGAGAGAGAGAGAGAGAGAGAGAGAGAGGAAACAGCCATATAATAATAAAACCTTAGCCAAAAAGCTAAGTCGAATACCCACCCGCCTTAATTGAAAGAAAGATAATCCTGTTAGCGGCCGACGTCAGTCATCCTGGTAGATTAGCAATAAGGCCGGTTCGCAACAATAACATTATTATTATTATTATTATTATTATTATTATTATTATTATTATTATTGTTATTATTACTATCATTATTATTATTATTTTATTGCAACATATGGTTAATTTATAACATTGAGTAAGCAATACAGCGAGAACATTATTGGCACTTTGCTTTATAAAGCGATAATTCTATAGAAAAAGGAGAAACGTGGAGGCACCATAACAAAAAGTGAAACAGCCAACAGCTATGGGGCTGTCCATTGATTATGTCAACAATTTTTGCGCAATTTTTGACCCCTTGTCAACAACTGTCAACTTTTAGTTAACTTCCCCCCAATAAATACGCCAAAAACTATTGACCCCCCCCCCAGATCAATGACAGGTCCCCAGTAACAAGGTTAATATTTTTTGCGATGATGACCATGTTTTCCCTTTTTTGCTCGTCGAGTGTCAAAATGTGATGGTTATGACCTTTTTTGCCAAGCTTTTATCCATTATAATAAGTAGTATTCCATGAAATTTCCTAGCTTTTGATTTTTGATTATTTGTAAAAAGTGAAATTGTTGACGTCAACTTCTCTTGACCCCCTCCCCCTGTCAACAACTGTCAAACTTTTTCAAACGCCCTCCCACCTAAATTGTTGACGTAATTAATGGACAGCCCTTTGTCAGCTGGTCGAAATCAAAAGCGCATATTATTTGCTAGTACATTAATGTTTTTCAAAGCATTTTTAAGCAAATAGAGCCAATGGAAAAACATTGTAGCACTCTTTCTATTTCTTCGTTTGCTGTACTTCCGATTCAAACAGCGTTTTAGGTAAAAATTTCGCTCTTGCTTGGGTAATGAAAAAGCGTATTGGAAATGACAATTACATAGAAGACGACGTCTGGCAATTCGTTCAGGAGTATTATCAAGCATTTTAAGAAATACTTTCTTGAAGTGATGAATGAAATCTTCAAAGCTAAGCAAATTTTGACGGTTTTCGCCATTTTATTTCCTCTGAGTAAGCACAACGATATTTGAGATCAACGTGTTAATGCTTTTAAATATAGAATTTACATTACGTTTACTTTTACAAACGGCTTAACGCATAACTAAATTCTTATATATATATATATATATATATATATATATATATATATATTCAAAAGGCCACAAAATAGGACAAGACTCTTACTGGCTGAAATATTTTTCTGTCATGCACATCGGAAGAACAGAAGTTCGATCCAGAGGAATGGTAGAATTTAGCATTCATATATTCATTTAAAGTCGCGGTGCCTTTGACTCTGTTGAGATGATACGGCACGCTAAGGGGAAGAACTTCGATTTTAGATGGGTTGGACATTGTGCCTATACCATTCACTACCAAAACTTAGGAAGACAAGCAGGTAGGTTTCCAGAGGTGACATGCAGGGGTGCTTTAGCAGCTGCCCGCAGGCACTGTACCTGCTGAAAGTTTCTCGCACCAGAGGCTTCTGTAAAGCGCTCTTGACTATGGCCTTCGCCAGGCACATAGCGCTATACAAATTGACAATAATAATAATAATAATAATAATAATAATAATAATAATAATAATAATAATAATAATAATAATAATAATAATAATAATAATAATAGAAACTCATGAAGACATGTGTATTATCAGCATACAATGGTGGTCAATAGAGAAATATGAAAGTGATTACCGTACTTGACAATGTTAAGCAAAGTGAAGAGATGACAATGAACAGATTCAATGAGAACATCGCCGTAGGCCTCTACATGGGAGCTGAATTTGAGTGAATCTTAAACTGAGTAGGCATTATGAATGCAGTGCCATTCCGACGCAATAGGCCTATAGTCTTATATTCCAAACCAACGCTAGAGTCCATGGACACAGATGGAAAGGTCGACTTATGAGATAGGGCCTACTATAGACAAATAGAACAAACTAAGAGCTGCGACTTTTCAAATATATAAATATATATTTCATATGTTACAGTCAACACGTGTAATTAGTCATTACACGAAATGACTAAAAGTTTCAGTCATTGTGTGAAGACCCAATAGGGTCAATCATTTCATGCATTAACACAGCCTGAGACACAAATCGCAGTCTTTTAGGATTATATCAGCGAATATAGCGGCCAGTCAAAGTGTGAAATAAATCATTGGAAAAGTTAGTCATTGCATGAAATGACTGGTTATTTTAGCAATTGCATGAAATGATTGACCCTATTGGTCACCCTAATTACACACACACACACCACACACACACACAGACACACAAACACACATATATATATACAGTATATGTATATACAGTATATATATATATAGTGAAAATATATATTTATATAGCAGGGAAACTGTTAGCAAAGTAGTAGTAGTTGTTGTTGTAGTCGTTGTAGTAGTAGTGGTAGTAGTAGCAGTGGTAGTGGTGGTGCCAGCAGTGGTGGTGGTGGTGCAGTGGCAGCAGCAGCAGCAGCAGCAGCAGCAGCAGCAGCAGCAGCAGCAGCAGCAGCAGCAGCAGCAGCAGCAGCAGCAGCAGCAGCAGCAGCAGCAGCAGCAGCAGCAGCAGCAGCAGCAGCAGCAGCAGCAGCAGCAGCAGCAGCAGTAGTAGCAGCAGCAGCAGCAGCAGCAGCAGCAGTAGTAGTAGTAGTAGTAGTAGTAGCAGTAGTAGTAGTAGTAGTAGTAGTAGTAGTAGTAGTAGTGTGTAACAAATAGTGACAGAGAATAGGAGTGCCAAACAATGAAAATATTAAATCTGTCAATGATTAATAAAGACAGAAGCGGAAATCGCAGTCTTATAGGATTATATTAGCGTGAATAGCGTTCAATAGCGGTAAGTGTTCAAAGGCTTTATGCAATAAGGCGGATCAGTCAAAGTGTAGGTTACGGAGGGAGACAAGCAGGTATTTTTCCAGAGGTTTTGTAATAGAAACCCAGAAACACATGTGCATTATCAGCATTAAAATTAATGGTAGTCAACAGAGAAATATGAAAGTGATTACCGTACCAGATTTGCGGAAACATAACATTGCAATAATAATAACAATATTTAGTATTATGTGACGTCACATTTCTGGAACCCTCCCCCGTCATCACACAAATGTTTGAGTACTCCTTAAGTGCGTGATGTCATTTATTGACGGCACCAAAGAAGGTTAAATTGTCAGTCAGACGAAGGTCGGTACATATTCATAAGACGACCAGTGCAAAATTCTCCTTAAAATAGAGACAAAATATATTCTTCCTTCGTTTTTGTTGAAGATAGAATTTCAGTCAATAAACAGACTCCAGTATTTAGTAAATGGAGGCCGTTGGTGTGGTAACTTGTAAGCATTGGTGTATAAGAGAATGTGTTATCAAGGTTTAGACCAATTTAAAGAAACAAGATCCCAAAGTTAGATGACTCACATCTGAAGTTTATTTACGAAGTTGGAAATGAAATTGGACATGCAATTGCATTGATAATTTATCAATGAATCACAACTAGAACAGGAGAAGTAGCACAAGACTGGAGAGATGCATTAGTCTGCCCACTGTTCAAGAAGGGAAAGCGGAGTGAACCAAGCAATTACAGACCAGTGAGCCTAACGTCTGTAATCTGCAAAGACATGGGAAATAGTGAAAGAGAACATATTGGACCATTTGACTAGGTACAGAAGTGTTAATGACAGTCAGCATGCAGGGCCTACGAGAGGGGGCAGGAGTACATTCTTACCCGGGCCCGGCGATAAACAAAGGGCCCGCGCTAACGATAAAAAATGTAAGCGACCTTCTTGCTTGTCAGAATTTATCTAATATGGAGATAAAGAATAACTTTTTTGCTTCTCAAGATTTTTTGAAGTTCTCAATATTTGTCTCCCGGCCCGTATTTTCTCTCGACGTCCCTGGCAGCAATTATTATTATTATTATTATTATTATTATTATTATTATTACTATTATTATTATTATTATTATTATTAGCTAGACGATTTCTATAGCGCAATAAGCATGGCAAAAGTGGCCAAAGACAAGAGCGCTTTACAAAACTACGAATATCCGATGGTAAATAAGTAAGTTAATAATAATAATAATAATAATAATAATAATAATAATAATAATTATTATTATTATTATTATTATTATACTAGGTGTTTACCCGTCAAAAATGACGGGAGAGATTGGCTATTTACCACCCGATTTTGCGCAAATGCAATAGCAATTTGCGCAATTAATTGTCCTTAACTCGCCGTCTTTTCCTTCAATCGAGTTAACGACCATTCGCGTGAATTTTCTTGATAGTCAACATAAGTGTAATGATTTGGCAGTGTCGAACGACATGCAGTGCTTGATTCTCTTGTTTGCTGTGCTGCTTTTGCACGCCGAGCAAACAGCCTGCTACTCATTCTCACTTGATTGTCGCAAACCTCGTGAACGCTGGACTTTTAATGTTTTGCACAGACGGTTAGAAAGAGGAATAAAAAATCTAAACAATGGTTCAAACCTCATCTTCTTAACTCTTATATAGCCTGAGATATAGCAAATTCAAAACAATTAGGAAACTTTCTCAGAATTCAAAACTTTCGCGAAATTCACCGATAATACTTATGTTCAAACATTGGGGTCATCGGGTTAGAATTGATAGATCTTTGCCAAATGTCAACCGATTTTAAAACTTTTTGGTTTATTTTGTTCCTTTTACAACTTTGCCGCTGACCAAAGTGGGGTTACCGCTGAAAATGTTTTGCTAGGGGGGCTTTGAAATTTTTAGGGGGAGAGGGTGATATTTTAGGCCGTAAAGTGGACTCTACCCCCATATTTTTTTGTTTTGCACGGACGGTTAGAAAGAGGAATAAACAGTCTAAGCAATGGTGCAAACCTCATCTTTTTAGCTCCTATATAGCCTGAGATATAGCAAATTTTAAAACGTTACAGCAATCATTTCGGAAGAACGCTTTTCCAAAAATTAAATCCCCATTACGGTGACGGCGTCTGAAAATGTAATCCCCACTTGAGGTGTTAAATTAAAAAATAGGTATTGAAGTTAGGAAGGAATAAATAAATATAATAACGGGGGCAGGGCATTGGGAGAGGGAAGGGAGGTTTGGGAGAAGGAAATTGGGTTGTACGGGTTTTCGGAGCAGCGTTGTGTAGGTTTGGAAACGGGGTTTGGGGCCGGTGGGGTAGGGCGGAGCGGTGATGGGTTGGGGCCGAGGAGATTTGGAGAGGGATGGAGAGAGGTACGGGGGTTGGGAGAGGGATGGGGAGAAGGAAGAGGAACGGGGGTTTGGGGCCTGTGGGGTGGGGTGGGGCGGGTAGGGGTTAAGGCCTGGGGCGATTGGGAGAGGGATGCGGAGAGGGAAGGGGATTGGGAGAGGGATGGGAGAGGGAAGGGGATTGGGAGAGGGATAGGAGAGGGGAAGGGAACGGGGTTTTGGGGCCTGTGGGGTAAGGCGGGGCTGGGATGGGTTGGGCCGAGGCGGGAATGGGTTGGTGCTGGGACGATTGGGAGAGGGATGGGGAGAGGGAAGGGTAACGGAGGTTTGAGCTGCAATTAAGACGCTTCGTTAAACGCTCCGTTGATTATATTATACAGTTTTGATTAAACAATATTTGGTTGTCAATGACAACAGCGTCTTGCAAAATCTGCCGTGTATCGTGACCGACAGACAGATTCGCCGGATTCGCCGGATTCGCCGGACATCGAGAATTATATAAGAAGATTACCACATATGGTTAGTTTATACCACTGAGAAGTCAATTGGATTTCGACAGAGGCGTAGCGAAGAGGGACAGGTGGGGGCATATGCCCCCGGGCCCCGAGGTGAGGGGGCGCCAAAATCGGGTTTTTGGGTAAGCTAAACAGTTAAATTCATAATAAATAAGAAGAAACAAGTGCGGCGACCTTTTTTGTTCGTCAGGAGTATAAGGAGAGGGGCGCCGTAGAGAGTTGAGGGGCGCCGATCGAGAGAACGATGTGACGACCTACCTATTTTTTGCTCGTCAGCAGTATTGGGGAGGGGGGCGCCAACGATACCTTTTGTCCCCGGGCGCCTCTGAATTTCGAGCATGTGAACACATTATCTTGATCTTTTCTTTCTTTATAAAGCGATAATTCTATGGGGGCAAAAGAGAAAGCATATATAATGCAGACATGGGTCAATTACGTTTTAAGCAATTACAATTACATTACAATTATACGGATTTTTATCAATTACAATTACAATTACAATTACAGCCAATTACATTGGGACCAATTACAATTACAATTACAAACATGTCAATTACAATTACAATTACAATTACTTTTCATTCCTCTTTCTGCTTCTTTTAAAAAACTCAAGTGTCTAAAATAATTAACATAAATTAGTTCAACAAATTTATATGCTACGGCCTATTTAAAAAACCGTAACACAAAGTTTCACAAACCCGCAAATGAGACAACAAATTTGAAGTAGCCTTTTTCGAGCATGACACTAATTCACCACACAACCGGCATTTCACTTTAATTAGCATTTGCATTGGAAACAGCATTGTTAAAGTCATCTTGACTTTTCAAATAATTCCATATTACTCCTGCTTGATTTACGCTCATCTTTACTGGTAGCTGGCATTAAACTTTTATTCACAAAAAGCGCAGCCGCAGAACACAGGAAGTAGACATATGATAAGCTGGTTCCCTTCCAATTTGAAAGGCAGTAAAAAGTAGGCCTAAATGCCGGTAAGTAAATGTTTGCATGGCAACTGACCAGAGCAGTGAGTCCATTTACCAATAACCGTTGTGCTTTGACAATTCACTAACCATCCAATGTATTCACTGCGATACATTCACAGACTGACAAGACTTCGGCTCATACTGTACATGCTAATACGCTATTAGAACTTATAAAACTCACATTCCTGTAATTGAGTAAATCAATTACAAGAGCTCAATTACAATTACAATTACACACATGGTAATTACAATTACAATTACATGTAATTGAACTTTCCACAGATCAATTACAATTACAATTACATTGGCGAAATGTAATTAATTACAATTGAATTACAATTATAATTGTTATTGACCCATGTCTGATATAATGCAGGCACCAAAACAAAAAGTGAAACAGCCAACAGATAGGTCAGCTGGTAGAAATGAAAATGGCATATTATTTGCTAGTGCATTAATATTTTTCTAAGCATTTTAGTCAAATACAGCCATTAGAGAGAGTTATTAAATCACTCTTTCTAGTTCTTCGTTTGCTGTACATCCGATTCAAACAGCGTTTTAGATACAAATTTCGCTCTTGTCTAATGAAAAAGCGCATTGGAAATGAAAATTAGATACAAGACGTCTGGCAATTCTTGTATTAGCAATTCTTGCAGTCGTATTATCAAGCATTTAAAGAGATACTTTCTTGAAGTCATGAATGAAGTCTTCAAAGCAAGGCAAATTATGACGGTTTTCGTCATTTTATTTCCTCTTGGTAAACACAACAAGAGTTGACATCAACGTGTTAATGCTTTTAAATACACAGTTTTGCACTACGTTTCTTTCTATAAACGGCTTAATTCATAAAATCTTTCGATATATCTATATTATATAATTCTCTATGTAAGGTAAGTTTGTTAAGTTTGTCAGTCACGATACACGGCAGATGTTGAAAGACGACGTTGCCATTGACAACCAAACTTTATTATCGAAGGAGCGTTTGACGAAGCGTCTTCATTGCAGTTTAACGAATCGTCCTGATTCCCTGCACGTTGTACGGCACCGCTGGGGCGCAGTACCCCGTGTGGTGCCGTAGGCCCTACTTGGGACGCAGTCCCCCCGTGTTGGATCGTAGCCTGTAGACCCTACTGGAAGGGGGCGCAGCCTCCCGTCGTATACCAAGCCTAAGCCGACGTGGAGGCCGCAGGTCCTACTGGGACGCAGCATCCCGTCAGAGTCCAATCCGAAGTCCCCGAGGGATGCCGTTGGCCCCACTGAGGAGCGCAGCCCCACGTGTGGTGCCGTAGGTCCTACTGGGGGCGAAGTCCCATGTGAGGCCGTAGGCCTTACTGGAGGCGCATCCTCCCGTGGGAGACCTAGCCCCAGCTCCCCGTGTGGTCTATATCCTCCACCGAAGCACAGCCCTCCTGGGGAGAAAAAGTCCCAGCCCTCCGTGGGAGACAAAGCCCCTTTCAACCCCTTTGGATCTGTAAGCCCAAATGAAGCCGTATGCCCAAAAGGGGCCGTAGGTAACACTGGAGGGCGCATCCTCCGTGGAGAAACAAATCCCATTAGAATCGCAGGTCCAAACCGTAGTCGTAGGTTCCGTTATGGTGTGCAGCCCCCTGTGGTTGGGGGGGGGGCAAGACTATCCAGTGAGCATATTGAAGGAAAATGTTTAAATAATAATCTTTGCATTCACTTTACATTTTCAGATTTTAAAAAAAAATTTTATATGTAATAATACGAACTTTTGCAATAAATCGTGGAAGGAGATAGCCACTCTCCCCGTCATTTTTGACAGGTCAACAGCTAGTAATATTTTAATTCTCCTATAAATACATCGTCACAGCAGTTGTGATCCAAAAAGGCATTCAGGCTAAATTTTTATCAATGCATCATTGCAGGTCCAATTTCGTACAATATCAAAATTTTTTGAATATCATATGGAAAATGTTTGACCTAATGGTAGTTTATTTAAGACGGAGCTGCTGTGGCTGAGCACTCCGAGGAGGGGCCACCTTATCGACCCAACACCGTTCGAGATAGGCGGTAAAGAAGTGGCTTCATCCAACGAGCTTCGTCTCCTGGGGGTGCTCATCGACTCTTCGATGACCCTCGTCGGGCACCTTAGCGCCGTGACTCGCTCTTGTTTCTTCCAACTCCGGCAAATTCGGGAAGTTCGTCGTTATATAACAATACCGGCCGCTATTCATCTTGTCCGTGCTCTGGTATTCTCAAGACTGGACTATAGCAACAGTCTCCTTCTCGGACTACCTGGGAACCAGCTCAGTAGACTTCAGGCCGTCATCAATGCCTCGGCTCGGATTATTTTCGGCTTGAGGTGGCACGATCATGTGACACCTGCGCTAAAGGACAAGCTCCATTGGCTTCGGGTCCCGGAGCGTATATTATACAAGCGGTGTTGGTTAACTTTTCCTGCTCTTCGGGACCCAGCCTGTCCCGATTACTTGGCATGCCTAGTACGACGACAAACGACGACTGGGTGCCGTCTCCAGCTGAGATCTAGCAGCCGCCACCGGCTGTACGTTCCTCTTCCGGCCAGGACTCCGAAGTTTGGCGAGCGTTCTATGACTCGCGGTAACCCACGTCTGTGGAACGCGCTCCCTGATGCGCTGGTCGCGACTACTTCACCTGAAACTTTTGCTAAAGAGCTGAAAACGCATTTGTTCACCATATCGTATAGTTGACCGTTTGACTGTACAGCGCTTTTGGTTTTGGCCGATGGCCATGTTACGGCGCTTCACAAATCGTCGAATAATAATAATAATTAAGATAATTGCACATAACTATAATCAAGCAGTCCGCTGAGGGGAAGAACTTCGACTTTTGACGGGTTGGACATTGTGCTCATACCACATCCAGAACTTAAGTTATTAAGGAAGACAAGCAGGTAGGTTTCCAGAGGTGATATCCAGGTTTTGTAATAAAAACACACAGTGGCGTAGCCAGGATTTTCCGAAGGGGGTTACAAATTTCTTCGGATTTTGGAAAATCTTGACAAGCAAAAAAGGTCATCAGGCGTCACTTATTATTCTGCTTAGTTAGTTAACTAGTTACATGGTTGTAATATGGAATAATGGTGTATGAGCGCAGATAGCGACATCTTATACAACTATATTGATATTGATATTTTTGGTGCTTATTTTTTGCTGCTTTCCTAAACCCGATTTATGATAATAATCATTAGAAATTGTTTTGGTCGGCCAGCTAAGGGGGGTTTAACTTCCAACCTTCGTCCTTGGCTAGGCCACTAGAAACACATAAAGACATGTGATTATCAGCATAAAATGGTAGCCAATAGAGAATTATGAAAGTGATTACCGTACTTGACAATGGTACGTAAAGTGAAGAGATGACAATGAACAGATTCAATGAGAACAGCGCCCTATAGGCCACTATATCGAAGCTGAATTTGAGTGAACAAGACAAACTGACGTCAACAATTTCATTTTTTACAATAAAATTAATAAATACCAGAATGAATTGTAATGTAATAGTCGATGCATTTTTCCTCTTTGGTACTCACTTGCTCGCCCGTCAATAGCCCACCACTTTAATAATACTTAACCGTTTGCGCCCTTACCTAGAACAAATGTGTAGAGATATTTGACATAATTAGTGGACGGCCCCTTGTGGGGGTTAAGGTTTCAAAGTAGTTTTTGATATGATTTTAGGGGTCACCGAAGGTTTGACAGTTGTTGGGGAATGGGAGGGGTGTTAAAAATTGGCAAAAAAAATTGTTGACGTAATTTGTTGGACAGCCTATAAAGACAAATTAGAGAAGATTTTACAATAGAACCTCGCTTAAGATCTCTTTTAAATAAATCCAAAATCAAATTATAGTCAGACTAGGAAAGGCGAACTAGAATGGATTAAGAAAATTTTGATGTTTTAATAGCGACATCGCAAAATGTAAACGGTGTTTCTTTTCTCTCTTTCCTAATCTTTACCCGATTTTAACAGGAACACTATTGACAGGCCATTGTGGATGCGAACTGGTCGTGAGGTGTAGGATTAGAGACGGTAACAAGTTTTATCTGATGAGGTAAAATAGGCAGAGAGTGGATTTGAATACTCCCTTGTGATTGTGTAATTTATTTTTAGAACTGCTTTGAAGCTTCTTCTGTGATTTTCTAACGAATTACTAACTCAACGCTATGAATCCTCCGATACGATCATTTATATATCCGCTTTGGGCGTAAAACAACGTTGACTTCTTAAATTCGTTATCACTATATTTGCGTAGAATCTAATTAATATTGTCGTATTAAACAGTCTATGATATTGAAATGTGTTGGATTCCCTAGTTTCCTGTCACGTGATTGAAACGCCTCAGAATGTGGCTGTTTACGTTGGTCGTCGGATGTCCTTCAAATGGAAAACGTTAAATGGATCCATTGTTCGATCATGGTCCCTCTATCGATCATCAGATCGGACTCTGAAGAGGATCTTCGTCAGTTGGGATGAGAAGCACCCTATGAATGAAGACTTTAGATACGGTCTGGATGTTGATAAAGATTTCTCCGGTGAACTTTATCTAAATGATACGCAAATGGAAGACGCTGGAACTTACATTTGTGGAATTGAGACAGATGGACAAGGAACATATTATAGAGCAGAATTGATCGTGTTGGGTAAGAACATGTTCAATTAAATTGATCACAAAATACTACAAATGACCACAATTGAGATTATTTCTTCGAAAACGACACGAAATTATTAGTCATTTAAACATAGGCACAAAAAAATCATGATTTAATAAAAGATCATTGGTTCAAAACTATAAAATGTCAAAATGACGTTCCTGCTAGGTTGTTACTATATTCAAGATCCATATACACTGTGTCCACAAATAACGGGGCCCCTAAACATTTAGTAATAGCAGGCGTGAACCTGAATGGAATTACATAAAATTTTAATCGCATGTACTCACATCTGTTACTGTTAAGGATGCTACATTTCACTTGAATCAACCAAATCGTTTTAGAAAATTTACCCTTTTTCCCAAAGCGATCAAAACTTTCATTTTCCAATACGGCTTATTTTGTGTTGCGGGAAAGGACGTCGTTATTGATGCCCACGTCTTTTGCGTATACGTCCGGCGTTTTCCAAATCCCTCTTGACATCTTTCGGTGTTTCGGCACTTTGGTGCACAAATTTGATTTTCATATACCCTGGTATAAAGATCAATGGTGATTACTTCTGAAACACGCTACGCAAAGAGCATCTCCTCCCGGCCATTCGTTCTGTGTTCGGACAATTCTTCATCTTCCAGGACTACGCACCAACCCACCGTGCTCGCCATACGGTTGTACTGCTAGAGCAGCTGAGACACCAGACTTCAGTGGTCCAGCTCATTGGCCGCCGAGCAGTCCAGATCTCAACCCTGTGGATTATAAAATTTTGGGGATTTTGAAGGAGCGCGTCTACCGCGGCTGCCAGATTCAGAACGCTGATCATCTGAAAAAACGTCTCATTGAGGAGGGGCGCCATTTGGACTAAGGAATAAGAGACAGAGCTGTAAATCAGTAGCGGGAGATCGACTGCGTAAATGCATCCTAGCAAAAAGAGGACAATTTGGATCTCTCATTTGAACGCCTTTATTGCCCGAATTGACGTAAACGAAAAGGCAATTGGAATATTTGGGTGACGTCATTTAGAACCTAATTCTTAGAAGACTTATACATCTTGCATCAAATTCACACGAAACTGCTCAGTTTTGCCAGCAATAGATGTTTGTTTTAGTGTGTAAAATTTTATGTAATTCCATGCAGGTTTACGGCTGTTATTACTAAACATTTAGGGGCCCGTTATTTGTGGACACAGTGTAGTAAACGCGTATTAAACAGGACCAAAGATAAGCAGTCTTACCATTTATCATCGGAGTAGGTAGGTGCTAAGCTCATATTTTTCTCAATGGCTCATTATGAGCTTGCTTCTATGGCGGAATTTTGCCTGAACGCGCTCCAGTTTCAACATCTTCATAAATATTGCAAGCAGTGTTTATTCTAGCCACCTAGACATTCGAGGAGTTTTTTTAAAAAAATTTTTTGGGGGAGAGACAGACATTGGGGAGGTCATGTTACTTTCCAAAATGTAAACAAAATTTGGAGGTGGGGGAAATTTCAAACTTGGAAAGGAGGAATTCCCCAGAGAAGATCTAGAATAAACACTGATTGCAAGCGTCCCATAATCCTAGAAATCCAGTTTCTGTCTCTCTGACCTCATATTCGTCTCATAAAATGGTCATAGAGGCTTTGCTCATGATTTGCCAGCAGATATAAACACGATTTATATATTATATATATATATGAGATACTGTATATTAGACGCTTTCAAACGAGTGCGGAAATGTATCATCTACAGCAATCACTTGCTAATCGATTCGCGCAATTGCTTCTACAATCTCTACCCTAGTCAGAGACATAGACGTATAAGGTACTCGTTAAATTTAAAGCTATCGAAACAGTAATGTTCATAATCACAAAACACTCCATCATTTTACTTAATACTTATAGTTAGTCTAAGGAAATTCTTCCAATTTCTTTCAGATAGATTGAGCCAGTTAGGACTACACAGCAATGTGGTGTATCTTGTAGAATCAGCACCCAGCTGTACTCTTAGAGAATCCTCTGATCTTCACATTCGAGCAGAATGCACCGTGGGTTTCTCAGGCTATTGGATTCCTAAGATGGAATGGAGGTATCATCCAACATGGGAGTCATTCGAAGGATTTGTGTTTACAAATGGAATTGATACTGTTACCAATAAAACGCATGTCACTTCAAAACTGACCTCACATGCAGTCAAATCCGGAAAGAGATCTTACACCGTGTCCTGTAAGACGTACTTTGACCGTGGTAATCAAAACTATGGGTCATGGTCAGCCTCTAATGTTCCGAGTCTTGTCTACATTTGGAATTTCTCTGTTTCTGATACGAAAGACGAAACATTCGAAGGTGCTGTTTCCTCTACAAGCCGACTCGATGAGCACACGATTGCAAGATCTTCTTCAAGTGGATGTGAGCAGAATTTTTCCATATCGTAAAACTTAAAAGACACTAAGCTAAATATTCAGCCACCATACTGTACATATTTCTATTTGAAATAGGCTCGAACATTTATAATATTAAGATTCTTGCTCTGTTTGTCTAGTTTGTCTGTTACCTTCAAGCGTTCTGATTGGTCACCAATCGACGTTGCGAAGTCGAATGCGTAACCTCTGTCCTGGGCTGTGCACGAGGCTGTTGCCATTGACAACCATTGTCTATTATTTTCTAATCAACGGAGCGTTCAGAGCGTCTTAATTGCAGCTCAAACCCCGTTCCTTTCCCCCTCTCCCCATCCCTCTCTCAAACAAACCCCCCCCCCCACCCCTCTCTCCCTACCCCCCCCCCCCCACACCCTCTTCCACCCCTCCCTCTCCCAACCCCTTCCTCCCCCTCCCAACCCCCAAAACCCTCTCCCTCCCTCCCCAACCTCCCAAACCCTCTCCCAACCCCTTCCTCCACCCCCCTCTTCCCAACCCCCTTCCTCCCAACCCTCTCCCAACCCCTTCCCCCACCCTCTCCCCATCCCTCTTCCACACCCCTCTCCCCATCCATCTCCCAACCAACCATCCCTTTGGTTGAGCTTGCCTGTGTGCCTCCGGAATATACCCCCCTCTTTCCCTCCCGAAATCTACCGCAATTTGACGCAAATGTGCAACGTCATGCCCTATAGATTAGCATTTTGAGATTTTTGCATAGCTACGGAAATCTACCGCAATCTGACGCAAATGTGCAACGTCATGCCCTATAGATTAGCATTTTGAGATTTTTGCATAGCTACGGAAATCTACCGCAATCTGACGCAAATGTGCAACGTCATGCCCTATAGATTAGCATTATGAGTTTCAAATGTTCCGTTTAGTACTTTAAACTTTAAAGGTCCCTTTTTATAATTCCTTACGTTTCTATCGATTCCTGAAATTTTTATCCCCGGGTTTCTTGCAAAGGAATTAATTATTCATCGATTATTAGTTAAATTAAATGCATGTTTGTGCAGCGCCGAATGGTGAATAGGAGTTTCGTATAGCACATATATCTCAGCGGTTATAAACGTTAGAAAGACGCAGTTACGCTTCGCTTAAAGCTAATTTTATAGAGCACATTAATTATTCATCGATTATTACGGTAGTTAAGTTAGAGGCATTTTTGTGCAGTGCCGAATGGTCAATAGGAGCTTCGTATAGCACCTATATCTCAGCGGTTATAAACGTTAGAAAGACGCGGTTACGCTTCGCTTAAGGCTAATTTTATAGAGCACATTTAGGCCCGATTTGTGTAAGCAGTTTATGTTTAATTTGTTTGTTGGAATATTCGTTGCCTCGAACGAAGCGAGCCTGCACTGAAGAGAGAAGCGAGTGCGAGCGAAGCGATCATTTTTTTGTATAATATTAAGATCCTTGCTCTGTATGTCTGTTACCTTCAAGCGTTCTGATTGGTTGGCTGTGTGAGCGTTCTGATTGGTTGGCTGTGTGACGTTCTCATTCGTTACCTTCAAGCGTTCTGATTGGTTAGCTGGGTGAGCGTTCTGATTGGTCGTTCTGAAATCTTAGGCTTCGCGAAATGCGACGCGAAGCGAACGGCGACGCGAAACGAACGGCGACGCGAAGCGAACGGCGACGCGAAGCGTTTGACGAAGCGTCCGTTGCAGCGTCATAGTGTGTAGGCCTACAACTCGCGAAGCGAACGGCGACGCGAAGCGAACGGCCACGCGAAGCGAACGGCCACGCGAAGCGAACGGCCACGCGAAGCGTTTGACGAAGCGTACGTTTGCGGCGTCAGAGCTTGGCTACGTGGCGTATGTACGTCATTGAAACGTTGTTCAGCAGCATGAATTCAATGATTGGGTTTTAGTATTATCCTGTACTGCGAGCGAAGCGAGCGCGAGCGAAGCGAGCATCTTTCTAGTTTACTGATGATATTGCGCTAGAATTTCATACTCTACGTTTTCTTTTCAGACCTTCTTTCTGATTCAAAAGACGAAACATTCGAAGATGCTGTTTCCTCTACAAGCGGAGTCGATGAGCACACAAATGCAAGATCTTCTTCAAGTGGATGTTAGCAGAATTTTTCCATATCGTAAAACTTAAAAGACTGTAAGCAAAATATTCAGCCACCATACTGTACATATTTCTATTTGAAATAGGCTCGAACATTTACTGATGATATTGCGCTAGAATTTCATACTCTACGTTTTCTTTTCAGACCTTCTTTCTGATTCAAAAGACGAAACATTCGAAGATGCTGTTTCCTCTACAAGCGGAGTCGATGAGCACACAAATGCAAGATCTTCTTCAAGTGGATGTTAGCAGAATTTTTCTATATCGTAAAACTTAAAAGACAGTAAGCTAAATATTCAGCCACCATACTGTACATATTTCTGCTTGGCATATGCTTTATGCTTGAGCATTTACTGATGATATTGCGCTAGAATGTCATACTCTGCGTTTTCTTTGCAGACCTGTTTTTACTGATCGGTTTGGTGAGCGTAATAGCATTGCTGATTGGTGCACTGACATACGTCGTTATTTGCAAAAGAAGGGAATGGACGCAATCAACAAGTGAAACGCCATTATCAATATTTCTATCAATATTATCGTTGTTATCATGAGTGTAGGCTAATAATCATCGCCATCATCATTAAATGTTAGCGTGCATTTTACTTCGACCTATCATCGCAAAAAACTCCTGTAGTCCCACTTATTCTCTTGATGTTGGCGAACTAAAACAAACAGGGCGACGACGTAAAAAACGTGCAGAAAATAAAAAAACGCTAATAATGTTTATTATATCTATGCTATTTATAAAGGCCTGCAGACTCCTAAGTCACTTATTTTCAAAATGTCCACAGATTTGGCAGATAAAGGGTCAATGCCTTCGGAGACAGCGATGGAAGCAAACACAACTGGCGATGTCGTTTACGAGACCATTCAATACGAAGACGTCGGCTACGAAATGCCTAATCTTACATATTCTCCAGTTGAAGGCGACATTGGTTACAAAATGCCAAGTCCGATCGCTGCTTGCAGAAGAATTCCTAGCGACTCAGAGGATCCAGATGAAGAATTTGACGAAGAGATGATTTTATCGTCACAATATATCACCACTTTGACCGATCCGTACAAGAACTCGTTTGATGAGCATTGTTCGCTGGAAAACACCCGATCCTCATATCTCGAGATCATTTATGAAAGTGAACATCCGAGGGCATCCGAGGACTAAGAAGGAAACAGAGGAGGAAACAGATGAAGAAGCAGGGGAGGAAACAGAAAATGAACCAGAGGGAGGAAACAGTGAAAGAAAGGCGGTTTCTGCCAATTACACCCAGTTACTGCGAGATACCAATTACACTCCATTGATATTCTAGTACTTTATGACTTAAATTCAATTCAAATTTGCATGAAACATGTTTTGATATTTATTGACTTAGGGGTCGTCCATAAATTACGTAACGCGGTTAGGGGAGGGGGTCCGGTCATTTGTTACGGAGTGTGACGACGGGAGGGGAGTCCATAAATGTGACATAAGTTACGTCACGTAACACAATAAAAAAGTCAAGCGATGACTTTTGACATTTTTTTGCTCAGCAGGGTTTTTGGAGAGGGAAAAAATACAAGGATGACCTTTTTTGCTTGTCAGGGTTTTTGGAGAGGGGAAAAATACAAGGATGACTTTTTTTGCTTGTCAAGAGATTTCGGAAGACGAAAATGGCGGGGAGTCGGCCCGTTATTGCGTCATATTTTAGGGGGTCTGATGTTTTGTTACATCGTGTTACGTTAGGGGAGGGGTAAAAAAGTGCCAAAATCGCGTTACGTTATTTATGGACGACCCCTTACAGTAATTGTCTATTTGAACATTTCTGTATCCAGAGCAGAGCGTGTGCGTTCCATGTGCCTCACTATAGGCCTAGACGTCTAAATTATAATAATAATGTGATTTAAAGTGGTTTAGGAGGTTAAGTAGGCCTGTGTGAAAACCACTGTCGTAACTCTACACATTCAATATCCAAGAACGGTATTAGATATCCAAAAATGGTTTCTATGATAGAGTATAACTCTTCAATACTTAAAAACCAAAATACATCGCTTTCTTTATATATATATATATATATATATATATATATATATATATCACCTACATCTCATCTTTCTTTTTTGCCAGCTGACTGCCTGTAATCGTCGCTTTACTAGAGAAAGAATGCATAGAGTCATTTCCTGTGGTTAATTATAGCTGATGTGCTCAGTGTTCAGTGATCAGTATTCATTTCCTGACTATTGAAGCGCAAAGCAATCTCTCAAATAAGCTTATACACAGTATGATGATCAGTATCTTTATGACTTTTCATTTTTTATTCCGTTTACGTTTGTAATCTCGTTATATCAGGGATATTTCTAGGATTGTGAATTGGAGGGCGGGGGTGTCGACCTCAAATTGGGGGTGTCCGGAGCTAATTAGTATGCATTTTGCATGCATACCATTGTCACATTACCAAATTTGGGAGATGTCGACCTCAAATTTTGTGGAGGGGGTGTAAGGCGGTGTTAGGAGGTGTAAAAATATCCCTGCGTTATATGCTTGTTAACTGTTGTTCAAAATAGACTTTTTCTTTAGTGATTTTCATGCAATCTATGTCTTAAACAAGATCAGAGGTGGCCAGACCTGTAGTAACGAAGAGCCATTTTTGCTAGTTTTCCAAATCTTGAGAGCCACATTGACTCACTATGGGTCGCAACCCAACTCGCAATGGAAAATTATGTTATTCATTTATTTAAAGAAATTATTATAATTCACAATTAATTAATGTTTAACGGATTAGAAAAGCACTAGGATCAAGAATCTTAACATCACCAACCAATCAGAGTCACCCATTGACGTCTATTAATAGCCTAGACTGGTCGATCATGGCTTATAGCCTGTAATTGCAGCATCCGAGGTTAAAGTTCCGCCATTTTTATTCAGCATTATGCCAGCCGCCGTTGATTGCTTAAAACCTGGCTCCCTTTTCAGAAAATTGGCCTATTTGATGAAGCTGTCGGTGTGATCCTGGTAATTGCTACTACCATCTGTCAAACATTTGATATTATATCGCTCAATAAATACTGATTATTGACTTTTAAAATTGCGTCAAAACAAATGTCGGAAACGTCTGCACACCTTATCTTTTTAAATGCATCTCAAAATCAACGTTAATTAACATTACCCCCTCCTCGCCCCCATATTGGGGCTGGGATCAGAGGTGAGATTTGCGAGAAGCCGATGAGAAATTTTCTGGGGAAGTGGGGAAGAGTTGGCTGATTGTCGATAGGATCTATGCAGTTGTATCACAGCGTTTGGCCACTTCATTGTAAATCACAATCAATAGGGTAACGGGAGCGTCAAATAGTTGTCATTAAAGGGTTAACATTAGCTCAAAAGTTATAGCTCTCAAATCAACTATTACCCTAATTTTTGCGACGGACACTTCCCTCCCTTCCCATAACCCGCTAGATTACCTAATGACCATTAGCTCTGTCGTGACAGGGTACCGCGGCAGCGGGGACCTTATTCGGGCCTAGAATGGTCGTGAGATTCATGCAAAACTCATGGAAATATTTTATCAGGCCCATTGTGGGTACTCACTAATGTTGGTCTGCAGAAGCCTCGGCGCCCCTCCCTCATTCCTAAACCTTGTCTACGCCATTAACCCATTAACTGGGTGCCCCGAGTAACACTCGTCCATTTTACGTTGAGTTACAAATAGTTGCCCAGTTAAGGGGTTAATAATGAAACGGTGTAAGCATACTGAGCATAGACGTTTGTCGCAATCTCTCGAGATGCGGTATTTAATGTCTGTAGAGGCTCAGTGTTACCTACTGCCAGTCGCCTATTGGGCTACAAAATGGAGTCCTGGAAACTGTTGACCTCAGGGTCATCGGTCACGGTTGCAGCATTCCTGCTCAAGTTAATTAGGGGGCCGTCCATAAAGTACGTCTCGCTAATATTTTAGTTTTTGTTTAGAGTTAAAGACGACGACGACTGAGCGATAACCAACCGAGGTGATAGTAACCGATCTCGCTTTGACGACTATTTGGAAACGCCAGAAGGCTTCTTCATCATCATCTTCTTCTACTCGTCTTCTCCCCTCTCTCTCTCTCTCTCTCTCTCTCTCTCTCTCTCGGTTATGAGCTATGACGACGGAGACGGCACGACAGCAGTCCTCGAGTCGAACGATTCGCCGTCGAGAGAGGCGGCGCTCAGGATCTGCGCCATCTTCATCGGAATCCTCGGAACTCTCGCGAATCTCGTGGAACTTGCGTACCTATTCTACTCGAATATTCCGCACAGCTGTCAACATCTGATGGTCAACCAGTCGAGCGTCGACGCCTTCACCTGTTGTTTCCTGACGCTGTCCTACATCATCAAGCAGCCGCATCTACACGCCCTCGACGGACCGTCGGGCGTCTGGCTGTGTACGCTCTTCTACAGCGATACGATCGTCTGGGTCGGGTTGTCAGGGTCCATCGCCAACCAGGTCCTGACATCGATACACCTGTACCTGTTCTTCAGACGCAGGACCGTTCACCTGCGACTGAGTCGAATGTGGATGAAGTACCTGGCCATCGCCGGAGCATGGGTCCTCGGTGCCGCCATGAACAATCCGTTCCAACTGTCGACGTACGTCAGTCAGGGCGACTGCTACCTTAGTGGTCCGTGGACCAGCACCAAAGGTCACCTGGCCTACGGGGTCTTCGCGTCTTTCGGTTGGTATTTCGTCCCTCTGGCGGTCTGCGGGTTCTGTCTCGGAAGTCTGATGGGTTCGACCAACACTGTAAATCCGAGCGACCTTCACGCTCGGTCCGAAGAAGAGGAAGGCGGCGGTGTTCTGCCGTCGTCGTCGTCGTCGTCGTCGTTCGAAGGCGAAGGAGAAGCGGTCGTGTGGCCGGCGGTCAGAGCGGTGAATCTGGTGCTGTTCGGTCTGTTGTGGGGTCCGCTGTACGTGTATTTGGTGTTCTGGAGTAGAGATTATCAGTCGAGTCGGCTGAACGAAACGTACGTCGGTCTTCTGTGTATTGGCTTCGTGTCGATGACCGTTGCGCCTCTTCTGAGGATTTTCTCCTTCTGTCGTTGTAAACAGCGACTGGCGCCCATCTTTCAGAGATTCCGTACATCATAGATGATGATGATGATGATGATGATGATGATGATGATGATGCTACCACGTGACGACAGATTGACCAAAAGACGACTGCCAGTGGCGGTTCCACGTGGGAGATGAATGGGAATGCATCCTCCCACCGAACTTTTTTATTATTTATTTTTTGCTTGTGAAACCTATTTCTGGGTAAAACTGTAGTAAAATTAGGGAAAAATTCTATTTTGTCAGCCTTTTTCTGAAAAGCTTTTATTGATTTCTTCTTTCTCTTTTCAAGCCTCCCCACCAAATTTCTATGAATTCATTTCACCACCACCCTTCCCCACCAAGAAATCTTGGAGTTTCCACTGAAGACAGCGCTTATTAAGAAAGCAGAACCATGGATAAATCTACTCTTGAATCGAAAACAAATTAAAATAAGTAGAATATCGTGAAATTATATAGCGCTTTCGTAGTTGTATTGTAGTGGCTGCTATTCTTATGCGCTTAGTATCTCCTGAAATAGCTATATTAAGGGGCCGTCAACAAATGACGTCACGCGATTTTGGTTTTTTTACTCCTTCCTCTTCCTCGTCACACGTCGAGAGAAAAAGTCAGACCACCTCAAATATGACGTCACAACGCGTTGACCCCCCGTCATCTTGTCATCCTTTCAATGTCAAAAGTAATGCTTCTGTTGAAAATATTCATTATATTTATTATAATTGAAGCAATATTCAGAAACTTTTTCATATTCGTTTTTAAAATGAAGTATAATAATTTTAAGCGTAACTTTGCGGTTACATAACACTGCGACATTTATAACAATATTTTAGTATTATGTGACGTCACTTTTTGGAACGGTGGAACCCTTCCCCCGTCGTCACACATCGTCACAAATGTTTGAGTCCCCCCCCCTTAAGTGCATAACGTCATTTATGGACAGCACCAAAGAAGCTCAATTGTCAGTCAGGCAAAGGTCGGTATATATCCATAAGGCGTTTAGTGCAAAGATCTCCTTAAAATAGAGACAACATAATATATTCTGCCTTCGTTTTTGTTAGAGATAGAAATACAGTCAATAAACAGCAGTGGCGGCTCCAGTATTTAGTAAGTGGGGGGCCGTTGGGGTGGTAACTTCTAAGCATTGGTGTATTATAAGAGAATGTGTTATCAAGATTTTGACCAATTTAAAGAAACAAGAGCTCAGTATTAGATGGCCTACATCCGAAGTTTCTTTACGAAGTTGGAAATGAAATTGGACATGCAATTGCGCTGATAATTAATCAATGTATCACAAAGAACTGGAAAAGTACCACAAGGATGGAGAGATGCATTAGTCAGCCCACTGTTCAAGAAGGGAAAACGAAGTGGAGCAAGCAATTACAGACTAGTGAGCCTAACTTCTGTAATCTGTAAAGTCATGGGAAAATACTCAGGGGCGCAAATATGGCTTTGTCCCTCGTGTCCTGACACGGGTGTTTTTTGGGAAGGTCGTGTCCCTATGGGCGTGGACACGGTTGTTTTTTGCTATGAAATAACAAAAACCATTGTTTATTTTATTATCGAAAGTCATAAAACCAATAAAAGGTCATCACTTCTCTTAATCAAAGTTAAGTCAAAAGAGAAAAAATGTCATCATCACACTCTAGCAGTCTTAAGTAAACAAAGTCAAGAAATCTAAAAAAAGGTCATCGCCTGAGAAAAAATTAGGACACGGCCGTTTTTCTGACCAGGTTTGCGCCCATCATATTGAAAGAGAGCATATTGGAACATTTACTAGGCATAAAAGTCTTAAAGACAGTCAGCGTGGATTTACAAAAGGACAAAGGAAGTAAATTGCTGTACAAAGTTGGTGACCAAATGGAACAGTTTGGACGAAAAGGCAGTAACAGTTGAAACAATAAATGGATTTAAAAATCGTCCAGGAAAACTGTGCTTTTAAATGTTGAGAGTGACAATAACGGTTTTCTCGCAGGCTAACTTAGCCTCCGAAAGACCGAAACCACTTGAACCCACGTTATAACTATTACTATTATTATTATTATTATTATTATTATTATTATTATTATTATTATTATTATTATTATATAACATATGGCTAGTTTATAGCAAAGAGAAAGCAATTGGATTTCGAGCATGTGAGAACATTAATAGCACTTTGCTTTATAAGGCGATAATTCTATGGGGAAAAGAGAAGGTATAAATAATGCAGGTACCAAAACAAAAAGTGAAACAGCCAACAGTTATGTTGGCTGATAGAAATGAAAAGCGCATGTTATTTTTGCTAATGCATTAGGCCTAACAGTTTTCAAAGCATTTTTAGTCAAATAGAGCCAATAGAGAGAGAAATTAAATCACTCTTTCTATTTCTTCGTTTGCTGTAGGCCTACATCCGATTTAAACAGCGCTTTAGATATAAACTTCGCTCTAATGAAAAAGCGTATTGGAAATGACAATTACATACAAGACGACGTCTGGCAATTCGTTCAGGAGTATTATCAAGCGTTTTAAGAGATACTTTCTCGAAATCATGAATAAAATCTTCAAAGCTAAGCAGATTTTGACGGTTTTAGTCATTTTATTTCCTCTTGGTAAGAAAAACGAGATTTGACATCAACGTGTTAATACTTTTAAATACACAGTTTTGCATTACGTTTATTTCTATAAACGGATTAATGTATAACTAAAACTTTCGAGATATATATATATATATATATATATATATATACTTTCGATATATATATATATATATATATATATATATATATATATCGAAAGTTTTAGTTATACATTAATCCGTTTATAGAAATAAACGTTATATATATATTCATATTCAAATGACCACAAAATAGGACAGGGCTCTTATTGACTGAAATATCTTTCTATCATGTACAATGTACATCCGAAACACAGGTTCGATCCAGAAGAAGGATGAGATTTAGCAAAAGAGCATTCATATCAAGTCGCGATGCCTTTGAATCTGTTTAAATGATATGGCACGCTGAGGGTAATAATAATAATAATAATAATAATAATAATAATAATAATAATAATAATAATAATAATAATAATAATAATAATAATAATAATAATAATAATAATAATAATAACAAGGTTTAAAGTGGTTCACTAAGGACTGCCCTGTGAGAGAACCACTTTGTTCCGATTTTTGATGGGTTGGACATGGTGCTCATACCAAATCCAGAACTTAGGTTATGGGGAAGACAAGCAGGTAGATTTACAGACGTGATATGCAGGTCTTGTAATAGAAACACACAGTGGCGTAGCCAGGAAAATATCCCGAAGAGGGTTACAAATTTCTTCGGACTTCGGAAAATCTTGACAAGCAAAAAGGTCGTCAGTCGTCACTTTTTTGATTGAAGATGATTTTATTTCTACTGAACTCACAACAGGTGCATATGCAAACTAAGAGTACATATAAGTAACAAACAAGATAGGCCTACGACCCTAATTAACAAAGTAAAACATAAATGTAATACAATAAAAATAACACATTTGGGTAATAACTGACAATGATATAGGAATTCCAATAAGGTAATGTCAAATGATACAAATAAACCAGTATGTCATTGGTAATGCAAAGAACCTCTATAACAATTGTTAAATTATCAAGTACCATTATCAAGTAACATAATTGACAAGTAACATTACAATATATATATATATATATATATATATATATATATATATATAAAAAAAGGTTTAAAGTGGTTCAATAGGGACTGCCCTGTGTGAGAACCACTGTTGCTCCCGTCCAGTCTAATATCCTAAACTACTGAGGTTTATTTTGAACTCGTTTACAGTTGTAGCCGTTACTATCCCCTCATCCAGTTCATTCCATCTGTCCACCACTCATGCACTAAAAAATGCTGTTTATGTCTCCCAACCCGTTTTTGAACAGTTTCATGATGTGTCCTCTGGTTTGATCATACTGCTTCATTGTAAAGAATCTTTCTCTTGGCATTTCCACTTTGTTTGTTAGTATTTTGTATGTCTCGATCAAATCCCCTCTCTCTCTCTTCTTTTTTCAAATTCCAGGGTTGTCAATCCACAGTGATTTAGCTTTCCTCATAGGTTAGTTTATGATATCCCTTGATCATCTTTGTTGCTCTGTGTTGCACTCTTTCTAAGGTCTCTATGTCTTTCTTCAGGAATGGACACCATGCTTGAACACAATACTCTAAATGTGGGCGTACCAATGTTTTGTAAAGTCTTACTATTACATCCTTCTCTCTGCTCACTATCGTTCTTTTGATCATACCTAGAATTTTGTTGGCCTTCTTAGCTGCCTCTGCACATTGCAGCATAGACCTAAGGAAAAGACAAAGCTTTACTTAGTCAAATGGCTAACATGTTTTGCAAAAATTACAAATATCGGTAAACTCGAGCATTTCTGTTGATGATATTGCGCTAGAATTTCATACTCTACGTTTTCTTGTCAGACCTTCTTTCTGATTCGAAATACGAAACATTCGAAGACGTTGTTTCCTCTACAAGCGGAGTCTATGAGCACACGATTGCAAGATCTTCTTCAAGTGGATGTGAGCAGAATTTTTCTATAGGGCCTATCGTAAAACTTAAAAGACACTAAGCTAAATATTCAACAACCATAAATATTTCTATTTGGAATATCGGTAAGCTTGAGCATTTCTTGATGCTATTGCGATAGAATATCATACTCTACGTTTTCTTTTCACACCTTACCTCACTCTGACACGCCCACTCAATCAGACATCCCTGAAAATTTGCAACCGTGCCTTCTCATGCGCCTCACCTGAACATTGGAACTCGATCCCAGCTTCCCTCCGCAGACTTGGACACTTTCAAACTATAAAATCTGACTCCTCATTTCCTATAATTCCCGCATTATCTCCTCAAGTCTTCAGGTCTAAGCTTAAATCATTCCTTTTTCTAAAATCATATCCTCCATAGCTGTAACAACCTAGCCTCACTGCCCTTTGGATGTTGACTATTGCCTGGCTGATAATATACCTTCCCCATAGCTATTTTAAGAGAGGCTGAGCGCCTAAGAATAAGCAGCTACTGTTGTGCTGTTTCCAAGGCGCTATAGAAATCCACGAGATTTTACTTTACTTACTTTATTTACCTTCTTTCTGATTCGAAAGACGAAACATTGGAAGACGCTGTTTCCTCTAGAAGCCGAGTCGATGAGCACACGATTGCAAGATCTTCTTCAAGTGGATGTTAGCAGAATTTTTCCATATCGTAAAACTTAAAAGACACTAAGCTAAATATTCAACAGCCATAAATATTTCTATTTGGAATATCAGTAAGCTTGAACATTCATTTCTTGATGATATTGCGCTAGAATTTCATACTCTACGTTTTCTTTTCAGACCTTATTTCTGATTCGAAAGACGAAACATTCGAAGACGCTGTTTTCTCTACACGCAGAGTCTGCGAGTACACGGTTGCAAGATCGTCTTCAAGTGGAAGTGAGCAGAATGTTTCCATATTATCGTAAAACTTAAAAGACACTAAGCTAAATATTCAATAACCATACATATATTTCTACTTGAAATAGGCTTGATCATTTCTGGAAGATATTGCGCTAGAATGTCATACTCTGCCTTTTCTTTTCAGACCTGTTTTTACTGATCGGTTTGGTGTGTGCAATAGTATTGCTGATTGGTGCACTGACATACGTCGTTATTTGCAAACGAAGGGAATGGACGCAATCAACAAGTGAAACACCATTATCAATATCTTTATCAATATTATCGTCATTGTTATCATAATTATCATCGCCGTCATCGTTAAATTTTTTGAACCTATTTTTTTCTCCCTCTAACATCATGGGCGTCCGGAGCGGAATTCAAAGGGGTGCAATGCACCCCCTGGAAAAATTGTGGTTATGAAAAAAGTAAAATTACTTGTTTCTTTCATCACAAAACCTCGTTTTGCACCACTTGGAAAAATTTCAGCTGACGCCCATGCCTAACATCGCAAAAATACTCATTTAGTGATTTGGATTTGGTGTGCCATCGGTTGATGCTCTATAAATCTATGGTCCTGTCCGCCGGTCAGGCAACGCATTGAAATTAAACACAGCCTAGTAAATATTATATGGCACAGGCAAACATGAACAAGAACAACATGGCTGACGATGAAGCATCCAAGGAAGCATCTAATCTAAATCTAATCTAATCTTAAACTTCTATAGCGCCACTTTCATAATGCATAGGAGCATCAACCGATGGCAACACTATGAATTCATTCCTCCCCCACCAAGAAATCCTGGAACCGCCACTGGACGATAAAATTGGCGCTCGCCTACTCCGAAACAGTTCAT
This sequence comes from Metaphire vulgaris, assembly GCA_018105865.1. NCBI lineage: Eukaryota > Metazoa > Annelida > Clitellata > Crassiclitellata > Megascolecidae > Metaphire > Metaphire vulgaris. The sequence goes on along the minus strand of CM030867.1, from coordinate 2,179,443 downwards.
AAATACTATGTCACCCCAGCAGTGGCGTGGCCAAGATTTTCCTAAGGGGGGCTATGACTTCTTCGCCAAATCCTGACAAGCAAAACGAAGGTCGCCGATTAGTTGTTATATATTTATATGAGCGCTATTTTGCTTCTTTTCTTCTTTTTTGCTACATAAACCCCGATTTATAAAATATCCAAAAAAGGAAATTTTCGTCGGCCAGACAAGACGGGCTTAGGTCCCAAGCTCCCCACTTGGCTACGCCACTGCACCCCAGTGCTTAGTCAGAGGGCAAACAGCAGGCTATGGAGGAAAGAACAAGCGGAAGAGAATATAGTTAGGTCTAGATTAGGAGATACTCAATTCATTGAAACATCTGACTGACAAACGAAGACAATCCCAAATATTTATGCCTGAAGTAGAAAATTCTCTCTTACTGAGTTCAATGTTGATTCTAGAAACGTTTGACAACGAGTTAAAAAACCAAGTTGAGTGAACATGTTTTGAAATATTTAGAATAAATGGAAAATATTGATTTTGGTCAGATTGCAATGGTTTATAAACGAGAAGACCAGTCTTATATATTAGAATTCTTTGATCTAAGCTCATTGCTATTTATTATAGATGCAAAAACGTTGGAAAATAATAAAAAAACGTTGAAAACGTAAAAACCGTTACAAAATAAAAAGAAACATTTAAAAACGTTGAATAAAAAAACGTTACCCACGTTTATCTGAGTGAGATCAGGAAATGTGCCTTACCCACCCACGGGGAATAAATAATCAGGCCACACTATGCAAATCGACTGTGAAATTAAATAATCAGCAATAGGGGTCTAATAGGCCTACTGGCAGAAATTGCTTACTCTATGCTGTAAGTAAGTAAAGCTACATGACCAGCTAATAAAGTAATCGACTATACTCTATAGCCAAACAGCAGAAAGCTAATTAATTAGCTCGTTATAGCTAATTTCAGAAAATCTGTTGACAAAAATTAAAAAACGTTAAAAACGTAAAAATGTGGGAAAAGAAAAAACGCAAATAACGTTTATTACATCTATGCTATTTATAGATTCGTGCATACTCCTAAATCACTTATTTTCAAAATTCGTACAGATTTGGCAGATAAAAGGTCAGTGCCTTCAGAGACAGCGATGGCAGCAAACACAACTGGCGATGTTGTTTACGAGACCATTCAGTACGAAGACGTCGTCTACGAAATGCCTAATCTTGCATTTTCTCCAGTTGAGGGCGACATTGGTTACGAAGTGCCAAGTACGATCTCTGCTTGCAGAAGAATTCCAAGCGACTTAGAGGATCCAGATGAAGAATTTGACGAAGAGATGATTTTATCGTCACAATACATCACCACTTTGACCGAGCCGTACAAGAACTCGTGTGATGAACATATTTCGCTGCCAAACACTCGGTCCTCATATCTCGAGATCATTTATGAAAGTGAACATCCGAAGGCATCCGAGGACCATGAGTCCAATCGCTCATCCTCATCTAATGAAATCGGTGAAGGAAAGAGAAAAGGAACCAAAGAAGGAAACAGAGGAGGAAACAGAGGAGGAAGCACAGGAAGAAGCAGGAAAGGAAACAGAAAATGAACCAGAGTAGGAAGCAGTGAAAGAAAAGCAGCTTCTGCCAATTGCAACCAGTTGCTGCTATATACCAATTACACTCCATTGGTATTCTAGTAATTTGCGACTTAAATTCAATTCAAATTTACATGAAACATGTTTTGACATTTATAGACTTACAGTAATTGTCTATTTGAATATTTCTGTATCCAGAGCAGTGCGTTTGCGTTCCATGTGACTCACTAAAGGCCTAGACGTCTAAATTGCCAGCTGACCGCCTGCAATAATTGTCGCTTTGCTAGAGAAAGATTGCATAGAGAAATTCCCTGTGGTTAATTATTGCTGATGTTCTTAGTGTTCAGTATTCATTTTCTGACTATTGAATCGTAAGGCAATCTCTCAAATAAGTTTATACACAGTATTATGATCAGTATCTATAGAACTTCATTTATTAATACGCGTTTACTTTGTAATCTCGTTATATGCTCGTTAACTGTTGTTCAAATTAGAATTTTTTCTTTTGTGATCCTTATAATGCAATCTATGTCTTAAACTAGATTGTAAAATGCGAGTAGGTCAAGAGTTTCATCTTGTCATCTTGATCGACTACATGTATGTGATTTTTTCTTATATTTTTCAATCTAATCAGTTAACAAATGCAATCGCTTTGTGTACATAGGCCTATTGTGCATCATCTCCGCTATGAAAACGCAATATTGTACTTCACTTAGCAGCCACCAAAGACTGTTATTAATGTATTTGTCATCCTCAGATTGAAATTTGTCTTTGACTCACTTTTCCATAGAAACGCAAACGAAATTCTCATCAGCAACCTCTTTTTATCAATCAATGTCAATTAATGTTAATGCCTTGAGCTCATCATCAACATAACCACTGCCACCACCGTCGTCATCATCACCATCATCATCATCATCATCATCGTTATCATCATCATCAAATTTCGATCATACGCGTATGACAAAATAAAATGTGTTAAAATACGTGCATATGAATAAAAAATAAAATAGATCCTACGCGTATGTAACTGATCCCAAATTTCACTTCGTTAACACTTGTTCCCCTTTTAATTTCTTCGTGCAGGTAAATGGTTAACAGACTGCGGTAATTGACGCAATTTCATGGCTATGTAGACCTAAGGTACTTTAGGTAACGTATGATAGCACATATGATAAAGAGTCATACGTTAAAATACGTGCGTATGATACAAAAAATATAATACGTATGATACGAATGATCGAGCTTTGATCATCATCATCATCGCAAACCACAGTCTTAGTTTAAGCTTTGCGAAACTTAAGCGATTTAAATCGTTTTTGAACAGTGGCGTCGCCAGGAATTTTTGGTTGGGGGCAAAAGAGGTCTGGAGTGTCAGATTCCTTACCCACCCCTACCCCCCCTTCACAAAAAACTTTCTCACCGGATTTGCGCGAATCTAGTAGGTGGTCTGGGGCAGGTTGGGGGGGGGCAGTTGCCCCCATTTGCCCCCCGTGGCGACGCTAATGTTTTTGAATCTGTATTCGGCAGAGAAACGGATCACTGGATCAGAGCTTATTCTGCTTGACCTTCGGTCGATTCTGTAGGTCCTATCACTGTTTTATACAGGTCTGTTAGAAGGAGGACCCCCCCCCCCCACACACACACAAAAACTCAAAATCCCCCCAAATCCCATGCAGAACTTACACAAATTTTGCATTGAACCGTGTCTTTTCCCCTCCAACCAAGTCGATTCTCCCCGAAAGCCTCAATCCCCTCCAAAAGGCCTGGACTCCCTCTGGAGTCTGGATAAGACACTGCATGGGCCCTATAATAATCGCATTTGCTGAGGATGGACGCAGTTAGTGTTCGAAAAGACTGTATGAGACGGCAGATTGAGAGTCTGCGGACCTGTTTTGCATTGGTGGCTTTCTCGGTAACAGAGCGGCTCTACATGGGGAACAGGGGCGCCCACACAAGGGGGAAAGGAAGCAAATGCTTCCTGAAAAACCTAGGGGGAAGAAATTCCCCCCTGAGTTTTGGTATCACGTTAGAGTAGTATATTAATTCAATAGGCCTCTCAATGACTGCGCAATTACTGGCTTTATTGCAGTGCAATTTTGTAACTTCATATAAGATTACCGGTACTCAATTCAAGCTCAAGTTCATTATTATCAGGCATTCATAAAATGTTATTATTATTGTAACTTTTACGTAGTCATTCTAATGATGAAGAGTGCAAACTTCCTGTGAAATATAAATCGTTTATAACAAACTAATAGACTCACATGAAGTTTACATTCCAAATTAGACTACTGCAACTCCCTCCACTACTGCAGCCTTCCAAATTAAAGACCTCCATCAACAAATTACAATCCATTTAAAACTGTGAAACGGTGCAATTAAATACTGTTAATAATAATTAGGAATTGCTTGTTTCAGTCAGTTGCCTTAAGTCTAGTTACCCAATTTGCAGTTGTTGCAGCTTTAATGCCTTTATCATCTATGTAAAATAATGTAGGTGTGGCTGTTGGAGAAATCTAATTTTTAAAATAAATAGGCCCTACTAAAAGTAGCATTTATTTTATTTGCATTTGGATGTGGTCATATTGCCAATAGATAATTTGCAGGTAATTTTAAATAGTTTGACAGCGCAATTACTGCGATATCTCTCCATAGTTTCAACTTACATTTAATAGTGCTTTGTGGCTGTTGGAATTTTCCAAAAATTAAGAATTAGAAGTTACTGGTATGAGACCTATCCTGGTGCACCAAAGTATGCGATTTAATGTCCAAAATGCACTGAAACTCACCTACGAGCACCTATTGATTTCAAAAATTTTCCAGGGTCATACCCCGGACCCCAGGCTTTTTTCCATGAATTTGCGGGGATGGGGATTGTCAATGTTCAGTGTCGAGTCTTATACGGCTACTTTTTCGTATAATAATAATAATAATAATAATAATAATAATAATAATAATAATAATAATAATAATAATAATAATAATAATGTGGTGTAGATAAATCCCTGCCGGACCCCCGTTTAGGGGCAGGAGAGGAAAGGGATGACAGGGAAGGGGGAACCTGCTTCCAGCAGCCTGGGGGGATGGGCGCCCCTGATGGGGAACGTGGGGAGAGCTTGCCCCTATTGAATGACTGACCCGCCAATGGCCCCCACACTTTAGTGTAGGCCTAATCGTTTTAAGCAACTAGACTAGTCCAGGTTTGTGAAAAATTGCTGGTCGCCATGATTAGAAGCTGACACTTGCCATCCCAACACCCCACTTACCAAATTCTGGAGTCGCCACTGCTTGGTAGAGCTTCGGCTTTGAACCCGGGATATGTTCTACCGGCTCGGGTTAAAACCCCGGACGGTCAGAGAGTTCATTTCTGGGGCAGTCACAGGTCCGCCAGCTGGGAGTGAACGTTAAAATGGTCTGCGTAATGCATCAAGTTTTGCTGTGCTCTGGTATTTTGGCGGCGATAGACAGTGCAGCTCTAGTAGCTGTATTAAACGAAGAAGGTCCGCTATAATAAATACCTGACAAGGCAGCTACACACAATTATCGAACAACGCACAACAACCGGGTCGTCACTTGAAGAGAGGACTCGTCAGAAAAGAAGTTGAGGACGAGAAAAAACGAGGACGAGAAAAAAACGCCGGAGAAAAACTAATTCGTACGCATTCAGATAGTAGTAGTAGTAGTAGTAGTAGTAGTAGTAGTAGTAGTAGTAGTAGTAGTAGTAGTAGTATTAGTATTAGTAGTAGTAGTAGTAGTAGTAGTAGTAGCAGTAGTAGTAGTAGTAGTAGTAGTAGTAGTAGTAGTAGTAGTAGTAGTAGTAGTAGTAGTAGACTTCTTTAGCGCCATTGTTTAGTAGTAGGCCTACATCGGCACCAGTTGATGGTCGCTTCAGTAAATAATCGTATAGTCGTGATCTTGTCCGTGGTAAATCGAGGATGTAGGCCTAATCGGGAGGTCAGTCAGATCTAAACAAACGCTATAAGCCTAACGTGGTTGACGCGCTATTAGGCCTACATTGCATTATATTGCACTGCATAAGCAAGATTTAAAAATTTATATGCCTACCTAGACCTATAGGGCCTACAGAAGCCTAGGCCTACAAAAGTTACGCTGCTCAGCTCTCGGCCACTGGCAAATCTAGAGTTAAATCACATCAATTTATTATATTTAGGCCAATATTAATTTAATAAGCGCCGATGAATAAGCATCTAGGGGCTGTACATTAATTATGTCAACAATTTTGGGCAATTTTTGACCCCCTCCCCCTTGTCAACAACAGTGGTTTTCACACAGGCTTACTTAGCCTCTTAAACCACTTAACATCACATTATTATCATTAACTGTCAACTTTCAGTGACCCCTCTATAATTATGTCAAAAACTGTTGACCTCCCCACTAAGACCAGTGACGGGTCCCCTAAAAAGTTTAGAAGGTTGTTATTTTTGCAGCGATGATACCTTTTTTCCCTTTCTTTTGTTCATCAAGTGCAGGCCTGAGGAGAGGGGGTGCAGCCGGTACATTGTAGGCCTACCGGGGCCCATGGAGTGTTCAGGAGCCCATGCAGGTCCGGTGACGATAAGGTTTTTTTGCTTGTCAGCGTTTTTTTAAAGAATTGATATGGTTTTCTGTTTGTCAGGCTGTTTTTGAAGAGTTGATACAATTTTTGGCTTGTCAGGTTTTTCGGAGATTTGATAAATTTTTCCTAAGGGCCCGCACATTTTTTTGTTCCGGGGCCCGAAATTTCTCTTGGCGGCCCTGATCAAGTGTCATAATGTGGTGGTGACGACCTTTTTTGCTTGTCAGGCTTTCTCCGTTGTAATAAATAGGCCTAATTAAGTCTAGCATTCCATAAAATTTCCTATGAAATTGTAATTATAATTATTCCTATTTTTTATTATTTGTAAAAAATGAAATTGTTAATGTCAACCTCTCTTGACCTCCCTCTGTCAACAACTGTCAAACTTTTTCAAGCCCCCCTAATTTGTTGACGTAATTAATGGAAAGTCCCCTACTACGGTATCAGCGCTCGAAAACGCTATATATAGCCTAGATAATTCAACAGCTTTTACTTACTAACTTACTTCTGTTTTCGTAAACTTCTATGTTCGAGTAATAATTTACATTCCAGATTTAACGTTGAAAAGTTCAATTACGACCCATCCCACTCTCGAAAACGTGGGCCACCTCTGACAGGACCGGCTGAGTCAGACCGATTACTCATCAGTAACTAACCTTATAATTCAATGAACGAATATAGTTCAATCGATCCCAGACAGGTGGTGATCTGCTACTAGCTAACGGCATCTTTTTTTGTTTCATTCTAGGCCTATATTTTGCATACTCATGCGCGGGAATCAGTATAGGGTCAGACAGAAAAATAGTGCGTCGTACTCGGTCTGAGATATCCGTAATCAATTGGATTTCATTATCGTCGTGTTATTAGGGTGTTTAGGCCTAACAATTTCAGCGTTTACGAAGATTGCGGTAATTTTTGGGCCAGCTTTATCGTCAGACTATTGTTATTGTTGTTTGTGGCGGGGCGGAAGGCTACAGCGGCGTTGGTTGTGATGGCGGTGCGTTTGTGTATCACTGCTCATTGGAGTAAAACCAGTCTCGCGGCGTAATCAATCCGTAATCACGTTTATTGTTTTACAGTCTCTTCCGAGTCTCTACCGAGTCCCGGTCTCTTTACGTCCGCGTTTGCGAAGTCTCGTCGGTACCGCGTCGTGCCTGGTCGGGTCAGCGCTTCGAGTTCGTCGACGGGACGCCATGGACTTCGTCCAGAAGGGTCGAAATTATCGAGATCTGCGCGTTCTGACGGACGAACAGATGGCGAGACTGTCTAGGTCAGCGTTCTTTCCCCGTCTCGGGTGGGGGTCGTCGGGGTGGGTCGACCAAATTTGTTCGGTTGTTTTCGTCAGTTTCCGTCCGTTTCGAGGTCCCCGGTGTCGCCGATCTTGTGGATTTCGGATGTTGTTTCCTGTTTTTTCGATTGGCCGAAGTGATTATGTAGATTTTTCGAAGGATTCCGACGCTTTTAAGGGTGTTCCTGTGCCATGTGCTCGTCAGCTGAAGTGTCTGGCCGTTGTATTTCGCTTTCGAAATGCGTGTTTAAATTTCGTTTTCGTCGGAAAGCTTTATTATTATCGGACAGATTTGTCCGCTGAAAATACTTGTAATTTTCGCTTCTTTGCATGAGGCGATTTTTGGTGCGACCGAAGATGTCGGAGGCCACGTGGTTATCAGTGGCGTAAAATACCTTGAAATTCTGAGATTTGACACGGCATTCTAGTTTTGTTATTTGCCTGCACCATTGACATTTGTAAGATGTATAAGGGAGCAGTAATATAGTGATACTATTCTATACTATAGTGATACGATTCTTGCCATGCAACCGGAGGGTAGCCGGTTCTAATCTGACCCTAGTTACTGTGTAGCTACCTAGGGCAAGTTGTTCACTCCAGACTTGCTCTGCACTTAAACAATTCTTCACTTTGTGAATGACTTAATTTGTGTAACAACAATGTAATGATAATTATATCTATTTGTATCACTTATATCGAATATAAACTCTGACCTGCGGGCCAAATCAGGTCTTTGACGAGTTGCTGAGTGGCCTGCAATGTCCAGCAGGAAAGTTAAATACAGTGCATTACTGTGAAACTGGCCTGGCAGCATTGCCATTAACTTTCACAGTATTAACCCCAAGCATAATCCTTCAATTCACTGTTTCTTGACTTTGACCAATGTAGATTGTTGAAACTTTTTGAGAAAACAGTTTGCTTTGCTTCTTCAAAACATTGCCTGATACTTTTTTGCTAATCTGAACATGGCGAGAATGAACTTGCTATGTGTGATGCTGTAAACAGGCTTTCTTGTAAATGAAACTGAACAAAAGTAGCACAAGTTTGCGATCAGCTGACTGATGATTATCAAGAAGCAGCTTTGTCCTTCAATGTCAAACATTAAGCCAAAAGTTTTTAAGCTTGTGTATTGCATGCAGCACAATCCATTCATCGTGCTGACTTTGTGATAGTTGATGTATCATAACATTACTTAGAATAGGATGCAAATTCTTTTGTATAATCACTATTTGTGTTCTCTAATGTGATGTCTATCTTGTGTGAAACAACTGAGGGTTAATTTTGATCTTCACTATTTTGTGGCCCCCATGGTTTGCAAAAAGTGTTTGTGGCTCCTTGCTCATAAGGTTTGTGCATCACTGGCCTTATATAATGTATTTATATCACTTGTTTGCCAATTGATTGATGGATGATTGTATTGCCAGTCCAGTGATTTGTTTTATTACACGCTTTAATCGATCGAACGACTACAACGATGCAGATTTGCATCTTCATGTGATAACGGAACTTTCTGCCCGTGGGGCGGTTTACCCCAAGTGTGGCTGATTCACTCGCTGCATCATTTGTGCCACATTTGCTCATTCCCATTATGACCAATATCTTCATAACCTTCTGTTGATTCAATGAAATATGTGTGCTTGTTTATATTAATGGGATGGAGCTATCTTATGTAGATTTGCTATCTTGTGACAATAGACTGATATTTAGCAACTGCCATGTACATTATGTGTCAGTTTTCATGATTGTTATAGTGGAGGGTTAATTGTCCATGTTAGGGCAAAGGGTAAAATATCTGACTGCTAATTGTTAGAGATCAATTAAAGATAAGGCTTTAATAGCAAGTTTGGATTTGGGTGTAAAGATGTATTAGACCTGTTTAAATTTATTGTACGAGTGAAAATAAAGCAAAAACTCCGAATCTAATCATAGACATCTAGTTTTCTAAGTGTTGATTTTTGACTAATATGTAATTTTTCTGACAGATTGTTACAAAAGTGTTTTACCATACTGATGCATGAAATTACAGGAATTTACTTGTAATGGTCATGTAGCGTGGAATCAACAGATGTAGCACCAGGGTATTAGTGAAGAGTGTCAGTAGATGTTAGATGGTGAATTTTCTGATATATCAATCATGAGAGTTATTTATGATATGCACATTTGTAGAAGTTATTTACATTGGTGGTCCCAGGATCACGAGTGGGAGCAGTTTCAGGGATAATGGATTCTCCAAATGTAACAGAGTTGATGGATTCAGATTTTTTAGTTAAAGATTTCAGTCTGAAAATAGGCTTTCAGAGTTGTAGTCAGGCTGAGAAGTAATGTGAGAAGTAATGTTAGAAGTAAAAAAATCAGTTGTTGGATGGATTTCTGTTCTGGCAATTATCCTGATAAACACGAAAAATTGATTGACAAAAATGGAAGGCATTTACATTATAATGCCAAAATGTTGCTTATATCTCTGTTTGTGCAAAAAATTTTCTTGTTTTTTTTTGTTACATTCTGGTTTTCGATAATAGGTTTTCTTTTTAGATCTGTAGCTAGAGTATCTGGTGCCCAGGGTATACATTTTTTGCCTCAAAAAGTTTAAAGACATTGGTGAAGGCCTTTTTTATTTATCTGACTTTGTTGGGGTGAGGCGTTAAGTGGTAAGTTGTGCATAGAGCGGGTGATGACCTATTTTGCTTGTCATTCTGGCAATACTTTAAACAGGCATTTATCTTGTTACAACCCTGGCTTCTGGTGCCCCACTCCCAGATGGTGCCCGGGGCAGCTTTCTCCCACCTAGCTACGGCTCTGTTTCTTTTCTAAATTGTATATCCACCGCTGATTCTTATGAAGCTTTTTTATTTGTGTGTGTTTCATTACACATCATTTTTGACACGTTGTGTAATAGTACATAATTTTTATATCTGAAGTTGGCAAGGTGATTTTCATGATTAATATTAACCATATACAGTGTCAGACATGTTGAATAATGACTTCAACAGCAAGGGAAAATGTTTTAATATTTTCTGTCTTTAATTTTAGAGATAAACCTTCGCGCATCCAAGTGGAGCACGATAAACGTGCTCGGCGCGAAATCGCCAACAGCAACGAACGTCGCAGAATGCAAAGTATCAATACCGGTTTTCAGCGAATCAAGTCTTTGCTGCCTCGATGTAAAGAAGACAAAATGAGCAAGGTATATACAAGAAAAAGATGTTTACAACTTTACAATATGCTGTATTGTGTCTTGGTAGTGTTTTCGTTGTAAGGGGGTTTAAGCATAGTGAAACCCGCTTAATTGCATAGGTACCATGCAAGCCTTGCTTATGCGATTAACTGGGCTATGTGAATAGCCGGGACGTCTGATAATTAATTGTACGCACAAAACACTATTTCGGGTTTTTATGTTATGCGATTATGCGGGTTATGCAATTAAGTGGTATGCGATTAAGTGGGATCCACTGTACTACTATAATCACTTGGTATTTGTGGCTTACAAGATGCTATGTTGTGTCTTGGTAGTGCTTTCACTATAAAGGGTACAATTGTAATCTGCTGATATTTGTAGTGGCATTTAACTTGTGGAATTTAGAAATTTTTTGTTTGAAACATGCATGCTAAAATGTAGTTTGATATAAGCATTTTGAAATTACCATTTTGGTAGAAATATATTAAGTTCAAGTGGATGGATGCTAATATTTGGATATTTTTGATCCATTAATTTTTGCATTCAGTGGACAATAGCTAGACAATAGTTAAAAGTGAATTTGTTCAAATTGTTAATTTTCTTTCATTTGACTATTAACCATATATAGTCCCTGCACTTCTGTATGAAAAAATAACTCACCCTGTAATTTTGCAACTGGAGTCAGTAAATAAAACTGTAAATAATGTCCCTGACAGTCAGCTGGTTATCTCAGATATTCTATTGTAGTGTAACAATTGGTCAGGCAGCTTCTGTCTGTCCCATATGAATGAATGCTAAACGCAACATTGCCAGCACAAAAATGGATAGTGCCGCTGTGCTCTGTTGGCAGCTCTTGGTTGTTATTTTTAGTACACATTCGTATGTTTGGTCCATCTAAACACAGCCATATATAGTGCTGAAGCTGATGAGTTTTACTCATGGGATATGGTCAAGGCGCCGAAACTACCCGGGGATCGGTCAAAGGTGGCTTATGAGGGCAAGAGCTGAGAGGGTTGTATGAATTTAGACATGCTGTGAAAAATTCAATCTATCATTTAAGACATTTGAATTGACCAAGGGTTTGTAACCATGGGATAAAATTTTAATAATAAATAATAATGAAATTATATAGTTATGATTATCATTTTTAAAGATTTTTTACATACTATGGGATTATTGGAGAAGTTTTGTATAATTGCTGATACAAACGATTTGTTCGCAAGGAAACTTAAACGCAATTTTGTGAGATCTTTTTTAAAGTGTAAAGTGCTCTTGACTTTGGCCCTTCTTCCATGTTTCTGCACTATATAAATTGACTTATAAACTAACTACTAACAGACTAACTAACTGCCACAGATATTGGAAATGCCTTAATTTTTGTCTATTTGTGCTTGGACAAGATTTGCCTTGTGAATTGATAGTGTTTTATTCCATGTTGCTTTTATATTCATGGGTCCAGCAGATCACTGAGTCCACATCAGCTTTCTGAATATTGGATTTTATCTGCTGATGATGGATTCATTTTCCAGAGACAAATTTGTCTGATTATCGTATGGTGCCCTGGTGATGTAGCCGCGCAGCGGTGGAATTGATCATCTAGCGGCGGACGGAAGACCAGTGTACAGCTTGTGGACAGTCGAGACTAGTGGAATATTTTGATGAATGTTATTTTGACTGTATTTTTAAAAGGAATTAGGCATGCAGTTGATGGGCTTTGTATGGAAAAACACACTGATAGGTAAAGAGAGAGACACGTACAAAATTTGTTGTGTTCTGTACGTCTACGATGTGTTGGGATTTGAGGCAGGTTTACATTGTCCTAGTCATATGGCATGTTGAGCCTTGATAGTTTGGTGCAGTGCAATGCTGCATGTTGTAATGTAATTAATGTGCCTAAGCTTTTAACTGAATTGTTCTTTTTTGAAACAGTTTACAACTTCATAAAAACCAATATTGACAACTGAGTACAGTGGATCCCACTTAATCGCATACCACTTAACTGCATAACCCGCATAATCGCATAGCAACATAAAAACCCAAACCAGTGTTTTGTGCGTACAATTAATTATCAAACGTCCCGGCTATTCGCATAGCCCAGTTAATCGCATAAGCAAGGCTTGCACGCACCTATGCAATTAAGCGGGTTTCACTGTATCTTAGAATTCAATCCAAGATCTCAACTCCATTATCATTGCATCAAAGAATTTAAATCTTTGCTCTCAAGTTTATTATAATCTCAATTTGTTATCAAAATATAAATAAAAATTGGCAGCATTCAAATTTCAGTTTAAGAAAATTGTAGAAAACTGTCGTGTAAGCAAAAACAATTTCAGTTTGAATAACATGGCTGGCTGTCTGCGTCAACTGTAATCTACCTTTTTTGTAAAAGCACAGTGGCTGTCTTTCATAGGATCTCATTACTTCTGATATCTGTGTAAACTGTTACTTCTATACTTCTGTAGAGATATCCATTATCCATATATCTAGTCTTTCATTTTGCTGCCAATAGCAACAGGTTTTAATTCGTTGATTTAAATCCACGATAAAATCAACATAGAAATCTGCCTATTGAAAATCACTAATGCTTGTGAGCAATAGTTGCATTAACCCCTTAACTGGGAATCCCGTATATATCCGTCCATTTTACAGTGAGTTGTAACTCAAATACACGGTTAATGGGTTAATCCAATAGGCTTCTTGTAACTGCATATGACAAAAGCATATGCTGCATACAGTATTGAAGTTGTCTGCTGTACATACTGTATACCTACATACGTTTATACCAATGATAAGGCGGCGTTACTGTTTGTGGTTTAGTCTGCCATCTTGCACCAGGCAGTCGAGTACATCAACAGGCTCGAGCAAGAAAAACAGATTATCAGTCGACAGAACGAGGAGCTTCTGAGCATGCTGCAGGCGTTCCGGAGCAGATCACTGTCAGCGCCTCCGACGAAAAGAAGAAAGGACGACGACGGCGACATCATAGCCGCGGACTTTGTTCTGCCTTCTCCCGATTCGTCGGACGATTACGGTCAGAACGACGCGACTCAGTTACAGGACATCGTTGTACGTCTGAAAGAACAGCTGGTCGAGGAACGGCAGAACCGAGAAGCGGCCGCGAAGCTGGCCGACGGTCAGAGGAGTTGTCTTGAGATGGAATGCCTTGTGGAAGAATCCGTGGAAGAACAGGTGGGTTCTTTTGGTGTGTAACCAAGCCTCGGAATTTATCCGGGTTTCTCCAGCGGTCCGCAGAAGTGAATTGTGCGTTGATACGAATTGAAATGAAATTTTTTTGTGGGATTGGGATTAGTTCTTGAGCAATTATGTGTGACGTTTGAGTCGTGATTCGATTTGAATTTTGGTTTTAACCCTTTGGTCCCCTTAAGGCCGATATTTCGGAAGAATTTGGGATTGAATGAAAGAATAATACTGGTGTTAGGGTGTGTGATAGCCGATGTTTTGTTGATGATCTGCATACTTTTGTGATTTGCAATTTGGTCTCGAATTCTGGCGACTTAATACTAGAATCAGTTTTTTTGTTTGTTTTTTATTGCTTTCACTTCTTTCTCTGTTACGTGTTGTTTCCATATTTGATTTTGCACATAGTAAAAGCGATAACATACGTAGATTTGATACATATATGGCTAATTGTGGCTAAAATATTTCCACTTGAATATTGTTATGACTTTTATTAATTGATGTTATTATTTTATCATGTGACATTGACTAATGCTTTATTTGTGTCTTATTTGAAATCCAGTGGTATTTGTGTGACTGTTGCAGATTGTGACGTCTCCCATTACTGAACTACCTTCCGTAATCACACTGCCTATGTTAGTAACGGAACACGAATCGAGCCTCGACCATTTTGTCGAAATTCACGACCGCTCTGCCATGGCCCGCCGTAACCTGGAGACGATCGTCAAAGCAATATACCACGTCGAGGGGAGCGACAGCAGTCTTGCCGAGAAGATGCAGGAGAGCTTCGGAGCGGACGGTCTCGAGCAGGAGGAACAAGCGGAGAGATCTCTGAGGTTCTGTATTCCATCTTCGCTAACGCGTCAACCTCTGGCGTCCGTTCCCGACGTCGGCTTGCGCAGCCTGGAGTCCGGCGCTCGGATTCCCATGACTTTGAATGCCGTTTCCATTCTATTGTCATCGCAAAGATCTTCGGGCGACGCGTCAGTTTTCATTCAGCCAGTGTTGACAGAAAAACTATCTTGATGTTTAGTATACATGTATACTATATACCACTACCATTGAACAGAATCTGAAGGTGTTGAATTTAAATGATTGCTGTTGGCTGAAGGCTTAAGATCAACGGCTTGATTCTCGGCATAGAGTCGGACGTATCTAATTTCACGTTCTGGGGACTGCTCAAAGCCTGACGCTAAGTGGTACGGGCTTCAGGAGGTGGACGTCACACCTCGCGAGTTGAACATGGCCTCAAGATTTCAGGAGCAAATGCAAATTTCAGGACAGGATTATCAATAAGGTGTGATAAGTGACAATAATGAATTGGATTAGAGAGGGTTAAGGTCTTGTAAACATATACAGTATAATGCAAAAGTTAAGGGTGTATAGGAAACAGGTTTCTTACACTGCGTGTGCGTATTTCTTCTGGTGTATTGCGTATCTAGTGCACACAGGACGCGATTTAGAGCGGATGTGTAACTGAGTAGGCAGAAAAATTCACCAGTAACTTTCAGTTTTAATATATTTCACTTGCAGAAGTTGGATTTTTAGCAAGCAAAGGACACGACATGGTTTTTGTGTCGCGTTGTCTAGCATTGTGTGTTCTTGGAATGCCGATTTTTAACTTTAAATTTGGATTTATGTAAGTAGTTGCAATAGTCGAGTCAGTTGGTAACAAGAGCATTGGCAGTAATATTTGAGCTTTTTGGTGGATAAATATCTGTAATTTGTAAGTGGTAACTTTACGAACGTGATTTGTTTTGGTTACCAGCATATATTTTAAATTTTATAGCAAGGTTACAGGCAATTACTTTGAGTTATTAAAGTGTTGTAATTTACAGTTTATAATTATTAAATTTATTAAGTTGACATGTTTATAGAAAACCAGTTTCTGACTTTGACAGCTACAAGAACAAGTTTGTTATTACACGTGGAAGACTGAAATTTTTGTGTGCTAGATTATAATGACAGTTGTGTTTTATCATTGAAATCAGTGTATTGCTGTGTGTGTTGTCCTCAAAAGATGGCAAAACTGTGTTCAGTTCTCAAGGATTCAATATATTTGATTCTAATGCCAGGACACTGTTCAAATTGATAAAATGGATTACTGCAGTCCACTGTAAATGTATTTTTTGTGCTTTTTGATGACTACAGTGGAACCCCGATATATCGAACTCGCTTACAGTGTAAATCCAAGTAAAATACAGTAATTTGGCGTCTAATCAAATCCATTTAATATCGGCATTCCTCTGGCCAATAAACAAACCAAAAATAAGCATTTTCTTGAAATTATCAAATCATTAAGCAAATATGAAGTAAAGCAGAGCATTGCTGAATTTGTGATTTTCCACAAATTATATTTCAAATAAGAAAAGTAAAAATGTCCTCACAAGAAAAATTATACTGTAATTTGCATTTGAGGATCTTGTACAGTATAGATAGAACTTACTCATGTGCTGTGCAGGCTCAGGTTTTGGCAAGTGGGGGCCATTGGAGTGGCAACTATTTTTCTTAAACCTGGACTAGTCTAGTTGGTTGCTTAGAATGAGTGGACTAAAGTATGGGGGCACTGCCCCCCATGTGAAGCCCCCCTCAGCTCAAGTGTCCACTGTACATACAACTGAACCATTCTAATATACTGTACATGTACTGTATAAAGTTACACCATGTACAGTAAGAACAGACTGACAAGTAACAAACATTCACATGCCAAGAGGGTCCATCCAAATTGTACATACACTGTAAGCGCTGAGAGGGGTTGGATTTAGGAGATTTTGCATATGTACGGTGTGCAAACAGGAGGGGGTGAAAATATGCATATGCCTTTTTGAGTATGTACTATATGGATGAGCCAGCCCCCAGATGAGAAAATTCTCAGAGAAAATTATTTGTCAGAATTAACATCACTAGAAACTACCACTTAAATTAAGTTATACAGTATTAAGGAATGTATCATCGAGGATTAACACACAGTATGTATAATAGTGTACAATATGTACTAATTGTACACAATTAGGATAATTGTAAAATATAATTACAGGCAATGTATTTGGTTTTTGCCAATTCAATTGATGCCATTTAAGTCATGATGCAAAATTTTATATAAAAGCAGAGAGCAGTTATGACTTTCGACATGACTGGAACCATTAAAATTACAACACCATACATTTTCTAATAACTGGAAGCTCTAAATTATCTGCCTTTATTTCAAAAACTGAAATACATGTAACTACATTAATCACAAAATGGAATGAATGCATTTAAAAGAAAAGAGACGTCAATATTGTGAATTGAGAACATGAGAAAGAAGAGGGGAATTGATAGAAACTTAAGCAAATAATGACTGGGAAAGTAGATGTGCCATACGATCGATTCTTTACATTGGCACTCTATAGCAGCACAAGAGGCCACAACTGCAAATTGTTTATGTAGAGGGTGGGTCCAAAAAAGAAAAATATTTTTAGTGCAAGGGCTGTGGGCAAATGGAACAGTTTGGACGAGGTGGGAGTGACAGTTGAAACAATAAATGGATTCAAAGGTTACCTGGGAAAGGGGTGGAAGATGGCAGAGTGGGTTAAGCGCTGGAGCGGTATGGTGACGTTGTGGGTTCAAGCCCCGTTAGTACCCCTAGTGGCTTTCACACAGGCAGTAATGCCTCCTAAGCCACTTTAAACCAGTTAAAGCCAGGTTATTAATCGTAGAGAGTTATTATAGTGGTTTTCACACAGGCTAACTTAGCCTCCTAAACCACTTTAAATACTTATCTTAAGCTAATAAAAACTCATGACAAGGCACTCATTACAATTATCAGAAACAATACAGGTACAGCTAAAGGTAGATACCGTACTCGAGTTCGAGCGTTTGGTACTGGCGCCTATCTCCGGACTAGGCAACCAGCGACGTATGTGGCATAAGCCATTAATCTGGAGTAGGTTGCCATTACCGGTACTTTCCCCAGACCCACGTTCTACCATGCAGCTTAACATTGCTCCTCATTTTACCACCGCCCTCTAGCGAGTAAGGCTGAGTCGACCGTATGGCTCCTGTGGGTATCGAACCCGCGACCTTTTGCTCTATTGTCCAGCGTTGTTACCACTCTGCCAACTTCCCGAAACAATATACTGGTAATGACATCTTATGCCCACATTCTATGTAACTTTGATGCTCTCCATTGTATCCATTCTAATATCAAGTTAATTACTGGAATGCATAATATTTTATCAAATTTTACAGCTCTACTAATTTAAAGTCATCATAAAAAGTATATATTTAATGCTAATATCAACTCTTCTCATAATCACATGATCTTACGACCAGTTGAAGATGGGGCTGTCCATAAAGTACATATACCATTTTTGACAGTTTTTACACCCACCCCAATCACAAATCTCTGACTCCCTTAAAGCGGCGTCCATAAATTGCGTCATGCAGGTTTTCTATTTCATTAATATATTAGAGTTTCTCATTAAATTTTCAGCAGTGAAATGGATACCCAACTTCTGACAATGATACCGAATATAACTGAGATCTAAAATTGTCTGTATGTCGGACAAAAAGTCTTAATGAGTAAAAAAACATCCTCTCAAATGCTTTCCCTATATCTCCTATCAGGTATATTTCAGGTTTTTATATGTACGGAAAGTATGACGTCATGGTGGTCCATACTTCCCCTACCCTGTCACAAGCTGTCACACTTTCTTAGACATCCTACCTGAGCATGACATGCTTTATGGACGGCCCCTATGATAGCGAGTCTAACTGAATACAAATTCTGATGGAAACAACGAATGTTTCTAAACGCATAGAAACCTGATAAATCATCATAAATTAAGTTTCACAGACATTTTAAAAGAGGCAATCACGAAATACGTCAAAACCCGCGAGAAACGAAACAGCGACCCAGAATCAAGTAGAAAAACTAAACCAGTGAAACACAGAAACAAGTAGAAAAACAATGCATTGTCAGCAGCAGCTAGACTCATTGGTTGGCTGTCACAAACACAAAAATCATTGATTAAAACAAATTCGAATATGCAAACATTAACACACCTTTAACATTTCTTTAAAATACCTCATAAAATCAAGAGAATAAACCCAGTAAATCACAAGCTGTAAAATACAGAGGAATGCATAAAAAGTGACGAGGAAAAAAAAATCCACAGAAGCCGTCGATCTGCAAAAATAGTTGCTTGGTCGAAAACTTTTGGCGCAGAAATTTTCAAGAAGCGGAGAAGGCGACAAAGATTCCGAACCAAGCAAAAAATTAAGCAGAACATTTGGATGAAGATGCTTCTTCCAGGAACACGCTCAGAGCAACATCAACGGCAACTGGTTGTCTGAAGTCTTGGAACTTGCGGCACAACTCCTAACGGTTCTGGTTTCCTGGTAAAATAGCAAAACAATTATTATTAATATTATTATTCATGAACTTCTATATCACCAGTTCTAAATTTCAAAGGTATCAACTGATGGTACTCTAAATCCATATCGGAAAGCAGCAAGGCAGACTATGAAAAAGAGAAATGGAAAGAGACGCAATTTTACTCTAGAATTGATAGTACTATAGGATTAATGTAAGACAGAAATTATAATAAAACTGCCATAATTTCATAATTGTAGCCAAGGTATTATAGGTATAGCAAGTTGTATCCAAAAATTTGATGTTTATGATAAAGAAACAATTGAATGTATTTGTGAAATGCTTGGATTGAATCCAATACATGATAATACTAAGAACCGTCAGCACTCTGTTAAACTTTGGCTATCTAAGAAAACACTATATTTTGTCAATGGTATAATAACAGAACATGCAATTATAATTATTAGTCAGAATGATGTTTATCTTATGTTGTCTGTGTATGCGAATATAAATCAAACAGAATCTAATGGTATTTATCAATATTAGGGATACACTGACAAGGATAAGGCAGATTATCGGCCAATTACCGATTATCTGCCCCGAAAGATAATCGGCCAATTACCGATTATCGGCACTGAAAGATAATCGGTCAATTACCGATTATTGATTTGTTGAAGTTTCTTTGTTCATCGTAGACTTCTACATATTGTGAAATGAATAAGATAATGTTATTGTGCCATTCCATTCAGAGTTCACATTTGCCAGACAAATGCAAAAGAATTGAAGAAGGGTTGAAAACAGTCAAGAAAAATGCATTCAAAAACACATAGCCACAGAACGGTCTATAGACTCTTCACAGATTTCAACAACTACAATAATTATAATCCACAGCAGAGGTTCCCAAACCATGGCCTGCAGGCAACCTGTGACCCGTTGGCTCTCAGAAAGTGGCCTACGAGGCCTCAATATTTTAAAATATATTTTAATAATTTTAAAAAATGCATCAACATTCAAAAAGCAACTAATGGCTAAACAAAAGTTGCAATTTGCAGTTGGAAGTTCCCTCTGCATCGAATTGATTCTTCATCATAAGAACCTGGATTAGAATCATCAATAGCATTAAAAGTGTAGTATAAATTTTAGAATTTTGTAACATTTTGGCCCACTTAAATACCGAAAATAGTATCTATGGCCCACTATTTGAAAAGCATGGGAATCACTTATCTTAAAAAAACACAAAATATGATAATAACTGAGCTTACAGTGGCTTAGTAGGTTAAAAGTAACAGATAAGACTGACAACTACACATAATAAAATAAGTACGGTACTAGTGACATATACAGTCAAATCAGAAAACACACATAAAATACAATCACCATAAATTAATTACATAAAGTTATTACATAAGTAGCCCTGTTCTATAAGAGCCTTAGATTTAAAACATGACTAATATGGTACATTGGAAAAAACCAATTCAAACAACTTACTGTTAAATAAATTAGCCGGTGATTGACCAGAAGGAACAGGGAGATGAGGTCGACCGTGGTCTGCTAAAGCGTCATTCTGAGACGAATTACTTAATTTTGGCTGGTATTGTTCAAACACCACCGGAGCTAAAACGACGTAAACACAACAAGAATTGTAAATCCGGTAAATTCGTAATGTCGCTGTGTCTTCTCTGTTTTATGAGCCAATGCAAAAGCTGCTGGGACAACCAATGTCTGTGATTGCAAGTACAGTAGAACCTTGTTATATCGAACTCGCTTATATCGAAATCAGGTTTATATCGAAGTTTGAGCACCGGTCCCGCCAAAACAGTGTTAATGATACAGGAATCAGATATATCAAACCTCGGCTATATCGAAGTATTTATCACGGTCCCTTGAACTTTGATATAACAAGGTTCTACTGTACAGCAGTTGGGTCGACCAAAGTGCCTAGGAAAAGACTTAAATTGGTCAGAGGGAGTTGACCTTATGCTGGCCCAAAATTCTGGAACTTTCTTCCTCTGTCTGTTACATTTTCATATTTGCTGGAAAATTTCAAATCTACACTTAAACCCACATCTCTTTCTGCTGACTTTCCCATACTGCATACTGATAAAGAGACAGGTTTTATGCTGTTTCCTTTGCAGTCAGCATGCTATTACCCATATACATATTGGGTTAGAGGCATGGTGGAATAGTGGTAGGATCCATGACACACATCTGGAGGGTAGCGAGCAAGAATCTGACCCTATCTGCTATACAGCAACCTCGGGTAAGTTGTTCACACCTCATATACTCCACACTTAATGATTCTTCAATTGGTGAATGTCTTAAAGCAGCGGTTCTCAACCTTTATAGTGCCGCGACCCTTTTAATTCAATTCCCCATTATGTGGCGACCCCCAACGGTAAAATTATTTTCGTTCACAATGTAAACTGCTAAAAATATTAATGCTACGACAATCAAAATGTTCGAAATCGTTATATACAATTATTATTTAATTGTCTCCATGTCTATCCTCGAATGACAATTATAGTAAAACAACTAGTACATCGTAACTACCACTGAGGAAATTTTGTACAATAACAAGAAAAGAGACAACCTCATATTTCTGATGGTATTGGGCGACCCCTGGCAAATCATCATTCGACCCCCGTGGAGGTCGCGACCCACAGGTTGAGAAACGCTGTCTTAAAGTGAGTTAATAACCATGCAAAAATATAATAATAATAATAATAATAATAATAAGGCTTAAAGTGGTTCACTAGGGTCTGTCCTCTGTTAGAACCACTATGTTCCACCCAGCCATTCATTCACATTATGGTCTTGCTGTGTAATCTCATTCTTTGCCCTCTTGTCCACTCTTATGTTTGTTCCTGTATTCTCCTTCTTTGTCTTCTTGTCTTTGCATCTACAAATTGCAACAAGACTTTGCAGCATACAATGTCAGAAATTCCTCACTCAATTACCGCATGACTTCCACAATACTAAAATACATATACTGCAAAGACGCAACAGAATAATAAGAAGAAAATCAACTCTTTTTTTCAGTCGACCTGGCTTTTCAGTTCCAGTGCTGCTTCTGTGAATGAACGACTGAATGTCGGATTCTGAACTCACGTGTTCCAGAGCGTTACGGACAGATTCACAGCACTACAGAAAGAAATTGCTGCCAAAGTTAAATCATAACAAAGTAATGTAATAGAATATGTACAAAGTGCCCTTTCTAAAAATAACTACTCATGCTTATGGTGCTATATAAGTTGTCTCAATAATAATAATAATAATAATAATAATAATAATAATAATAATAATAATAATAATAATACTCTACCTAATACGTATTGTATTGTATACTGGACTATTTATATAGCGCCGTAAGCATAGCATAACCAAAAACAAGGGCGCTTTACAGAGGGTAATACGTGCAAAGAGTGTAATGTTTTTGACAACTTACTCGGTCTTCTTCAACGCAGTTGGAGGACAGAATGTTGCAACTGATCCACATCTCGTTCTGCAACATCTTAATTCGAGCGCCTTCCAAAGATTCACTCAGCTAAACGAAACAAACAGACAAGTAAAGTGAATTCCAATACGCCGCATTAACGTCATCCAACATCTGCCATCATCACTCTGTATTATAACCAGAATAAAATCCTCTTTTAGATCCACAGCCTTAAGACATACCAGTTTGGCCTGGTCTAACCCCCTTAGTTGGCCCACTTGGCGATGTGCGATCACGTTCCTGTCAGAACACCGAAGTTAAGCAACGTTGAGGGCAGTTAGTACTTGGATGGGTGACCATCCCAGGATCTAGTCGTGGTGCTGGAGGCCAACTCAGTGTTTAATCTAGACTCTGGACTCGGGGGGGGGGGGAACTGACAAGGCCGGGGGGAGTCAGCTAGGGGGCTGCTGTTAGTTCATGTAGTATGCCAAAATTTCCGGGGGGAAATGAAATGGGCAATTTTCCCCCGGAAATGGCCTAGATTAAACCCTGGGCCAACCAAGCCATTCATCGCTTAGGTGTTGGTAAATTGGTTGCAGCATTAAGCTGTGATGTAATATGCGGGTCTAGAGAAATTACCGGTAATGGCAACCTACTCTAGATTAATGGCGTAAGCCACCTGCGTCACTGCTTTCCTAATACACACAGATCAGCACTGGACCTACGCTCGCTCGAGTATGGGACTACCCTATCATTCCCCTTAGATGGCTCCCTAGCTGATCTGACTGACCTTTCTGGCTTGACCTGGCTCTGATTTGGACTAGATCTGGTGTGCCATTGGCCGACGCCCTAGATAGTATGATAGTGGTGCCAAAGGTTGTCCCGACCTTTGGAAAATGTGTGTTTTAGTATGGTCGTATTACCGGTAACACAACTACCGCAAAAGGCAAGCTGAAAAGATAAAAATACAATATAAAAAACTGAGAATGAGGAAAAGCGTGAAAGTGGGAATCATTTCGTCTCCATCAAATACTCACCTCACAGAACTGTGTCATGTCCTTCTCCCACTGCTGTCGTACCTGCTCGAGCTTAGCGACTGATTCTCTGCAGAGATTGTCTGCAACAGAACAAGGCCACGTATTGCACAGTGAACTCATCATCACCATCATCATCATCATCATCATCATCATCATCATCATCATCATCATCATCAGGGCACGATTTGTAGGAGGAAGGGGGAATCTTCCCCCCACTGCCCAACTGCATCCCCCTACTGCTACATCCCCCCATCACTACACCCCCCACTGCTACATTTCCCAACAACTACATCCCCCCCAAGCTCGACATACCCCCCACTGCTCCAGGTCACAAATCGCACCCTCATCATCATCATCATCATCATCATCATCATCATCATCATCATCATCATCAACAACAACACACTCTGCAAACTTCCTAGCAGCAATAGGTAGACAGTGAACTTTTTCTCTTCTTCTTTATCTTCCATCATTTAGGATGACGATGAGTTTGATACGAGATGACTTCAAGTCTTCCTGTCTCTTGTCATGTGTGTTGTTTCTTCTAAGTTCATATTTTGTTTTCTGACAACTTCTTTTATATTATCTATCCATCTCTTAGCTTGTCTTCGTCTATGGTGAACTTAGAATAACTTCAAGACTGGTATGAAAGCATACATAGTCACAGTATTAGTCCCAACCATGATGACCCCTTGGATTAAATGACCTTTTGGTCATACACTGTAGCTATTTCATTTTAATGTTAAGCGCCTAATAATATGCAGCTACTGCGGAACAACTTTCAAAAGCACCATAAAAATTCACTAGATTTTACTTACTCACTTACCATGCACCTTTTTAAAAGCAAGCAGAGACAGACAAACCTGGTCAATCAATCAATCAATCAATCAATCAATCAATCAATCAATCAATCAATCAATCAATCAATCAATCAATCAATCAATCAATCAATCAATCAATCAATCAAAAAAGTTCTTTAGTGCCACTATAGGCATTGGCTGAGATAGAAAATCATAGTCAAAGACCATGTCTGTGGTAGTTTGTGGTTGACAATCCATAGGTCACTTTGTATTATGGCCGGTTCTGACAAAGGACGGTAAGCCACAGAAAAGATATGGGACAGAGACACCCAGCTGGGCGAATATGAATGAGGGGAGAGAGTTCCAGAGTCTGGGTCCAGCAACACAGACAACCGTTTGCCGAAACATCTCACACATACACCGCATCACACACAAGAACCAACCACACTATTCAGTGAAGATACATAATATCGAATACAAAGACGATAAATGATTAAATCAAGAAACAAATTCGCAACGGGACAAACAAGATAACCCAGCACAGTTATTCAAAGATTACTGCAGTCACATATACAGTACCTGGATTCAAGATCAACATGTAACTCAACTTTGCAGTCTTAAAAGATAAAAACAATGCATAACAAATTCCAAGCAACGGGCCTATGAATTCATGTACAAGAATCAAGGCACACACAAAGAGAAATCAACAAATAGAGAGAGACAGTGATAAAAAGAATATATAACAGTTTATATTATTGAGAACCAATGCAAACCGGCTCTATTGGCATCCTGCAACGACTTAGCCTGTTTCTGGACAATCTGAAGAAACATAAAATATGACACAGCATGCTAATGTAACTCCAGTAAATGCTGATCTGAACTATCGACAATAACCATAGTAATATTTAACTAATAACCATATTAGTATTTAATTAATGGCTGCCCACTTATGACTGCATATTTTACCAAGGGTTGTCAAGCTGTACATGAATCTTGGTCATTCCTAACCTGACCTAAAATGCTGCAGCCCAAGCAAATGTATTTTATACACGTAAGGTGTGCACAATAAGCACATGAAAGCCGATTGGAAACAGGTTTGACTGGGTTTTTTTTCAAACATATTTCCCGCATTTTACTAACATTTAAGCTTTAACCATTCATGATCTAATCAATAATTATTTATCAAACTACTAACTTAAAATCAACAAATAAAAAAAATTATTTTCTTCCACATAAACTGACAAATATAATAATAACATGATTTTTCGAGTGCTTTAGGAGGCATCAGCCTGTGTGAAAACCACTATAATTACCAGTACTCTTAACACTTAATAACACAATTTTCCTAAATGACTTTTGAATCTGTTTATCGTTTCAACTGTCACTGCCCCTATGTCCAAGCTGTTAAATATAGGAATTACGTTGTCATCCCATATGTTGCCAAATTATATTGTCAACCAATAAATTTTCACTTTCCTTTTGTAGACAAAATTTTTAAAAAGATTTGTAAAGTGCTTGACAAAGGCTGAAATTGAAAATTAAGTCTAATTATAGAGGACCAATCCTTACTTTATCCCACTCTTTTGTAGGATACGAGTTTTCGTTTGGCTTCGCCTTTTTCAGCGTGTTGTCCGCCTGTTCAGACTCCATTGACTTTGTCTCATAGACACGCTTCAGCTGAGAAAGTAATGGCGGAAAAACAAAATTAAACTCAATTACCAAAAGGTTTCACTGACGCTCAACATAATTGCATGCAAAACATTAGCTGTAAAAACCAGACATGAAACTGTACATGTATATTGTTGCCCTTGTATATCAAACGAAAACAGGTCACACTATTCACGGCGGCTTGAATAGCATTAAAAAATTCAACATTAAATACAGCAAGTGTTATAACTATTATTATTATTATTATTATTATTATTATTATTATTATTATTATTATTATTCAACTGACAATTTCTTGTGTGCCATATTACCAAAATGTCAGGAGCAAGGGCACATTACAGAGTTCAATAAAAATAAATAAAATAACAGTCATCAAAAAAATGAATGGAAAACAATCTAAGGTGGAAGAGAATAAGATTTTCTAAACAAATAAGTCTTAAGATTTATCACTGGTGTCACAAGACATGATCACATTAGTGATAACATGAAATCTGTCTGTTTCTACATTGGTTGTCTAGTGCTGTCAGAGTTAAGTTTCATGTCTTAAGAGCAGTTTAGTCCATTCTCCTAGCTCTATCACAGGTCAGACATGTCTTTGCAAATACTCTAAAGGTGCAGCAAGGGTGTGAAAATATGTTACTGCTAAATCTGAAGAAGTTACAGAGCTAAGATGGACCTAAAGCCTGGCTAGAATCTCCCATAAAACACAAGCAAAATCTCCCATAAAAACACAGGCATACCGGTACTGTAATTTTCCATAAAAACACAAGCAAAATGTCCCAAAAAACATAAGCAAAATCTCCCATAAAAACACAAGCAAAATCTCCCATAAAAACACAAGCAAAATCTCCCATAAAAACAGAACCATACATCACATGTTTTACGATAAAGTGAAGCTTTCTCTTTGGCATTCTGACACAAGGAATTCTCTTTCTAAAAAATAAAAATAAATCAAATTATATTGCAAAACACTTATTGTATTATTCAAATGGAATCTAAAGACCCTCTTACACCGCACTTCATTTGAGTGCCATATGCTAAATCAACTGCAACCTTGGCACTATAGAAGTTATCTTAATAATAACATGACATTTCACATTCCTCTTTCCTATATCTTGAAGACCCTGCCATATATATATATATCTATCTATCTATCTATGCAAGACGATTTATATAGCGCCGTAAACATGACGATGGTCAAAAACAAAAGCGCTTTACAGTCAACTAGATAAATTGTACGAGATCTTAAATAAGTGCGTCTTAAGCATGCGAGCAAAGGTTCCAGGCGAGGTGGCCTTGGTCACGTCGTCCGGAAGCGCATTCCACAGGAGGGGGTTCCCGTGCGACACGGATCTCTCTCCGAGCTTCACTGTTTTCAACGGAGGAGGGACGTGCAGTAGGGACCGACTGCTGGACCGAAGCTGCAGGAGTCGGTCTGTCTGATCACGTCTTCGGACCAGAGTCGACAAGTACTCCGGGCAGGAGGTGTCGTGCAGAGCTCGGAATGTCAGCCAGCAGCGTTTGTATATAATTCGCTCGGGCACCTTGAGCCAGTGTAGTTTATCCCTTAATAATGGCGTGACGTGTTCATGCCACCTGGCGCCAAAGATCAAACGAGCCGATGCATTCAGAACTGATTGCAACCGGCTCAGCTGGTACGCAGGAAGACCTAGGAGGATACTGTTTGAGTAATCCAGTCGCGAAAGGATGAACGAGCGAACCAGATGGACAGTGGCCCGCGTCGAAATGTAACGGCGGATCTCACGGATGTGCCTCAGTTGGAGATAGCACACCCGGATGATGTTGTTGAGGTGCCCAGCGAAGGAAAGCGAAGAGTCCAGCAGGACCCCAAGGAGGCGTGCTTCTGTCACCGGAACCACGGCCGCGTCACCGATCAGGAACGGAGTGCGACTGATCAAGTGACTCCTCCTCGGGGTGCTGAACCAGAGTAGCTCCGTCTTGCCCGGATTGAGAGCAAGGCGGTTAGTCGCAGTCCAGTTCATGATCGCCAGAATGCAGTCTTGTGCGCGCAGCCGCAGGTCGTCCGACTCTCCAGGTTTGCAGGAGGAGAAGACCTGGACGTCATCCGCATAGGCGTGTGAGGCCAGGCCGAAGGAATCGACAATTCTTCCAACGTCCGCTACATAGAGGACGAACAGGAGCGGGCCAAGGACCGAACCTTGGGGCACCCCGCATCGAACGGGACGTGGACTGGATCTGGAGCCTTTCCAGTTGATTTACCTGTGATCTCCCTGCGAGGTAGTCGGAGATCCAGGACAGCGCCGCCCATCGATCCCGTAGGATAATTCGAGCCGACGCACAAGGATGGCGTGATCGACGGTGTCGAAGGCTGCGGAAAGATCCAGGAGACCGAGCAGTGCCAAGTTCCCGTCGGCAATCGCTTCAACGATGTAGTCGAAAATCCTCAGAAGGGCCGTTTCGGTAGAGTGACCCGCCCGGTAGGCTGACTGATGTTTGGGCATAAGGCCATTACGTACCAGGTACGAGACCAGCTGCCCATTGACCCATCGCTCAAGCAGCTTGGATAGGAAAGCGAGGTTGGCGACAGGTCGGTAGCTGGCGACGTCGGACGGATCAAGGCCAGGCCGCTTGAGGTGCGGCCGGGTGACGGCGCATTTCCATATCTGTGGGAACTCACAGTTCTCAAGAGAGGTCGTCAGTAGGGTCGTCAGAAATGGGGCAAGTGTGTCGATGGCTTCCTTAAGAAGCCACATTGGCAATGGATCCGACAAACACTGCTTGTCGGGCGACGATTTCACCCACGCCGTGACGTCTGCGATCGTTGGTACGGAGAACGTCGAGAAGGAGGAGCCGGTGTGGAGATGGTAATCAGGGGGTCCTGCGTCGGCCGTTCTGTTCCGAATGCTCGTGGCCCTGCGATCTGTGTAGGAGTGAAAATCCTCGGCGGTGAATGAGGAAAGTTCTCGAGAGGACCTGTCGACCACTCCTAGCAGGCACCCGAGATGTCTCCATGTTTCTTTGATGTCAGAGCTGGAGTCGATTGTGTTCCGCCAATATCGGCGACCCTTGGTTCGCACCAGACACCTGCTCTCCTTGAGCGCCGCTTCGCCAGGAAGACTGCGCTCCGAGTTCGGCCTCTGTCCCAATAGACTTCCCGGTATGCTCGCTCCAACCGTCGAGCCCGCCTCCGAGCCTGCCTGCACTCTCCATCATAAAAAGGTCGGTGCGGCCGGGATCGAACTGATAACTCGACAAGCGGAGCGAGCTCGTCCAGTATATTGGTTATAACGGTCTGGTAGCAGGAAGCCAGGCTCGAGGCAGACTCGTCATGGTCGACCGACATGCAGAGAGGTGACGCCTTTAGCCGCTCGATAAATAGGTCTAGGCTGAAATACTTCCAAGTTCTACGGCGTGTCTTAGTGTACACGGGGCTGCGAGTGGTGACTGGTAGAGTCCAGTGAACGAGTTTGTGGTCGGACAGCCCAACGTCGGCCACGGCAACATCGCCCAGGGCGCTGTCTTCAGACGCGATCACAACGTCTAACAGGCCGCCGAGGTCGTGGGTCGGCTCTCTGACATACTGTTCCAGATTGAAGGCGCGAATCAACTGTTCGAGCCTCGTGCTCTCTGTATCTGTAGGGCGCTCCAGATGGATGTTCAAATCATGACTATCACCTTATATCACCCTTATATATATATATATATATATATATATATATATATATATATATATATATATATATATATATATATATATATATAACAAGAGTATTGACACAATAATAATTTTTATAATTTTTTTAATAAAGTGGTCCATAATTTCAATGAAATTATGCATCAATATTCTTGCATACAAATAGAATATTACAACAGGTAGATTATATGCCGGGAACCTTTTGATACCTGTGCCTATCTGCATTCATGCAAATTATATCAAACTTTATTGCTTCGATTAAGTAAGCAAACTTCCTGAAAAGAAAATCACTTAAGCAAACAAGTGATATATTATGCAAATCAGGTCTCAAATTCCAAAAACAAGTTCCTTTCAATCTGGTCAATACCAGTGGCGTGCAGAGGGGGGCCGGTGGAGCAGTGGCCCCGGGCATCCACCAGATGGAGGCATCCAAATTGACTCGGGAACCTTTTTTGCTTGTAAACACTTTTTTCCCTGAAAACCCTTACAAATTATTGATTTGACCCCGGACATCCACACCAAACAAGGGCATCCAAATTGTTTCAGATAACTTTTTTGCTTAACACCTAACACCAAGGTGGCGGGAGGTATCCAAGGTAAACTTGGCCTTGGATGTCCACTACTCTTGGTACACCAACGGTCAATAGACCACAATACATGCATACACACACATGATACCACTGTCAGAGACCAACAAGGACAAAATATATCCAATTCATGACTTGCTTTCAAGTCAGAAGATCTACCAGATATTAGGCTTTTTTGTATTTTTCTATCTTCAGCATAATTGTTCTTTGATCAGAATATCTTCATATCGCGGCCGGACTAAATGTCAGCGGACAAAATGTCACGAACAAAATGTCATGGGGACAAAATGTCAGCGGACAAAATGTCATGGTTTAGGGTTAGAGTTAGGGTTACATTTTGTCCGCTGACATTTTGTCCTCATGACATTTTGTCCGTGGACATTTTGTCCTAGCACCCTTCATATCTTTATTTATTACAAGTCATAATCACTCCAAGCCGTGTAGAAATAAGACTAAGTGAGCTAAAATTATTCAAACTTTAATAATCATATTATGCAAAAGGGTCAATAAATTTTACTGACAAAATAATCTAATATTAGCCGATGCAAGTTTAACATAATATTAGTGCAAAGGACAAGTGCAAATACATTATATATGCTGATTGTCACTTAGTGAAGAGATTTCATACTGACACATATAGTTCGCAGTTGTAAATTATACTTTATCAAATATTGTTAGGAAAGTAAGTGCATAATTTCACATATCGAATTTCATGCTGAACACCCCTCATTGGCCTCTCTGTCTGTCTGTCTGTCTGTCTCTCTATTCCCATCTTCAGTCGGTTCCCTCAAGTTCGGTGATGGATTACTGTCTCGCAGACGACCGCCCTCAAGGATTTTCCGCCTGATTTTCGCCACGCGGAGAATTTTTCTCAGCATCCATGCGGCCCTTTAACATCCTTTCTGTGTTTTAGCTGACTCTTCGACGGAACATCTCCTTGCGGAAGACCGCCTTCTGAAGGGCTCACTGCCCGATTTCGACACGGCAGCAACCTCTTTCGTGCCATCTGAGCGGATTTTCCCTCAAGACCAACATCTTCCGTTCCATGTTGATTTGTCGGCGTTGTTGACAGCGTCTTTGACTTTGGCCTTCGCCATGATACGGCACTATAGAAGTTGCCCAGTACCATAACCATAACCATTCTCATAGGATCAACCTTATAATTTTTGGTTTCCAGAGCCATAACACCCCTTATTGGCCTCTCTGTCTGTCTGTCTCTTTCTTTCTATTCCTAGGAAGATCAACCTTATAATTTTCGGTCTCCAGAGACAGAACTGGCCCTTGCCTATATCATGACACCTCTTCATATAATCTCTTCATATACCTCTTCATTTAATGACCATTAGCTAGATCTCTGTCATACCTCAAGACCAGGGTCAAAGCCAGGCACCCACCAAGTCCTCGAACGAGGGAGCCCCCAGCAGTCACAAAATAAATTTTAACCCTTTTGTATTTACAGCAACATCCCCCACATCCTCCGTCCTTGGAGACCCGACAATTTATTCGGGCGGGTGGCCCAGCACAGATTAGCCCCAGCCCTGCTTAAGATCTACTGTATACCTCTACTCAAGTCACGCACTGAGCAAACATTGCCTCTAAACAGTGCCTATTGAATATTCTATGAATATGGGCCACAATAAAATCTGTCTATTGCATTATATACTTTGGTGTGCAGGTATAGAGAAACATTTAGTAGTGCTACCAAAACTACATTGGCCATATATATATATATATATATATACTGTATATATATATATATATATATATATATATATATATATATATATATATATATATATATATATATATACACACACAAACATACATTTTGGTTTTTAGGTTTTTTAAAGGTGGTTTTAATGTTTGGCACGTCAACACCCACAAATCCTTGTCTATATTCTTTTTGCATATATGTGTTCCACTGTCTGCAGAGAGTAAAAAAATTTTTAAGCCATTAAAGATGAGTTCTTCCATTTTTCAACTTAAAAAACAAAAAACCTAAAATTTGATGTTTTTTAGACCACATTTTCGAGCTCACACACAAACACAAACACCTTCAAGGCCTATCACTTGCTGCAGTAGTAAATAAGTGAATGTGTTTTCTTGTGAGATCGATTTAATTATCAAAGAGTCAATCCAATACATGAGTAATAATTAACCAACAGATGTTCTAGAAAGGAAATTGTTGGTTTACCGGAGTTCGTTCCGATTTCTGGCGCCGGACGAAATCGTTTAACCTCGTAGCGGAATCGTTCAAATGCAAACTAGCCTCCAGATGGATCTGAGCGATGCGCTCCGTCTGCTCCTTAAGATGGTCCCACGCCACTCGCAGCGTCCTAAAATCGGGACAAACGAAATCGTAGTTCAAAGTCTCAAAATAAGCTAAAATAGTCGAAGTCAACCATAACAGTTATAGACTGGGTTTCAAATCACGTTTTCATTGAAGTAAGTAAGTAAGTAACATCTCGTTAATTTCTATAGCGCTTTCAAAAGCAGCACCGAAGTAGCTCCTTATTCCTAGGTGCTTAATCTTAGAATGAAGCAGCTGTAGCCAAAGGTGGGGTCATTCATACAGGGTCATTTAATCCAAAGGGCTAGTGGTTGGGACGTTACAGCTATGGAGGAAATGATTTTTGAAGAGAAATGATTTCAGTTTAGAAAGAAAAACTTGATTAGATGTTGCAAGAATGGAAGGAAATTGTGACTCAAAATTTTTTTATTTGACCATGGTGTAGACAGCGGAGGGATGCTGGAATTGAGTTCCAAAGTTCTGGTGCAGCGTATGAAAAAGAATGATTGCAGATTTTAAGAGATGATTGATATTGAAGCAAAACTTTACCAGCAAGAACATCTATTTCTTACTCCATAAAGATACTCCTGTTAACTGTGAACATGTGCCATGCTTATCATGACTCATGTAATGTAATGTAGCATTAGTATAGCGCCTCTTATATTTCTACTCAGAGGCGCTCCTGGCATTGGAGTTGCGTGATAAAGTGGTGAGACTTTAGCTTTAGCATGGTATGATATGTGGCGGACAAAAAAAAGTCCATGAAATTGCTTCCTGGTTTTGCAGTTCCACAATCCATAAAATTTTCTGAAATCTCAACCTCACCTTCGGTTCTAAAACGTCTAATTGTGGTCCGTCTCATATGAAGGCTTGACTATTGCAACATTCTGCAGACTGGTGCGTTAGCACCGTATCTCAATTCCAAAATGCTTTTTAACTTTTAAATACCTTGGTTACGGTAGATAATTATATCACTACATGGAGTGGCCTTTGAGGATCTGACCTTAAGGAGCAATGACAGCGAGTGACGTGCATGACATGACATGCTTTTAATTTCAGTGACCGTTAAACATCAGCAAAAACTCAAGGCTTGTAAAATAATCTTCCTTACCCAGTTTCCTGAGTCTCAGGTGATGCCCTGCAGGCTTTTTGCAAATTTTTGCCATATTCTTCCTCAGCTTTTGCCCTGAAAGAAAACACCATTCAATCTTCTCAAACCAAATAAATTCAATGTGTGTTGTTAGCACAAGAACTTGTGCATCCAGAAGTGCAAGATGCGATCGAATCTCTGCTGTAAACCTCTACAATACACAATTCTTGACTTGCTGAAGGCATTTGACAAGGCACCAATATCAACTCTAACCAACTATGAGTGTTTCCAAACTGTGGGTCACGACCCAAAAGTGGGTCGCAGGACAAGTCTAATGGATCGCGGGTAGCTCAAAATTAGATTCAAAAATGTCATTTCTAACCACATCACAGTGTCAACTAGCCTTTGCAAAGCTGCAATTAGGCTTAGTTTTAAGAAACATATGTGCAACACATACAAGCTAATACTAAAATAATGAGTGTTTTATCCATCTTTAGCTGACACTAAGTTGTAGGATCATCACATGTTACAAAGCCGCTGAAGTGGGTCGCAATTCCAAAAAGTTTGGGAAACCCTGAACTATAAGACAGGTATTACAAAACCAGGAATACAATAATACAGCGTGCCAGTAAGTTAGGCACACTTCACTCGTCTTAAAAATATACAATCATTGCAATCAACTTACTAATACAGAGTCTATATCAATAAGTGAAGTTATCATGGTAGAGTTGAAGTAGTTTGAAAGCAAAAACAAAAGATAAATGTTATCTCAAATATGGCAAAAAGTTTACAATGTTCACTAATATAACACAAAGAAGCAATGACAAACAATATGGTAAAAGAAATTAATGATAGCTACCAAAGAATTAGCATTTGTAGAAATGGAAAGTCATATAAATGCAACTACAAAAGAATAGAAGCACAGTACTGCATTATAATAAAAACATACACATGTACAACAGAAATAAAGTTTTCACGATGCCCTCCTTTGTAATACAAATTATACATGTCACTTATGGCTCATCCATATATTAAATATGCCAAAAAATCATATTTTCATATCCTTGTCCCTGTTTCATCCTGTACAGTTTATGAACCCCTCCCCATGTGTCATCATCATTATCATGGTGTGCCATCTTCGATTCGAAGGTTGGCAGTCACAATTTGTCTCCACCTGTCTCGGTCTTCAGCTAATCTTTTCATTTCCCCATAATTTTCTATGCCAGTCCAGCCTTTTATGTCGTCTAACCATGTTCTTCGTGGTCGTCCTTTAGTTGCTCTTCCTTCATATTTCCCTTCCAAGACATTTAGAGCTTGCTGTGTTCATGATCCTCTCATTATATGTCCAGCATACTGTGTTTTCCTTTTAGCAATCTCTTTCATCAGGGTCTTTGTTTTCCATTCTCTTCAAACATTCTTCATTAGTTATTTTATCTTTCCAACTGATTATTAGCATTCTTCTGAAACACCGAATTTCAAATGCATCAATTTTATTTTGCATAGTTTTTGTTATTGTCCAGCCTTCACAAGGATACATGAACACAGATGTTACATAACATCTCAACACTCTCTTCTTTGCTGTTAATCCTACAAAGAAGAGACTATTGAACATGTGTACGTACAAATTAGTTTCTCTACTCCCACCCTCAAAAATTCTGCTGCACTTAATAAAAGACAGAATCACTCCAATCATAGAAAAGCTCATTCCTGAAAATCAAACCAGATTTGGAAAAGGCAAAAGTATAAGAGAGTCTATCCTACCACTACAAGCTAAATGCAAAAGAAATCTAGACATTAAAAAGATACCTTCATATTATGCTTCATAGACTTTCAAAAAGCTTTTGATAAAGTGAAACATAACAAATTAAGGGAAGTCATGAAACTAGCAGGAATACCAGACTTGGAAAGAAAGCTGATAGAACATCTGCAATGGAATGAAGAAGCTTGTGTCAGGACTAAATCAGGAGAAACAAAATATTTTAAAATCCGAAGAGGAGTAAGAGAGGGATGCTTACTGTCACCCATATTATTTAATCTCTATAGTGAATACCTACTATCAGAAGCCCTGAATGGATTGCCTGGAGTTAAAATAGGAGCAGATGACACCACCTTATTAACTGAAAATGAAGAAGACTTGAAGATCCTGACGATGAACATAATCAAGAAGGGCACAGAATATGGAAAGCAATTAGACTTGTAAAAGACAAAAGTCATGGTAGTCAGTAAAGAAACTCAGAAAAGGAGAAAAAATTTCTGGACCTCAAAACTGTATTTTCAACCTGTTGAATTAATGTTTCACTTCAGAATAACCATTGGATGATGTCAATTGCATTACTAGAATGGCACTATAGAAGTCATTTAATTGGTTAGCTAGTTGAGTATTTCTCTTTTTAATTTTGTTAAAGGTGTAATACTTCACAAAGGTTATACAAAAGAGAATCAGTAGCTATTTAGAGAAGGCAGTAGGGTAGGAACAATTGGGATGTACTGTAGGCCAGGAAGAAGTAGCATAGACCAACTCTTTACATTAAGACACCTGATACAAAAATATACAGAGGCAAATGAAACTGTGTACATCAATTTTATTGACTATAAACAGGCTTTTGACTCAGTATGGTATGAAGACTTATGACAGGCTATGAGAAATGTTGGCTTAGAAGAAAAACTAATAAACCTAATTTAAACTATATACAGGAAAATGGAAAGTGCAGTTAAAGTTGATAAAGACTTATCAGAATGGTGCAGGGGCGTAACCAAAAGGGGTTTGGGGGTTAAAACCACCCCTTGGGTGCCGACGAAAAAATGCTTAAAATGTGTTTTGATGCATTTTTAATTTTCGGGTGTGTTTTTGAGGGTGAAAATTCCCCCTTGGGACTGCTGACCAAACTTTTTTAAGCGCCATAGGCGTGACGACCTTTTTTTGCTTGTCAGCATCTGAAAGGAAAATTTTTAGAAGGAAAGACATAGGAGGACCTTTTATTAAGACAGAAGTTGAGAATAGATGGGGATGCATGCTATCCCCATTTCTCTTAATAGTAATACTAGAAGTATTCTTTAAAATATATAAAATATAGCAAACCTAAAATCTGCAGATGACGTTAGCCTGCTCGCGGATAATGCACGAGGTTTACAAAGGCTCGCAGATCAAGTAAATCAAATAAGCAGAAGATTTGGACTCAGGGTTAATGCAGCAAAAACTAAAGTCATGGCAGTCAACAAAAAGAGAGAGAAAAGTATACACATATCATTAGAAGGATATTGCAGTGAGCTTATGTTATAAAACCTGAGTGCGGTCTTGTTTTCAAGCATGTCTTTTCTTTTGACACGTTACTGTCATAGCTTATCTATTAATATTATCAAGGCATCAATGTTGCTAGTGTTTTTACTGATATGGATATTTAGGTATCATGAAGTTTAACTATAATTGAGCCGGATTTAAAATACCGGTAATCAGTGTGGTACGTCTGCTGAAAGGATGTAAATGAAAATATTATCGTAATTTAGTGAATACATTGCACAGCAGCAAGTGATATTAGTATAGCAGTTGACATAA
This sequence comes from Metaphire vulgaris, assembly GCA_018105865.1. Lineage (NCBI taxonomy): Eukaryota > Metazoa > Annelida > Clitellata > Crassiclitellata > Megascolecidae > Metaphire > Metaphire vulgaris. Next base: position 2,142,131 of record CM030867.1, on the reverse strand, counting down.
TGAATGTTGATCTAATGCACTTTGAAGTTTAGTAATTGGTTTAACAGATGGTGTTTTATATTTACTTCCTATTGAAATATTAAAGCAGCGCAGGTCAATGGGCTATCACAGGCCCAGTCTCAACGGTGAATAATTCAGGGATTTTTCTTAACTTTTCTAACAGGTTGAAAATACAAGCATGATTTTCCAGTTCAGGTTATGAAGGATTGGCAATAGAGAACAGGCGAGAATCAGAGGAGTGGACTAATGCTGAAAGTGAATTCTGCGGTCTAGGCCCGGCCATTGAAAATGTGCACTTACCAAGAGTGGTGAAAGAGTGTGGTATTTGCACAGTGAGTGAATCTGAGGATTTGGTTGGGTGTCTATGAGATATGGAGTGGGAAGTTAGAAGAGTGGTAAGTTGGTAACAATGCTGGACGATGGAGCAGAAGGTCGTGGGTTCAATTCCCGCAGGAGCCCTAAGGTCGACTCAGCCTTACTCGCTAGAGGGCGGCTGTAAACTGAGGAGCAGCGTTAAGCTGCAAGGTAAAACGTGGGTCTGGGGAAGTAATGGCAACCTACCCCAGATTAATTGATCATACCACCTACGTCGCTGATTGCCCAGGCCGGAGATAAGCGCCGGAACCCAATGCTCGACTCGAGTACGGGACCTACCTTTACCTTTACCTATGAGATATGATGGCTGGTTCAGATGTAGCCACTTAAACCACCCTCTTCCACACTGTGCATCGCCTGCTCCGCCCCACTGATCGTGAGGAGGTTCGTGTCTTTAGATCACACAGCTGTTACTCAGCGTCAAGCAATTGGAGTGAATGGACCCTCTCTGCAATGCAATGGCTTTGCCCATTTGAGACTCACTTTCTTATGCCCCGGCTCTGTTCAACACAAAAGCTAAAGTTCACTTTCTTATCACACGACTCCAAAGCCGGGCACCCCCAAGTAGAAACATAGGAGGCACTGTACAGTGTACACTGCTACTGTTACATTACCGGTACTCATCGTTACCAAAAGCAAACAAAAGCAGAAAAACATGCCCAGACTTTCAACAGCCAAGCTAAGCAGTTTGCCTGTGTTGAGAAACAGTGTCAAATACTGAAGACACTCAAGTAGAATGGGACATGCAAAAGACACAACCAGGAAGTTTTACAGTCGAGTGGCAGATCACTAGATAAAATCAGAGACTTTCAAAGGTATACAAAGCCACAGTCGGTGGGGTGGTTATTCAACACCGCAGCTGTATGTTAATCTGGTGGCATTTCAAATAATTGGTTTTCTTCAAAACCAGCCAAGCTTGTCACCACAATTTTAGGCTTGACATTTCCAAATTCCAATATATTAAATACCCACTGCACAATCCATAAAAATTTGTAGTAATCATCGTCATCATCATCATCATGACCGCAACCATGACCATCATCAGTGATGAAATGAGAGAATCATGGCCATGACAGTTGCAGTTCAATTTCAAAAACGCAAATTTGTCAAGTATTAAAGACAGATCAGATCTTCAAATTCAACTGTGCAACCAGACAAATATACCGTATATACTCGTGGATAAGTCGACTGCGTTTTAAGTGAATTTTAGAGCATAAATTTCTAGACTTATCCACGAGTATATACGGTAAGTATATCACAAAGACATTTCAAGACAGCACAAGTCAACATCGGCGACAGCCTACTGCCATCGCAAATGTTTTATTACACTGCCCAAAGAGTGAGACGACACTGGTAGTAAGGGCAATATGAAAATTAAACAGGGAACTTAAAATGCCTAGGTAGCATTAGTCAAATCCATGCAATACTAACACATAAGTCAAATTTGAGAAGGTCAAACTCCAAGCTCTATATCACATAATGCATTGTCAAAGCACACACCTGATAAACAGCTTGGCTAAAATTTACAATCAGAATCAATTATGCTATCACATATATAATTTAACAAATTTTCAATGCACCACATTTTCAGCCATTTTCTGCATTCATGCGATTTTTGCATAAACTAATCAGCATTTTTCACTATTTTCATCACACACACATCATTGTTTGCTATCTTCTTAAAATAGGCATATATTTACACGGAATCAGCACTTGCTAAAATTATCTGGTTGACCTTTTTTTCTCATCAGCCTTTATTTTTACCAAAAATACTGTAATTTCCGCAAATACGCAAGGTGAAATAGGCACATAAATGGGAAATCTAGGCGCATAAATTGAACATTTTCTGCATCCCCCCGGGCATATTTAAGGCATCTAAGTACTGAATATTTCCTGAAAAATCATCACTTTAAACTCGCAGCCTTAATCAGACCATCAAACAAGAACACAGACTTAGGCTGGATTGTTCTGGGCACTTTGACCCCCCCCCCTGAAATTTTACGATGCAATTTTTACGTGAATTTTATGTGATCGTCCACAAGGACTATTGGTCCTAAACTGTTCTAAACAGATAAGAGACTTCATACTGAAATGGCTTATACTGCAACTACTGTGGATAAAAACCACTGCATATAAAACCATAAACTATGATGTGATATGATATGATATAGATTATAGACAATTTCAGATCACGAATGAAATCTGAGAGCTGTGCTGCAGTGGCGTCGCGAGGGGGGTGCGGGGGTGAGGACCGCACCGGGTGACACCATCTAGGGGGGTGACACCAAACAAGGATGGCCATTTTTTTGCCTGTCACGGCATTTGAGAAGGAAAAAATAAGGAAGATTTAGAAGAGGTACCAAATCTAAACGGGTGACACCAGGATTTTACCACACTGGGCAGTGTTTAGTCTAGACCGTTTCCGGGGGGGAAATCGCCCTTTTCCCCCCGGAAATTTCAAATTCCCCCCGGAAATTTTGGAATACTGCATGGACTAACAGTGGCCCCTAGCAGAATTCCCCCTGGCTTTGTCAGTTTTCCCCCCGGCTTTTTGAGTTTCCCCCCAAAGTCCAGGAGTCTAGATTAAACACTGGCACTGGGTGACACCAACACTAGCGATGCCACTGCTGTGCTCCTGTGCTACTTGGTGTATGCATAAATAACTCTCTCAGTGGGAGTACGGTACAACAATGTGATCACGTGTGATCAATCAAGAGATGGTAGAAAGAAACAGTTTGCATCTACCGTGCTTTGAGAAACTGCTCGAAAGCCATGCATGTCTGCTTGCCTTCCTTGATATGCTTCTTCAGAACATCATATCCTGCGGTGCTCTGAAAATCGGACCCCTACAACACGAAGTGGCAATACTGCGTCGAAATTAACTAAAAACAAAACTGTTCTAGATATTCAATGCAATATCCAGGGGCATAACCAGGAATTTGATTGGGGTATGATGTGATCTGGGAGTATAAATCGTAAAAAAAACATTGAAAATCTTTAAAAACGCATTAAACATTTTAAGGTAGTCTGATTTGGGAATATATATATATATATATATATATATATATATACCGATATACACCCCCCGTTATTACGCCCCTGGCAATATCATGTAATCTATCACCTCAGTTGATGCACGATGATTCAATTGTCAACAATTCAGTAAACTTTTTGATTTGAATTTACAATTCTTTACTCAGTCACCAACATTTGTGTGCAAATTATATACCAATAAAGCCATCTGTATGTATGCACAGCAATAACAAAACTCATATGTAAATGTAACAAGCTTTATCAAAGCCCTACGTAAATTGAACATCTACATTGTAGATGTTCAATTTACGTAGGGCTTTGATAAAAATGCATTAGCGATTAGCCTAAACACCCTAAAGCATTATTCAGGTTACAGTGTACTGTATAATAATGTCCAATAGACACAGGCAGGCATAAGAACATGCAATTTCAGTTCCATAGAAACAAAGGCAGAACTGATGTCCTATTGAATGAGCTACATAGGCACTTTGTACTGTATGTTGGATAGTAAGTATGTAAGGGGAATTCCGCAAGACGCCTGCTATCTGCTTATATATCTGGATATCAACACATTAGCAACTAAAATTATGCGTTCTTTCTAGGAAACAAGTCTTATCTGTCGAATGTATGCGCACACACACACACACACCCACACAAATACATACACACATGTAAACACATATGTAAATGTAACATGCTTTATCAAAGCCCTACGTAAATTGAACATCTACATTGTAGATGTTCAATTTACGTAGGGCTTTGATAAAAATGCATTAGCGATTAGCCTAAACACCCTAAAGCATTATTCAGGTTACAGTGTACTGTATAATAATGTCCAATAGACACAGGCAGACATAAGAACATGCAATACATACACAGTATTACACACACCCACACAAATACATACACACATGTAAACACACAAACTCTGCACATCATGTGTGAAGGTACTATTTTGAAACAGAAACATAGTAAATATTAACATAGTAATAGTGTAAACATCCCGTGTTTAGTCCTATTTAGTCTTGTGTTTAGTCCTGTGTTTAGTCCTGTCCACTGACCATACTTGTATACGCTTGAAAGATTGTCCACAATTTTGCAATACTGTGTCTGGATGCTGTCTTCCGACATTCGTGAAATCTTTTCAACTGGCCCTTCTACTTATGCTGTCCATCTCCCCTATTCCTTTTCTTATTCCTATCATCATCATCATCATCATCATCATCATCATCATCATCATCATCATCATCATCATCATCATCATCATCATCATCATCATCATCATCATCATCATCATCATCATCATCATCACCAGAAGCGCGTGGCCGGCAGGGGCCGTTGCGTCACCCCTTGACCATGACCCCGCCGAATGGCACGACTCCAGAGACTAGGTATAATAATAATAAAATATAATCCTTTTAAAAACATGTCCGCAATAGGCAGTGCTAGCTTGGCATCAATATTTCACTTCTCTTAACCCCTTAACCGGGCGCGACGGCTCAGAGCCGTCCAGTTTACATTGAGTTACAGATTTATTCCCCAGCTAAGGGGTTAACATGCACTTCACTCAAAATATCAATCGTTTATTTATTTATTTTTATTATTTATTTATGTACAATCATAATTATTTCTTTTACAAAAATTGCATGTTTATCTAGACTATTTGAACTTGTTTGTATCTAGTATATTGATTCATTTCTAGAGAAAGCAGACTTTCGACAGAGAATGTTTCTCTTCTCCTGCTTCTCCCTTTAGTATCCTAATTCTTTAACATCAATTTTAATATAATTTATCAAATATCTAACTTATCAAATATCAAAATATTATATATTTTTAGCATTTGTCTTTACAACTATGTTTTCCTATATTGCATTGTGATATTGACAATCTTTGGTTCTGACTTTGATACAAATAAACAGATTGATTGGATTGATATTTATTTTTTGGGAAACGGGATACGTTTATTTCAAGTTCAAATTCAAACAAAAAATAAACATAAACAAAATAAAAATTCACCACATATCACTAAATCACATACAGCAGGACTTTGCTGAATCTGTTAAGGCAAGCATGCAGTGTTTATTCTAGCCATCTTGATATTGGGGGAATTTTTAAATGTTTGGTGTTGGGGGGGGGGACAAGGTCTGAGTCTCCACACTTTTGGGGAAGAAATTTTCATCCCCCCAGCCAACATATAAAAACTTTGGAGATTTTAAAACTTGGGGGATTCCCCCCAGAGAAGGCCTAGAATAAACACTGTATGCATGAAGAAGTGTCGATGGTCAGACAGGCAAACAAAACCTTAGAAAAATTTCTTATCAGATACTTTCACAGTAAAAAATTAAAAATTATCAAAAACAGAAAAAAAACCTTCTTAACTACATATTTACTCAATCATGTTCATGAATTTTTAAAATAACCAAAACATACCGGTAATATAATACACCTCAAAAGCTCCAAATCTTCTTTCTCTTTCATTTTCAAACCAGTGTTTTGCTTTTCACTCCAACACGGTTACCAACTGTACCAGCATCTCTAGCAACTGCACCATCGTACTACCAACAAACCATAAAATTTGTACGACTTTCTGATTTAGAGCCACTCCGACTTTCTGATTTAAAGCCACTCCGTGTGAGTTACCATGACACCTGCTGACACCTGCTGGCCTGTTTTTAACCAGCCCCTTTCATTGAAACTGAATGACACTTGAACTATGAATTCATCTGCCAAAAGCTTTTACTATGAATATTTTTAGTGTTTCACCACACATAGAGTGCACCTTATATTGTCATGGTTTGGATTTCTTGAATCTGCTGCAAAAATAAACTCCATTGGCTCGCTGAACCATGCTGCTGTATTCTAGTCAAATGTAAATTCCACAAATAAAGGGCGGAACCAATGAAAAAAGGTTTTAATCTAGTGGATTCGTGGGACAGTTTGGAGGAAAAGGTAGCAACAGTTGAAACAGTAAACGGATTCAAAAGTTATCTAGGACAACTGGGTTATTACATGTTGAGAGTAATTATAGTGATTTTCACACAGGCTAACTTAGCCATGGATTTAAACCAATTGATATCACATTATTATTATTATTATTATAATCATCATCATCATCATCATCATCATCATCATCATCATCATTATCATTACTGTTATTATTATTATTATTATTATTATTATTATTATTATTATTATTATTTACCGATTTGGAAATCACAAAACCTCAATCAATCAATTATTATTATTATTATTATTATTATTATTATTATTATTAAGTTAAACTTGTTTGTTTGGATAACCTTGATTGATTGTTTGTTTTGGAAATAAAATCCTTGATTGATTGATCTTGTAGTGAAAAAATTTATCATATGACATTTCCAGTTTTGTTAGTCAATATCTGATAAAGGGTATAACTCGCTATAATGTATTTAGCAGGCCCATAAACTTTAGTACATTATATCCAAGGTATATTACATCCAATACTATCCAATACGGTAGCGCATCGCACGGCACTGTACACTGCGGTACATTATAACCAAGGATTCATTATAACTGAGCCTGTTATAATGAAGTTCTATTGCATCTGGCCAGCTACGGTAATTCTAATTGGAAATTACAATTAGCAATCCAACCACCACACTTCTATTGCTTTAAGAGCTCACTTCCGCTTTCAGCTTTTATAGTCTTTTATGCTACTAATAAACCATGGAGGTATTATCCCAGGAGACGGCATTACGTCATTTCTAGCCCAGGCTGCGTGAAGCCAGTAGCGCATGTAGCACGTAGGCTGTTAGCAGACATCTTGGTAGACCCAAATCAAGTGTTAGCAGACATCTTGGTTGACTCAAACTGTGGCTGCCGTCTGGGAATTTCCCAGCTAATCGGCTTGACCGAAATGACGTAATGCCGTCTCCAGGCATAATACCTCCGTGTAATGAACAGAGCAATTACCATAGCCTCTTTCAGTGTCCCTCACCCAATAATGAATTTACTTATCAGTAATTAGGTTTATGTAACCCCTCTGAATGAATAAAGCCAACATTACCAACTCACCACAAAAAGGTAATTCTTTATTCATGGGCAATGGCACAAAGCTGGTAAAAAAACCGGTCATGTCCTAATTTCTCCCTGACCGTGTGCATTGGCGCCTGCACATGAGGGCAAGAGGGGCACTGCCCCCTGCAAAATGCAAATACCAATATTTCACATTGAAATTTGAAAACCTTGCTAAAATATTAACCGTGACCATTGTGTTAAAATGTGTTTTGCCCCTCCTGGGAAAATTTATGTGGCGTAACCGTGACCGTATGCCAAAACTTACACAAGCCTCTGAGTAGAAACATAAGTGGTGCTAAACAAATGCTCATTACATTACAAGCAAATAACTAGATTGCACTGAAGCTCAACAGCTCAGTCATATTGTACCGATATGCAAATGTATACAGTGCAAAAATGTGATGGAAGGCTTAGCTGATGTTACTCAAGGCCTCTGCAAAATGTGTATATAGGCACTTTATAACAGTATAGCACAAAACATAATCACACAAATTGCAAAGTGTCTAACTGATTTTACTCGACAAATCTGACTTATTAGCAGGAATGCTAGGCTGTGAATCTGACATAATAGCTTTGATATTATAGCCCAAAAATGTTGATGCCCACAACCATAAGGACATGATCTGTGCAAAAAATACTCATGTCAGGACACGAGGACAATCAGGACATGGGTTGTGCTTGCGTCCATGTTCAAGTGTGTGTATTTTACTTGATTCAGCTAAATTTTCGCAATGTGCAAATGTAACATTATCAAATTGCCATCAGCTGAAAACCCTTTGGAGAGTTTTAGAAATTTATTTTGGTAGATTTCAATAATTTCATAATGAGAAACTGGAACATTATTATAATGCCGCCAATTGTAAAGTTTTTCTTGATTATGTACGTATAAATGTGGAAAGTTTTTCTGTGTGTGTCTTTAATGATATGAGAAACATGTTGCTTGATAGTGAGTTGATAGGCCTACTGATTGCAATAAAATACATTTCTGTTACAGCTTTGAGAATAAAGTACCACAGAAACACTTCAAATAGAAAATTTCAGCAATAAGCCTTGTCCAGTATTCCTCGTTACTGTCTTGCAAATTACAATTACAATTTAATCAGCATGGATCCAAATCTAATTCCAGTCAACCAGCTCTTTAAATTTTGCTAATTCTAATTGCAAAATTTGAACTAATTCTATTGAAAATTTGATTTTTGCAATAACCCATCATCGTTGGGTGTGCAGTGAAGCAGTGGTCAGCGCACTGGTCTGCAAATCTGAGGTCCGTGGTTCAACTCCCGGTCGCGGCAGAAACTTTTCGGTTGTTTTTGTCCCAAGTGCCCCATGTTGACTCAGCTGCAAATGAGTATATTGGGTGTCAACCCGGTGCAAGGAAAGGCGGCAAGAGAAAGGCTGGCAACCGCCCTCATTCAGCCGTTGCCATGTAAAACTGAAGGCGCTAACCCTTCGGTTCTCTGACAGGCCCGTGCTGGCCTATGGAGCAATCTTTTACCGTTTACCTTACCACCATCGCTGCCCGAGACTGATGCAGGGTTTAATCTAGGCCGTTTCCGGGGGAAAATTGTCCTTTCCCCCACCCCCGGAAATTTCAAATCCCCCCCCGGAAATTTTGGCATACTACATTAACTAACAGCAGCACCCTAGCAGAATTCTTCCCCCCGGCTTTGTCAGTTTCCCCCGGAGTCCAGAGTCTAGATTAAACAATGGACTGCTGTCCGCAATACACAAAGCGCTATAAAAATTCAATGCAAATTGGCGACGGTGCGGGGGCTTACGGCCTCTAATTTCTGACAAAAACGATCGCTCAGATTTTGCATTTTAGCATTTAAACTAATAAAATTTATAAAACAGGTAAACCGCTGGGACTTACCCAGAAGGAGTCGGCAAACGTCGACTTTCGGTTCATCGTCAAATAAAACGTTTAAATGTTCAGATGAAGCTGAAATATCCAACACTAGGACCGCGGGCATTAACAATTTAACATTGACAGTGAAAAGATATCGTATAAACACTCGCGTGTCCGTCCCGTTACAATCAGACTTACTTTACATGCTACAACTCCCGTTACCGTGTAAACGCGCAAAGGTGATTACCGTGTAAACGCCGACCAGGAAGTGATTCGTGAACGCAGCGCGACATAAGATACTTATCTACGGTAGAGCCCTGCTAATATGATATTAAGTTTCAGTGGAGTCCCGTAGCACGACACTTCAGCCAAGTTGATGCGAGACTAATTAAGCTACAGTACAACCCTTTATGTTATGTAATGTAGGCCTAACACTCTGTAGGCCTAACATTCTGAAGCCCTCCTGCAGCAATTACTGCATGTTGATAAAGCGATGATTTTTAAGCCGTTGAGCTACATTATCAGCAGATATCTACCATACTTGTTATACACAATGTTGGGTAGTAACAAATTACAAGTAACAAAATTACTGTAACAATTACTTTTTTGAGTAACAAATAACGGGAATTGTTACATATTAAATCTAGTAACAAAGTAACAGTAATAGTTACTTTTTTGAAGTAACAGTAACAGACTTTGCACTAATTACTTTTCAATATTGATAAATGTTCTGTAATGCAATGTTCTGTAATGCATGTTGGGAAGTCTAATAATGGTAATGAATATTCTTTAGGGGGGAAGATTCTAACCACAACAGAAAAAGAAAGAGACTTGGGGATAATCACCCATAGAAGTATGAATCCATCTCACCAATGCATGGAGGCAGCAAAAAAGGGAAACCAAATGTTGGGAATGGTGAAAAGGACAATTGTGAGTCGTGACCAAGAGATAATCATTAAACTTTATAAGTCATTAGTAAGGCCTCATCTGGAATACTGTGTTCAGGCTTGGAATCCATTCTTGAAAAAAGATATAGAACTTTTAGAAAAGTGCAAAGACGAGCAACGAAGATGGTCAATGGGTGCCATAATTTAAGCTACGAAAAAAGACTTCAATATTGTGGACTGACAACATTAGAAAGGAGAAGAGAAAGAGGGGATTTGATAGAAACATACAAAATAATGACTGGGAAAGTAGATGTGCCATATGATCGATTCTTTACATTGGCACACTATAGCAGTACAAGAGGCCACATGTAGTGCAAAATGTTTAAGCAGAGGGTTGGTCCAAGAAAGAAAAACTTTTTTAGTGCAAGGGTTGTGGACAAATGGAACAGTTTGGACGAGGTGGGAGTGACAGTTGAAACAGTGAACGGATTCAAAGACTATCTAGATAAACTAGGTTATTGAATGCAGATGGTTACATCAGTGGTTTTCACACAGGCTTACTTAGCCTCCTAAACCACTTAAAATCACATTATTATTATTACTTTAATGTTACTTTTTGAAGTTGTCGTCTACAACTCTACATGGTTCTAAATTCTAATGGACTGCAATTAAATTTGCTAACTTCAATACATTACGTACTTAATTGGTTTTAGGGATGTGAGCTCGGAAATTTCCGGAAATTCCCTCTGGAATTATTCCGAAAATTTCCGGGAAAATAGCGGTACTTTTCCGGAATAATTCCCGAAAAGTTTATTATTATTATTAATGTTTATTATTATTATTTAGTACTATTTATTACTATTGCTACTACTATCTATTATTATTTTTTTATCATCATTACTATTTATTAGGCCTACTATTCATTTGTTGGGCATTTGTTAACAACTGTCAGGATTGTAGCGCTATGTAATGTTTTATGGACATGCGAGCGGCACTTCCGGTTTAAATTTCCCGGATAATTTTCGGATATTTTCGGAATAATTCCGGGCATTCTATTTTTTCGGAAAAGTTACAACCCTAATTGGTTTGATCCAATGCATGTGGAAAGCACACCCACGCACTGTGATGCTTACATAAACTATTTACAGAGAAAACGCACCCAACTTCCACTTAAATTTGAGCGAAGGCATCACTGAGGGCAAATTGGTAATTTCTGCTAATTAAGATTGACATCATTTTGCTGCATGCTTACTCTGTTCAGGTGTCTGTTACATGAGAAATAGTACTTTATATAACCTGACAATTGACGAATTAATGATTGATTGATATGAGACATGAGTCACGCAGTGGCGGCTCCACCGGGGGGCCAGGGGTGGCCCGTGCCCCCTATTGAGTGCCTGCCCCCAGTGGCCCCTCCTGTGGGGACCCTATACTTAATGCTACATACATACCAACAAATGGTTGGCCCCCATGATTAGAAGTTGCCACCCCAACGCCCCCTTGCCAAATCCTGGAGCCGCCACTGGAGTCACGAGACATGAGTCATATGACATTAACGTCACATGTTATGTTAACTATGTGCTGCTGGTGTGGCCCTTAGCTGTGCAAACTAAAAATGTAGTCATTAGGTCTATATCATATTGACATTGGAATATGATAGTTTCAATTAATTTGATTAATACCACGCATGACAGCTAATTAAGCATTGGAAATAGTGGATCCAGTTCCAGTATCTGTATCAGCAGTGTTGTAAAGTATTTAAATACTTACAGTATTTAAATACTATTTAAATACTTTGTCCAGTATTTAAGAAAGTATTTAAATACTCATCCAAAATTAAGTATTTAAATAGTATTTAAATACCATAGAGTATTTAGATGTATTTAAGAAATTTAAATACTTTGGATTTATTGCAATTTTCACATAATTATAACGTTTCTTATAGACTGTTCATTTTACATTTTCTTTACTGATGGTTTTAGACAGTTGAACAGTTAAGTAGGTCTACATTGACATTGCTAGAAATAATTTTAACTAACATTTCTTTACACAAAAATACGGTTGTGGCGAATCGTGTCAAATACATATCAAGTATTTAAAAAAGTATTTAAACCTTATTTGCCAGTATTTAAATACTTACCCTGGTATTTGGGTATTTAAATACTATTTAAATACTACCTGAGAACCAAGTATTTATGAAAGTATTTAAATACTTTCAGTGGAGTATTTATTACAACACTGTGTATCAGTGGTTCTCAGACCCCTTTGCCTCACGGATCACTTTTGAAGATCAAACATTTCTCGCGGACCACCTGAAAATTGAGAAAAATCATGACAAGCAAAACATGCCATCGCGTGTGATCTTCGTCCCTTCCCAGTGTCACCTTGCTTACAGTGGCGTAACCACGCCCGGGCAATGCTCGGGTTACTTTGCTTTTCTGCCCGGGTTGAAAAAATTTCGGGATGAAAAAAAAATTAAAATTATGCCTTTGATTTTTAGTTTTGCTTAATTTTGCACTGCCACGCAAGTCGTTGCAATACTATGTTAATATATAGTCACTACGCTCTCTTCGAAACGTGTTTCACAGGCATCAGCTAGAAGTGCAGTAGTTACTAAAGTCATTGTGTTTGGGTGGCCATATTAAGGCGGAGGCTGAGGGGACTGTAGGCCCCCGGCCCATCATGAAAATAGGCCCACCGATTTTCGAGATAACCTTTTTTTGCTTGTCAGCACGATTTGGAAGGAGGGAGATAACCTTTGTTTATTTTTGCTTCTCAGAGATTTTCAGTTTAGGCGACGGCCCTTTTTTCTCAGCCCCCGGCCCACTCGGACCTTAATCCGGCCCTGATCGAACTGCGGAGGAATATCAAAGATCGAGAAAAGTGGAAGTCCATGGTCCCCGACGCAGCAATGCATGTCACCTGAGAAGAAGAATTCGATCGCAGCTGCTTATATATGCTACTCTTTTCTCAGCACATCATCATTTAACATGCCCTGCTGTGCTGTTCTGAAACTGGAAGCCCCAAGCTTAAGTCATTAGTAAGTAACTCATTAAAAAAATAACCGATAGGTAATTTTACAGACGATAGAAGAAAAACAAACACTGATGGCTACCATCAAGTTAAGACAGATGGACTTTTTAGGAACTTGGTGAGGAAAGAGGGACTCGAGAATTAACTTGACGGCTACAGGCATGGTGGAGGGTAAAAGATCAAGAGAAAAACAAAGATCAAAATACACAATCAAACTAAGAGAGGGACTGAAGATGGACAGCAACATCGAACTCAGGGCCATATTAAGGCGGAGGCTGAGGGGACTGTAGGCCCCCGTTAACCAATGATCCTATATTTTGCTTGAATTTGAGCAAACTGTTCGTCGAAAACGGAGTTGACTTTAAAACTTCAAGAGTCATAAAAATAGTAAATCTCACACTATTACGTCTACGGTTATTTTTTTAATGAGTTTATTTAAAGACGCATCCGTAACAAAGACGTATCGGTAATTAAGCGGCTTTCCATTATTTACGAGCAATTTGATGTGTCTAATAAAGGTATGCAACGTCAAGCCGATGAAAATAAAGATATTCCAGATATTCTAGATATTATTCGATCCAGCTGGCTAATGTTTTGAGAATTTCATATTTAGGCTTTTAATATGTTGCAATTCGATGCTTTTTTAAATCTCCGGTATATAATATTTTAATTCGTCCAGTGTTGTAATGAATACTTCACTGAAAAAATACTTTCATAAATACTTGGTTCTCAGGTAGTATTTAAATAGTATTTAAATACCCAAATACCAGGGTAAGTATTTAAATACTGGCAAATAAGGTTTAAATACTTTTTTAAATACTTGATAATGTATTTGACTGTTTTGACACGATTCGCCACAACCGTATTTTTGTGTAAAGTAATGTTAGTTAAAATTATTTCTAACAATGTCAATGTAGACCTATTTAACTGTTCAACTGTCTAAAACCATCAGTAAAGAAAATGTAAAAATGAACAGTCTATAAGAACGTTATAATTATGTGAAAATTGCAATAAATCCAAAGTATTTAAATTTCTTAAATACATCTAAATACTGTATGGTATTTAAATACTATTTAAATACTTAATTTTGGATGAGTATTTAAATACTTTCTTAAATACTGGACAAAGTATTTAAATAGTATTTAAATACTTTAAGTATTTAAATACTTTACAACACTGAATTCGTCCAATGTTGATCAGGCTAGTTCAGTCAAAATTCGCTAGGTGGCCAAACAAGGCATCATAATATTGCATGAAATTTGTTTTTTAAACACTGCTATAATAATAATAATAATTGATAGCTGCGGGTCTATGCCTAACGAATATGAGAACGCTTACCTTCCCAGCCTACATTGAATTGTAAAAGTGTACTAGGCCCTACCTATCGTCATTATCAATGGCATAACCAGTGTTACAGAATATGGACACCAACCAATAATAATAATAATAATAATAATAATAATAATAATAATAATAATAATAATGATGATGATAATAATAATAATAATGATAATGATAATAATAATAATAATAATAATAATAATAATAATAATAATAATAATAATAATAATAATGCACTTCTATAGTACCATTTCTAATGTCCAAGGGTATCAATCGATGGTACTTTAAATTCATCCGCAAAGAGGTCATTCTAGAGATTTGTCAGAGGGAAACAGCAAGACGGACTATGGAGGAAATGCTAAGGGACTGTCCACTAATTACGCCAACAATTTAGAGGGGAGGGGGTTTGAAAAAGTTTGACAGTTGTTGACAGGGGAGGGGGGGGTCAAGAGAAGTTGACGTCAACAATTTCACTTTTTACAAATAATCAAAAACTAGGAAATTTCATGGAATACTACTTATTACAATGGAAAAAGCATGACAAAAAGGTCATCACCACCACATTTTGTCACTCGATGAGGAAAACAGGGGGAAAATGGTCATCAGCGCAAAAAATAATAACCTTGTTATTGGTACCTGTCATTGAGCTTGAAGGGGGTCAAAAGTTTTTACGTGATTATAGGGGGGCAACTGAATGTTGACAGTTGTTGACAAGGGGAGGGGTCAAAAATTGTTGACATAATTAATGGACAGCCCCTAATTGGAAGAGATGGGTTTTAAGCCTAGATATGAAAATACTCATTTTATTAGAAGATCTGACAAACAGAGGGGGAGAGATCCAGATTTTTGGCCCAGAAATAGAAAAAGCTCTCATTCCAATTTCAGTGTTGGTTCTAGGAATCTAGGTACATTTAACAATGAATCGGCAAACCTTGTTGAATGACAATGTTTCTCGTGGTTTAACATTGATTTTAAATATTGAGGTTGGCCAGACTGCAGTATTTTAAAAAAAACCAGGAGTCTAGCTTTGAACACAATTCTCTGTTCAACGGGCAGCCAGCGCAACGTTTGAAGAACAGGTTTGATATGATCATGTCTACTAGTTTTTGTAATGGCCCAGGCAATAGAATTCTTAATGCCGTGAAGCTTTTGCATATTAGATTTGGCTATACCATAGTGTATTTGTATAAGTTGGCGGTCACTTTTGCTAGATTGCTAGAAAATATTGTAGTCAAGATCTTGGGGGCTGTCCATTAATTATGTCAACAATTTTTGGGCAATTTTGACCCCTCCCTCCTTTGTCAACAACTGTCAACTTTCACTTACCCCTATATAATTACGTCAAAAACTTTTGACCCCCACCCCCTAGATCAATGACAGGTCCCAATAACAAGGTTATTATTTTTGGCGGTGATGACAATTTTTTAACCTTTTTTCTCATCGAATGTCAAAACGTGGTGGTAATGACCTTTTTTGCCAAGCTTTTTTCCATTGTAGTAAGTAGTATTCCATGAAATTTCCTATTTTTTGATTATTTTAAAAAGTGAAATTGTTGACGTCAACTTCTCTTGACCCCCTCCCCCTGTCAACAACTGTCAAACTTTTTCAAACCCCCTCCCCCCTAAATTGTTGACGTAATTAATGGACAGCCCCTTGTCCGTGGTGGATCGTGGTTTAAATCCAGAGGTCAGTTCGGTCAGAAGGAAGACACATTCATGTCAATAACAAGAAATTTATCAATGACCACGCGTTGCAAAAATATTGCATGATTCTACATTTGAATTAAATAGGTTTTTAAAAAAACTAGAATCTATGTGACTGGAACCCCAAATCCTATCTTTAATTTTCCAGAAAATCAATAGACAAGATATATTTGCGATTGATGCCAAAATCCACAATCAACAATTTACAAAGATCCTGAAAATTAACAGCATTAGCCAGAATATTCTAAATACCAGTTCAATACGGAACATGATAAGTACTAGCCTATTATATATATACACACAACAGGTAATTCAGTATGTATGCTGTTAAGATATTCCGACAGATAAACTTGCAGTTAACGACAGTCAAACTCAGCAAATGCCACATCTAAGAGACCGCGAACAGTCAAACTCAGCAAATGTCACATCTACGACAGTGCTTCTCAGACTTTCCCGAGCTGCGGACCGGTAAATGCTTTGGTGGAATTACTGTGCGGCGAGTAGCTATCTTTTCAGTTGCCGATCGCCAGGGCTATTTCAAGGATTATCAATTTGGGGGAGTGTCCGTAAATTATGGGGGTCCCCTGTCAAAAAAAGTCTGACAAGCAAAAAAGGTAATCCCATAGCTGAGATTGGTGAGGTGTTGGGGGTGTCGGCCTCAAATGGGGGGGGGGGTGTAAAAATATCCCTGCTGATCGCCGATACTAGTGTACTTTTAAGAAAACGTTTTCATTAAATTACATTACACGGATTACAGTACATCAGAGGCGGTTCCAAGAATTCTTGGTGGGGGGGTGCAATTAACTTCTTTCTAGGAAGAAGGCGCGACTTGTAGGGGGCCCGGTCGTGGTAAACCATGTGAAATAAATCCCCCCAAAAAGTTGATAAGCAAAAATAATGTCATCAGCAGTTTTTCCGACTAAAACCCAGCCCAAAAAGGCTGACAAGCAAAAAAAGGCTGGTGAGGGAATGCATCCTCAGTCATCCCCAACGTGGAACCGTCCCTGCAGTACATTATTCATTCAAACTCATATGCACATTTTCAAATTTTCATTAGCAGCGTCTAGTCCACCCATTTTCTGTATAATTACTTCAAATTTTAAAATATAATTTGCTACATCAACACAACCCCGTAACTAAATCCCTGTGGCCGGGCACTGGGCCACGACCCACAGTTTGAAAAGCACTGGTCTAAGAGACTGTGAAACTAACAGAACATTAATACCAAAGATGACTATGTATTACTGATTAGAAACACAGTGATGCCTATAGAGTGACGATATAAGGATTTGACTCTGACAGGGTGTTAATGTACAGTATATACTGATTACTATGGCAGAGACTCACTCCATCAAGATACTCGTCTGGAATGCTTTAAGATGTAAGGGCCAAGGGAGATAAATGTCAAAATTCACAATAATTTTACACATATGTACAGTTACGATGGGGGGGCGTCTAACCCCGTACCCCATCATTTTACCCACCTCCCAAAATGGTGAGAGAGAAATGCCCCAATTTTAAAAAATTAGAAACAGTCTTGATTTGTAGCCACTCCCCCTACTTTTGATCAATCTTCCAACCCCACCATTGGCAAACACCACTGATTAATTATGCTCCAAGCATGTGACCAACGTCACGCCGAAAGGGCGTTAACACTGGTATCGAACTTTTTTCGCAACGTAACGTAATGTAATATCTATGCTTTCTCTTCCTATGACCGTTACAAACTTTACAAACTGTAAACTCATACTCGAGGCAATACGTAATATCAACAACCAGTAATGTGACATTGTAACAGGCATTTTAAACGTTTGGTGGACCAGCCAAACCCAAAATTTCTTTCACCCCAAAAAAGTGCAACAAGTACCAAATCATTCAAGCATTGCATTACAGCGCTACCATTGTGCAATTATTATCAGCAATAGTCTTGTAGTACTAGTACTAGTAGTAGCAGTAGTAGTAATAGTAGTAGCAGTAGTAGTAATAGTAATAGTAGTAGTAGTAGTAGTTGCAGCAGCAGCAGTAGTAGTAGTAGTAGTAGTACTACTACTAGAAATCAAGATGAATTGGTTCAATGTACAGTACACAATAGTAGAACACTGAATGTTTAATAGATTAGTACAGAACAACCAGTTGCCATAGGAACATGCAAAAAGTAAACATATTAACGGCTTCTATAGCGCCATTGCTTCAATACATCGGACATCAGTCTCAGGGTGCTCAAAAGACTGTTCTTGGGAGTGGAGGGGTGGTGGTGGTTGCATAACAGAAGACTCACAGAGCTGGAAGAAACGGAAATTCTGCATCGGACAACTCCACGCCATATACTGACCGGAGTCGTACTTACCATAATTCAACTTGGTCTCCAAACCATATAAGTTATAGCACACAGGCCCACACACCCGTGGTGAAAGGTATCACCTACCCCCCCAAATTGGGTGCCCTCCAGTTTGGTAGAAATTTTTGATTTCTAGCTGTCCACATCCCCCCAACTGGAGGTAAAAAATTCTGTGTGGGGTGGACTGACCCGTGCAAATTTTTTTGAAAAGTTGACCATTGCAGCAAACAATCCCACTAGTTATAAGAGCAAGTGTCCAGCACTTTTCTCACTCCACTGCCATCTTCACTCAATGCGCTTCTATTGTGTAGAAGGTTATTTTACACAATATTACAGCGCTGTCTGAAATTTTCACAAATCGCGAACACCGCTTTTTCCCTCGTCGCCAAATTGCGAGAAAATGATTGATGTGCCAAACTTTACTTTTACTTTGTATTGCCGTTACCTCGTCAAAATCAGGAAATTAGAAATGTACTATGATTCTACTTCATTTTCCCCATGAGCCCTTTTCTGTTATACAGCATAAAGCGTACGAAAAAACAAAATTTGCTAATCATAAGAAACTAATGACAGGTTAACAGGCTGGTCGAATGACGATTAGCTTTAGACCACAATTTAGAACTACCCAGGTTGCTTTCAAGGAACAGAAGACTTTAATTTCCATTTGATTTTAATTTCAAGATGTTTGAAGCACGTTGTTGTGGCTGACCTTAACCCTTTCACCGCCGCAATCCGTATAACCCAGGTGCATTCAACTAAGGAGGGCCTGGTGTATATACAGGGTGGCACAACAAAAACCGGACTAGTCACATTGGGTTTGGCATTTAATATAGTCCGAATTTTTTGCACCACCCTGTATATATATATATATATATATATACACACACACATACACATACATATATTTATATATTAGTCACAAAATATAGTTAACAGGCGCAGCATTAGAAAAAAGTTAGGTTGATAACAAGACATTTAAAAATAATAATTTGTTAGTATTATAGAAAAGCTTAAAAGTCATCACTTCAGTATCTTTGTGGGCCATTTCACACCCCTAGACTTGGCCCGCCATTTGAATGCCCCTGGTATAACCGATATGTCGTGAAACCGAAAGATCTGTTTAACAAGGCGAAAGGGTTAACGAGACATGATTCAATTCACACAACACATGACTGATTTCCTTTTTGCATGGACCACCATTCAACCAAAACTTTGTAGGTCTGTTTATTAGTCAAAGATTTCACAAAAAATATCAACAATTCCTCAACATTTTTTACGATGGCAGCATGATCTGAGTTGTCGTTATTCAGCAGATGTGTCTGAGATCGAAATATCGGGAGGGGGAATTGTCTTTGAATTTGACATCACTGCCCCAAACCACTGACAACATGCTTCAAACATCTTGAAATTAAAATTCTCCAGAAGCAATCATTAATTTTAAAAAGCTGACAATTTGACAATTTACATGAGTCTTCTTCAAAAAAATACATAGAAACCATCTACTAAAAAAAATTTAAAGCCAAAAAATAGGTCTTCAGCATACATAAAGGCAAGAAAAAAGCACAAAAGGGAGAAAACTTACACAGGAAAGTGTATTATTAGTACAGAAAGAAGTACACTGGTAACATCCAGTATGCATTAATAACTTAATAAGCAAAAGAACATTTACTATTAATACAGTAAATTTTCATATCTGCTGACACTGCAAATGAACACATGATCAAAATGCATGTTATTTGGATAATAATAATAATAATAATAATAACAATAATAATAATAATAATAGACATTAACGATGAGAGTTTACTGCTTTGTCAAAATGAAAAAGAAAGGCTGGTGAATAGAAAAATTCCAACTACAATTTTTTAAAAACAGAAATAGGTGCCGTACAAGACTTATGGTTAAACTGCCACAGTAAATATCACGCATCCGAATTTCTCACAAGAAGTTACTAATTAAAGCTGCTCTTTAGAGAAGAAAAAAAAACTCATAAATAATGTTTCATGAAGAGGTCTGCTTACAACTCATTTTGAATCTAATTATGTCAAGTTGTAAAGAAATAAATAAGGGGCAAAGTGTCTAATCAAACACTTCTTATCGCGACAGCTGCTGGTCATACCGCTGCACGGCCAGCCCGGTATTGGACTGAAGTGCAAGAGATAACACAGGACATGCAGGCAGGCGCACAGCACGACATCCAATACAAACACCAAAATGTGCGAAAATACCAGGTCTCAGTGTCATTAACTCAGATAAGTTAAGGTTACTACAGTACTGTTTCTCAGGAGTCAATCATGTTGAGTGAAATGCGAGATGGCGCAAAGTGTAAAAGTTACTGGTTTACAAATATTATGACACGTACGATAGCATCAATCGTCCACAACCAATGAGGGACAAGGACACAACGTGGGAAGCATGATGTTTTTCTGGGGGTGCCCTTTCAAATTTTTTCGAAAAGCTAGACAAACTCAGTAGAAAAATAATTATTATCTCAGTGGTGTATCTTGAAGACAAATATACCCCCATAAAGCACAAAAATTCCTAAATTTTCTGCCATTTCTACCAGTATTTCAGTAGATTTGTCTACGACCAGAGTTAACTGCAGAGTTACCAAAACCAGACTTTTGAGTAGCAAGTAATTTTTGACCAGCAACAAATATTTTTATGCCCATTAATTTCTTTTCTTATAAAAATCTCTTGTCCTGGAGCTTTTTAGGCTTTATCATGTAATCGTTCCTATGTCACTGCCCTTACACTACTGCATGGATATTGCTAAGACTAATACTGGCCATGTACACACACATATACAAACCAGCCATTTTCGGCTTAGTTCGTAAACACAATACAAGTTCCACAAGATTACAAAATAAAATGAGAAAGACAATACAAGAAATTAAGATTGTTGACGGTTAACTGGTTCTAAGAGCAAGGACCGGTCCTTTTAACTTTGACCGGTTAACCGTAATGTCAAATCGAAAACTTCAAAAGACTTTTATGTAGGCCGCAGGACGCAGGCATGGCCGCCGGCAACATCAAAGCGCTTTGAAGTAGCCGCGCAGGACGCCGGTCCCAGCGCCAGCAACATCAAAACACTTTGATGTAGGCACGACACCAGGCTCCTGCTAACGACCGGTTAACCGGTCTTTTGTTTGAACGGTTAACCGGTCCTTTAAAACCAGCGGTTTTAACAACCTTACAATAAATTATGTTTCTACTTTGAAAAGGAATATTAGGAATGAAGGCTTACAGAACGGACAAAGGCATAACAATATTGGAGGCTAGATGGGCCAACCTTGAAACATTGCTCGGACTACGGATAAGCCCAAATGTAAAGGATAATCAGATATTAGAATACAGGAACCAACACTCGTATAAACGAAACAATACATTACCAAGATAATTAACCTAGCTACTTATCAAGTGACTGAGTTAATACAGACTACTTAGGTTAATTGAAATTTGTAACATATTCCTTTGAACAAAATACCATAGTTGTTAATTCCTTCTTCAACATTGCATTCAATGGAATAACCTAATTTCAATTTTATTAATTAAGGCAAATACACGTAATTAAAAAATTGGTCAATTTATTGTTATTTATCGAATAAGTAGGGTGTCTCGAAAATTGTATATCATGACTAGTCTAAGCTGGGCAGATATTCAATGCACTTCAAAGTTATAAGTTATTGTTAAACTAATAATTTCCAATGGAAACAAAAGTTATGAAGTTTAAAGCAGCATTAATAGATTCTATCATCTGCTTCAACTGATATCAGATAAAAAATAATACACAGCATACAACTAAGTAACTTTCAAAACAACCTCGGGCACATTACCATACTTGACACAAGTATACAAGATTACTTTGAATTCAGCGAGAGAGAAAAATAACTCACACAACAACAAAAACTCACATTTAGCCATTTGAAAAAATATAAAACAACGAAAGAAATCCGAAGAAGCTTCACATCAGATTCTATCACTTGTACTGAAAACAAAAGTGGCCCGTTGAAGAGAAGGAGCAAATTATGGAAAGAAATGGCCAACGATTTCAAGTGGCGACGTCTCACGAGATATACGAAAACTCAGATTACGGTACTACGACGCAAAGTCCTACGCGCTTGAACTCTCCGACTCCAGCAGTCCCTTGATGCCTGGGGGCAGGTTTCGGGGACAGCGGCACCCCGGGCCCCCGAAACACGCGCGGCACGAGCGCAGCAGGCAGCGCAGCGGAAGGTAGCAACAGAGACACGGGAGGCACGGCGCGAGGAGCGCCATGATGGTCCAGCGCAGGGCGCAGTGAGGCCAGCTGCAACAGGAACACGGCTCCTCGGAACAGTCCTCCTCGCCGTTCTCGTCCTTCAAGCAGTGGTAGAAGATCGTACGGACGCAGCACATGCAGCTGCAGACGTCGATCGCCGACTCGGCGCTGCAGTCGCGCTTGCCGCCGCAGCAGCGAAACGCGACGCTCGACCGCGAGCACTCCGGGCAGCAGCACTGGCCGCAGCGACGGCAGACGGCGCGCCCCTTGCAGTCGCCCGGCTCGTCCTCCGCAGCGGCGCCAGAACGCCGGGCTCGTCTCACGAATCGCCGGAGCCTCGGAACCAGCCCCGGCTTCTCGGCGGTCGGGGTCTCGAGGAGGTCGGCGTCGACCGTGCCGTCCGAGTGGCCAGCCGCGATGACGACGTTCGGAGACGCCGTTTCCGCCGTATCGTTCGCCGGACGAATCAAGTGCACCATCGGGTGCGGCGACCGGTCGGCGCTCTTCGCGCACGTCGGCCGGGCGCGGTCGCGCGCCATCGTCGGACTGTCGACGTACTCGTTGCCGCCGTGCGCCTTCGTCGTGATGCAGTCCATCGCGAGGTGCCCGGCGTTCTCCGGGAGCGGCCATCGCGTCAGAGGTATGACTTGAACAGGTTGGTTCGGTGCCGCGTGGTGGTGGGTCGGCCGGTCTCGGAGCGGCCACCGCGACACGGGGATCACCTGGTCGAGAAGTGGGTCGGACCGCGCAAGGGTTCGGTTGACCGATCGTGGCAGGTCCGTCGGGACGTGCACCAGCTGGTGGTTCGACGAAGGTTCGAGAGCGTCGATCGAGTTGTCCTGGACGAGGAAGCGGGTGGGTGGGGGCGGTGGTCGGTGGGTCAGCGAGACGCTCCTCCTCAGAGGTTGCCGCGGCGGAAGAGGAGGACAGAGGAGGATTCCGTTCAGTTCCGAGTGATGCTCCGGTGCCTCGCCTGGGCGGAAATTAACCGGACGCAGGCGCTCGTCCGTTTGTCTCGTCGTTTTGTTGTTCGTTTCCGAACGTAACGGAATAGGAGGCGCAACGATCACAGCCGACGAGATGCCCGTGTCTAAACCTGCCGACGATTTGACGAACGTCAGTCTATTGTCAAGTGTGTTTAGATGTCTAGAAGTGACAGCGATTGGTTCAACTTCCATTGTCTAATAATACCTGCAACAGCAAATGAATGGAACAGCCTCCTATACAATCAGTCAAAAGACCTGCTCATGTGCAAATATATTAAAATTAACTCTCCAGAAATTTGCCCAAAAAATTTGAAATTATATTAATCTGGGCTGTTCTGTTTTAGGAAAATCTTCAAACAATATAACAATTAAATAAAAATTTGAACAAACAATTAATTCAATTGGATATTGGTTGAAGAATGCAACTTTTCTCGTGAGTCCTGCAGCACTAAAATTAAATGCAAATGAAAACAAATTCCTAGTGGCAAACCTAGGGTATTGCAGAATGGATATTTCTCAGGAATTTGTTTTTTGGGGGGTCCCATAATTGCAGGGGGTGTGTCAATGTCCAGTGCTTCATCTAGACTCCTTGGGCCCATGGGGGGAATAGAATTGAGCGGGCAAGTGGTGGTAGGGGGTTCGATGCTTGGCCCTCAGAAAAAAGGAAAATACAAGTCAAAAATATGATTTCCATTGTCATCTCTTCGGTTTTCATGCGATCCATTCTGATTTTAGTGGAGTAGTTATAGTGGTTCAAGTTTCAATTTACAGAGGTGTATTTTCCCCTTTAGAATTTTAAATTAATAGCTTTAACATCAGTCTGTTTTGGTGATAGTCAACACCGCCCCTGGGAAGGGGTGTAGGGGCGGTGGTGTCTGTCACAAACCAGGAGTGTAATTCCCCACTGGGGGGGGGCATAGGAAAATCCCTGATTTCAGGTAGGGCAGATAACCTGGGTGCCACTTGGGGGGGGGCACCAAAACCCCTATGATCTTCATCTATTCAGCGTAGAAAGAGAAAAAACTGAGAAAATTTAAGTTGACACTTCTGCAGTATAGGGTCTAAAAAGTAAGAAGGCATATGAAGTGGATCCCACTTAATCGCATACCGCTTAATTGCATAACCCGCATAATCGCATAACAACACAAAAACCCAAACCAGTGTTTTGTTCGCACAATTAATTATCAGACGTCCCGGCTATTCGCATAGCCCAGTTAATCGCATAAGCAAGGCTTGCACGGCACCTATGCAATTAAGCGGGTTTCACTGTACTAGAAAAGGAGGAACCAAAGGACTTGAAAACTGCCATTGGCTTGGATCTCTCATCATCATCATCATCATCTTCTTCTCCTCCTCCTTGATTCCAGATAAATTGCTGGACAGATGCTATAGCATCCCTTCTTCCAACCACAAGAAACAGAAAGACTAGACCCGCCACCTCTCCAGTCTAAAACACAAATCAACCGTCACTCCTCCTGCCCCTCCCCCCTCCCCCGCTCCTCACTCGGGAGGGAGGGGTGCCATTCAACCATTCTCCTTCCGCCCCCGCCCTCTCCTCGTTGCCGTCTGCTAGTGCCGCCCCCGTCCGTCAGAGTCGAATCCACACACAAAGTCCGGAAGCAGTTTCTCTGGCCGCCAGCTGAAACTGCCCCAGCGGTACCTAACCCCAAACAGAGGCATAGATCCTTCCTTCCTCCCTCTCTTCCCCACCCACCGACTCCCAACCCACAGCAACACAAGGCCGGGTTCCTCACGAGAGAGACAATTAAACAGCCCTTGGACTCAATATCATTGGTTCAAAGGTGTTTCTAAATGTGGACATAATAATTGTTAGCAGGTCTCCGAGTTGTCAGTGTCAGTTTAGGCAGAAGTTGCCGCCAAGACTACGGTACTCAAAGGCCTATATAAGAAAACAGACAGAAATTACCATAGGGTTCTAGTTCATTATTCTTGAGGCATTAGCATAGGCCGAAGGGTCTCAAAGGCCCAAACTATTTGCAATTTAAACTAGGCCCTGAGGGTGAAAGGCATATTTTACACAGTATTTTTAAAGAGATCCAGTAAAAGCCGAAGAACAATCTTTCGTAATATGTAACACTGAGCTTCTCAGAAAATTGAAAATCAGAGAATACTACAACAGTGTTGTCTGCAGTCTTTTAATTTTAAAAAGGTTGAAATACATGTAATATAAAGATTAGCTCTCAAAAGGAAGAGGTGCTATATAAGTCCTTTATTATATTACATCACAACCTTTATTATATTACAATATACAGTGGTTCTCACACAGGGCAAACCTTCCTGAACCACTTTAAACCTTGTTATTATTATTATTGTTATTATTGTTATTATTATTAAGATTTTTATATGATAGTGACTGGTGAAAATCTCAAAAATCTTTAAACTCACAACCCACCTTATTTTCAAAGGGCAAGGATGTCCGCTTTCGAATTCCTTCTTAATTCTATTGATGATTTATCCCTTTGGTTGGCCTCGTTTTTATCTCCTGTCTACATGATAGTCTTGAAATAGCGGTGAGGTGTCCTCCACAGTAACTCGAACACCTGAAAAATGGTATAGTAATATTTGGCACCCTGAATAAACGCAAAAAAAATAACGTGTTTTATAAAAAGAAAACAACAATGATCTTAGACCAGAACTCCAGATGCTCAATGCAAAACAAGGATAAAAATGAACATTTTTGTCTCAATGAGTCGTATACAGTGGCATAGCCAGGATTTCCGGAAGGGGGGGTTTGGTTTTGACTTTTGACCATAACCAACTTTCAAAAATTCTTGACAAGGAAAAAAACATCATCTTATGTATCTATCCTATGTCTTTCCTTCTAAAATTTTCCTTTCAGATGCTCTGACAAGCAAAAAAGGTCATCACGCCTATGGCGCTTAAAAAAATTTTGGTCAGCAGCCCCAATGGGGGGGGTTGACCCTCAAAACCACGTCCGAAAATTTAAAATGCATGGAAACACATTTCAAACATTTTTTCGTCGGCGCCCAAGGGGGGTTTTAACCCCAAAAACCCCCCTTGGTTACGCCACTGGTCGTATATTTTGCTTCAGTGTGCATATCCGCTGTTAAATCCAATCTATGCTCGAATTGTTCGTACAACAATGCCCCTCATTGAACAGAAAACACATCAAAAGGATGAAAGCTCTGCATGAATGTCCTGACCTTGACAACACAACTATCAGAACCCAACTTGAAAACCAATGTCAATAACTCTCGCGAGCAGCGATATCTTCCAATGCAGTACGTCAATTTCAAAGCTACGAGTATATTCTGCGCCGTTTTCTACAAAGTGCTGTTGCACCCTGATGACGTGACGTCACTTCCCAACCAAACTCGAAGCTGGAATGTACTTCACAGTCAAGTAGCCACACTTGGCCAAGGACTGTTTTCAGAAAAATTTATCACTGAACTAAACTCGGAGAAAATTTGTGGACACATGGGCAAAAAAACAAACAAAAAAGGTGGTCCGGAAAATTTATCAAGTGATGCACAAAGCACAGAAAATTGCATTGTACCACTGCACATTTTCAGTTTATCGCTGCGCATTTTGTGTATCAATGCACGTTAAAACAGACCCTGCACTTGGTCTAACACTGTTCCATGAATTTCAATGAAACGGTTTGCCAACCGAGCATAATTCTGCCTTTAAAACAAATCCACTACTCTCAGGCCAATGTGTGCGGTTCACATTATGCTAAGCAACTGTAAAATATTCAGAAGTTACCTAATTAACATTAGAGAGTAACAAACCAATAGAGGCATAGAGATTCCTGATGACAAAATATTGTTTTAAGAAGCAAGACATTGCAATATTTCAAGACTTTATGATTATTCCCAAATAGCTTCCCTTACAATGTCTGTTAATGGACAAAAAAGGTACCTTACCATATGCACTCAGTGATACCACAATAATTAGTCGTAGACATTAATTACAAGTGCTTAATAATAATAATAATAATAATAATAATAATAATAATAATAATAATAATAATAATATATGAATCATTAACTACTGGTTGTTCTTATTAACCAATTAATCTGAATGGTTAAAATTAATTTTTTAATTTGACACTGAATTAGAGCTTCTGCATTAGCAGAAGTAAGTAAGTAAAATCTCTTGAATTTATATAGCTCATTGGAAAGTAGTACAGTAGTAGCTGCTTATTATTTTGTGCCTTAGTCTTTTTATTGAAATAAATAGCCATATGCAAGGAGTGCCCTAACAGACAGTAAGATGATAACTACCGGTAATCAATTTTGCTATAACCAGTTTTCAATGAATGCCTGGCCACCCCAGTGGCCCTCCTGTTGGGACCCTATACTTACTACTACATATCTATCAACAACTGGTTGGCCCCCATGCTTAGAAGTTGCCACCCCAACAGCCAAATCCTGGAGCCGCCACTGCCAGTTTTTAGAGAAAAAGAGCACTTTTCAAGACAATCTTCGATTCAACCAACATTCAGCTTGACTTATGATGGCGAATTGATGAAAAAAGTACCGGTAAATGTGATTTTATGATAGCTTAGCAATATCAGTAACATATGTTGCCCAAACTATTACCTATATAGAACTTTCTAATAGGCCTACACCACAACTAGTTTCTCAATGTCACTCATTAACAATCAACATGTTCGTAACTAAATTTTTTCATTAATTAAGCAATGTGAAAATTAAAATGTTAAATACAACATAACATAAACAATTGCAAGTTGACATTCCTTCACGGATATGATCAAACCAGCCAAAAATTCAGCCACCGCTCAAAATTCTGAGAAATGAAGATAAGTTTATCATCGGCAGAATTTATTAACATAGAAAAGTTAGCTTTGTGAGGAAACTATTAAGAATTGGATCATTCAAGCAATTACATCTTTGATCAAGCTGATACTTAGCATGTATTCATCATTTAATATCTTCCCGAATCAACTGGCCTATAAACATACTGCGATGGATTCTGATAAGGAAATGTTATCATAGCGTACATGGAAAAACAATGTATAAGCTACTCGGAAACCTGGTAGATGTCCGAGAACGCCATTTTCCTACCATCTGTGCCATGAAAACCAAGCAAATACGTCAACATAATCCAAAATTCAGCACCACACCACCACCGTATTCGAGAATGGATACATCCATTCGTCCGCCCATCCATCCAACGTACACGGTACGTAATGGTCAAACGTAGCACTGATAATTTGGTACTTCGACGCTTGTTTACGGCGAAAAGGCCGGCGGTTGAAATTAAAATCATCGGCGACCCCACCACCGCCCGTCTCGATCCCTTCTCCTCCTCATCCGCAGCCGCCCCCTACGGACGGACGAGGCCGGCCGGGCAACGCCGCCGCCGCCGCCGATCTGCTGCCTACGCCCGGTTTGTGAATGATCTGCACCGGCCTGTCTCGGCGTCTGCGGCGGAGGAGGCACCCTTACGTACATCCCTCCCGTGAAATTACCACCACCACCACCACCACCCAGCCGCCACCGCCACCAGCAGAGGCGGTGACAGCGCCCGTCCGAGCACACGTACCCTTAAAGGCCAACGTTCCGATCCATCGCCATGAGATGCGTCCGTGTGAGAAGTCCGGTAAAGACGCCGCCGCCGCCGCCGCCGCCGCTACCACCAGTCACTGGGTCAGTTCCCTCGAACAACACAATGCATCGATAATTCCACCGCACCAGCAGCAGCAGCCGAGTGAAAACAGCAGCAGCAGCATCCGAATACAGCATCTGCCTACGATTAGGTCTTCGCATCGAAAAACGTGCGGCGACCAACATCCACTACAACGCCTCGCCAACAGCCCTTCTCTAATAAGCATAATCATAATAACAATCACCATCAACATCATCATCATCATCATCACAAATGGAGACGGATCGTCAGCCAGAGAGACTGCCGGAGACAGGGACGCGCAGCCCCGGAGACTGCCAGAGACACGGACTCGGAGACTGTTAGCCCGAGAGACTGCCAGAGACACAGACACGCGGAGACTGTTGGGCTGTTAGCCGGAGAGAGACACAGACGCGCAGACGGCTTGCACGCTCATTTCCGCTGCTTGTTAGCCGAGGCGCAGCTGATCGTCTAGCCTCCCGCCTCGCGTCTCGGGCCCGGCTCAGTCCACGTCGGCCGGCTGAGGGGTGGCAGGGCGGCGTACAGCCGGAACACGATCGATACGGAATATTAATATCGGACGGACGGAACTATCAATGGGTGGGTGGGATCGGACGGTGATGAATGAACGGGCGCATGAATGGACCTCGGCCCGTTGATGCGTGACACGGTTCAGTCATAGCCGGCGCCCCAGGAAGCAGAGAATATAATTTTTCAAAGTGGATTACAAAACAGGAAATTGGTCGACAGCCACAGACACTTGAGTCAACAGTTAATGCGCGCTCAGCCTCGAGCCTTACAGCGCCATTGCTTCGTGTGTTATTCGGCGAGCTGGGCCTTTCAAGGTCTTCAAGGCTTCTGCGTCCGCGCCCGAGCAATGACCACGCCAAATACCTCAGGCACGTCCGCATAATTCGTGTTCTCACAGTCTCCGCAAATGGTTATTTATGCATGCTGTGGAATCAGTTACAACGGAAGTGAGGCGTTCCCTTCAGTTACACTTGAAACATTAAGAGGTTGGGGCGGAGGTGGGGGGCGAGGGGGCTGAAGGAGCAGAGGCCGTGTGGTGTGTGATATTTTTACCTCTTAAAATGAAATGACAGAACGGAACGACGGATTTTCGTTGTCGACCTGTCTGTTTAGCAATTGCCGACGGATTAGTTGATATCAAAATGAATCTCAGTACTATATGATACTTATATTTGAATGGGTACCAGGCCTGAGGAGAGGGGGTGCAGCCGGTACATTGTACCGGGGCCAGTGGAGTTTTCAGGTGCCCAGATCCGGTGACGATAAGGGGTTTTTTGCTTGTTAGGGTGTTTTTTTTGAGAATTGATAACGGTGTTTTGCTTGTCAGGTTTTCCGAAACTTGATAAATTCTTCTTAAGGGCCCGCAAATTTTTTTGTTCCGGGGCCCGGAATTTCTCTCGGCGGCCCTGATGGGTACAACAGTGGTTCTCACACAGGGCAAACCCTACTGAACCACTTAAAACCTTGTTTTTATTATTACTACTACTGCTACTACTACTAGGCCTACTACTACTACTACTACTACTACTACTACTACTACTACTACTAATAATAATAATAATAATAATAATAATAATAATAATAAAATTGCATTGTACCACTGCACATTTTCAGTTTATCGCTACGCATTTTGTGTATCAATGCACGTTAAAACAGACCCTGCACTTGGCCTAACACTGTTCCATGAATTTCAATGAAATGTATTATTACTACTACTACTACTAGCCTACTACAGTACTACTACTACTACTACTACTACTACTACTACTACTACTACTACTACTACTACAGACGTGCACGAAGCCTTTAAATAAAATGTATTGACTAATCATGTCTACTAGTAACGAGGTCAGGGATTCTAGAATTGTATAGTGGGGAAGTTACAGCCCGAAATTCTATTTAGTGGGTAAGGTAATGATTGGCAAAGTATTTCCGCTTAACTTTTAGGAACCGAGCGCCGTTCTTTATGAGGGGGCCATAGTCATATTTTCACAACCCCTGGATTAAAAGGCACGAAAGTTCTCGTAGGCCGCCTACTTGAGCAGTATTACATCCTGAATGTAGCCACTTCGGCTTTTCTTTCAGATTCCAAAGTGTAGCGGCGCCACCTAGCGAAAACCAGGCAGGGATAGGACGAGCTCATAAAATATCAACAGTCGCGTTTGTTTGCTAAAATCAGTAACAGAAGTTTTTCATGCGGCAAATACATGCATCTTCCTTACTATATTGCTACTGTACCAGCTTAATGCGCCATGCTGTAGGCCTACATGGATGAATGATGCGTGATTTAAAGTGGTTTAGGAGACTAAGTTAGCCTGTGTGAAAACCACTGCGATTACTCTTAACATTTAATACTTCAGTTCTTCTAGATCTAGATAACGCTTGGATCCATTTATTGCTAGAACCGTTACTGCATCTTCGTCCAAACCAGTGATGGGCAACTAACTAAAAACACATTAGTTAAACTATAACTAAATTTAAACTAGAAATAAGTACAGTGTTTATTCTAGGCCTGTTTTGGGGGGATTTCCCCCCAAAGTTTGAAATCCCCCCCCCAAATTTCTATATGTTGCGTCAAGGTTTTTGGGCAGACAAACCATATCCCCCCAAACATGTAATACTCCCCCCCCAATGCCAAGGTGGCTAGAATAAACACCGAATAAGTAGTTGAACTTTTAGTTCTAAACTAATTTTTTAAAATAGTTAACTAAACTTGAAAAATATAGTTACAATTTTTGCAATTAATTTTACAACTATTTCCTATGTAGGCCTATCAGGTATGTGTTCATGAAAATATATACGATGCTCGCAACATGAACATATCAGTCAACGAACCATTGAAATCATTAATTATTGTCTATTTATTATTTAAGTCTTAGTCTAGACTGAAGGAACACAAGTTTGTCAAGTTTGTTTGGAAAAATGACCCAGAAAAGAATAGATTGAAAAGGGACTGTTATTGAGAATTCGGGACACCGGCTAAAAAGTTTTAGTTAAACTATTTAGCTATTAACTAAAATTTTCAGTTAAACTAGCATTTTAACTAAACTATTTATATTTAGGCTTAAATAAACTATGAAGATAACTTATAAAAATTTAGTTAAACTGTTAGTTAGTAACTAATTAGTTAACTAGTTGCCAGAGGCGTAGCAGCCATATGGACAACCTGGCCAAATGCCAAGGGCCCCCGGCCTGCAAAGGGCCCCCGACCCGAGCCAACCATTTTTTCCCAAAGTTGTTGTAAAGTTGTCAGATCGAAAGACCGACAAGCAAAAAAAATATCGTCAACATTTTCGCAAACTTGTCAGATCGTCTCTGGAAAGGGCCCCCTGCCCGTTGTTCGCCAAGGGCCCCCGAGAATATTGCTACGCCACTGCTAGTTGCCCATCACTGGTCCAAACTGCTCCATAAATCCACCACCCTAGTAACGTTGAAAATATTTCTCTTTCTTGGCCCTACCCTAGCCTATCCTTCAACTATCTGCACTTGTGTCCTCTTGTGCGGCTATCAAATTTCAGCTCCGATTTTAGAACGCAACTGATCGACTTTACCTATTCCCCTTAGAATGCTCCTCCGGTGATCTGACCAGGCATTTCCCCAGGAATTTGCGCTCCGGGGGAGTCCCATAATTACAGGGGGTGTCAGTGAAAGACAGTGCACTGCACGAATCGGCCTAATCATCGATATTCTAAAACTTCCAGAGATAATCACCAGGGGCGTAGCGACGGGGGTATATCGGTATATATGCCCCCAAAATCAGGCTACCTTAAAGTTTTAATGCGTTTTTAAGATTTTCAAAGTTTTAAGATTTATACCCCCAATCGCATTATACCCCTCCCGTAATCAAATTCCTGGCTACGCCCCTGATAATCACGCTAATTAATGATGAATACGAAAACTACCCCAGCAGCCTATAGGATGACGTTAACCATGATTACATGAGTCATTCTGAAAATGGATGTCGTTTAGAATTTTAATTTAAACGAATAGTCTTAACATCAGTTTGGTTTGAGTGATAGCCAACACCACCCCTGGGAAGGAGTGTAGGAACAGGGGGTGTATGTCACAAACCGGGGGTGCAACCCCCTCCTGGGGGAAGTGTAAGAAAATCCCTGGATTTGACTGATCTTTCCGGCTTGACCTGGCTCTAATTCGATTTGGATTTGGTGTGCCATCGGATGATGCCCTAGGTATTACTATTAAGATAGTGGCGCCACAGAAGTTTCTGATTGATTGATTGATGATTGATTGATTGACTGATTGATTGATTGATTAATGGCGTGCTACTGAAATGACCCTATCTTACTGAAATGGCCTTATCCCACTGAAATGACCCTATATCTCCAACAAAACTATCTCAGAGGACTTCAGCTATACTCGTGAGTCGTGACCGGTCCCGGGGGAAATGAAACGTGGGGCCTCAGTCAGGTCCAATCTGAGCATTTGAACCTACACACGCAGTCGTCGTGCTGACAATGTAATGTGCCAACAGTCGACAAGAGACCGGAAGTTGCTGCACGTAAGGAAGTTGAATGGTAATAACGCGTTCAAACGGCAATCGGCCAAATGGCTTCGAGCTGCTGTAGTATCACGAATTCTGTTTTTGTCGCCTCTCCTCTGAAAACAGACCACAAGTGCAAATCATTTAAGCAGAGGGTGGGACCGAGCAAGAAACAGTTTCAGTGCAAGGGCTGTGGAGCATGGACGTAGCTAGGCATGGGCAGGCTTTTAGTTGTATTTTTTTTTGGGGGGGGGGGACTGAAGCCTAAGATTCAATCCCCTTTCTTTCTTTTGAGCCTGCAACGCCATTTGGGCTTGAATTCATTTGTGGGCTAGCTTCAGTCTTGGGGTGGCTCAAGCCCCTCCCTCAAGCCCATTCCTATAGCTACGTCCCTGCTGTGAAGAAATGGAACAGGTTGGGGAAAGAGGCAGTAACAGTTGAAACAATAAACGGATTCAAAAGTTATTTGGGAAATCCGGCGCCCCCGAGAGGTCGGAGAGGAAAGATCAATTTGCAGTTTCTGATGTCGACAAAATGTAATGATTTGTCAGTAATTATTGACGATTTTTTGACCTGCCATTGGCGCCAAATAGTCCCTAGGTACGCCTCTGGAACGAATATATGAATACGAAGATAAACGCGGTATGATGGAAGAAGGAACGAGTAAAGTCAAGAGAGATTGCCAAGGGCCTTGCTACTGAGAGAGAGAGAGAGAGAGAGAGAGAGAGAGAGAGAGAGAGAGAGAGAGAGAGAGAGAGAGAGAGAGACAGACAGACAGACAGACAGACAGACAGACAGACAGACAGACAAACAGACAGAGATAGACAGAGACAGAGGAGACAGATAGACTAAGACAAGTCACAGAGGCCCATGTGACCTACAGTAATGAACGTTTGACCCATGAGTCCGTGATCCATTTAGGCCTTATATCTTTCAAAGCCGTTAAGCCATACGAAAACTAGCTAATGCTGAATAGAGGTTGGAGCTACATAACTATCCTGCAATAAAATACCACAGAGCAAACCAGCCAAGCAAAGATGTTACCAACCAAGGTTATTCCTAGGATTATCAATTTGGGGGTGTTGGCATATTCTGGGGGTGCCCTGCCGAGAACGTCTGACAAGCAAAAAAAGGTCACCCGGCTCTCAGATTGGGGGTGTCGGCAGTGGCGGGTCCAGGAATTCTTGGCGGGGAGGGATGAAAATTTTTGGGGAGAAGTTGGTGGGGGATGCAAAAATTGCAAAGTGAAGAAGAAAACAAGAAAAACAGAGAAAAAGGTCATTGTTAGTAGTAGTGTTTTGCTCACTAAATGTTAAGAAACCTTGCCAAAAAGGCCGACAAGCAAGAAAAAGGTCATTTGCAGTATTTTTCACTAAATTTTTTTAAAAACTCACCGGAAAATAGGTTGACAAGCAAAAAAGGTCAGCCGGAACCCCGTGGGGGGAAGGATGCATCCCCAGTCATCAACATGGTGGAACCGCCACTGGGTGTCGGCCTCAGATTGGGGGTGTTGGGGAGGGTGTCAGGGGTGTAAAAATATCCCTGTTATCAACAGGACAAGTGGTCAAGACACGTAGGCTACTTACCATGGAGTAGGCTGGATGCAAATATTTATTTGTCATTGGTCATTGATTAAGACCCATTGACTCATTGGCGTCTCTGATGAAACCCAGTTGAGAGTGATGTGCAGAAAATGGTAAGAAGAGGTTGCTTCGCTGTGGTTTTAAAATAATTAATGGACTGAAAACAGTACCTGCCTACCTGGGACGTTAATGTTCAGAAGGCAGTGAAAGGAGAGTGGCGACTCTGGCGATTATATATATATATATATATATATATATATATATATATATATATATATATATAACTTTATTCGCAAAACGCAGACAACATAAGAACAAACACAACTCTCTTAACCAACAAATTACACACTCTGCTATTACACAACTATCAAAATGAAGTGGTTTCTTAGAGAACCGAAATGTAAAAGAGTGTTGACGATTCTTTATAGTATCATGTATTGAATACAATCCAAGCATTTCGCGAATATTTTATGTATTTCTACTTCAACATATTTAGAAAGCATTCGATAGATGGATTGAACAACCTATACTATTCAAGTAGGCCTATAGAGTATGGACGTCTAGAAATGCACCGTCTGTATAGGCCCCTACTCTCTGTAGGTATAGGCAGTGGCGGCTCCAGGATTTGGCAAGTGGGGGGCAGTGTTTACTCTAGGCCGTTTCCGGGGGAAATTTGTCCTTTCACCCCGGAAATTTCAAATCCCCCGGAAATTTTGGAATACTACATGGACTAACAGCGGCCCCTAGCAGAATTCCCCCCGGCTTTGTCAGTTCCCCCCCGATTTTTCAGTTTCCCCCGGAGTCCAGGAGTCTAGATTAAACACTGAGTGGGGGGCCGTTGGGGTGGCAACTTCTAATCATGGGGGACAAACATTTGTTGTTAGGTATGTAGCCTAGTATTAAGTATAGGGTCCCAACAGAGGGCCACTGGGGCAGGAACTCAATAGGGGGCACGGGCCCCCCGGGCCCCCTGTGGAGCCGCCACTCGAAGTTCGACGTCGGCTTTTCCCTCTCTAGTCAATATTGCACCTGACGTGATTTATTTAGCGTTCCAGTAATCAATCTTCATCTTTTAGATTAGGGATTTTCGATTTATAGTCTAGCTAAACCCTCCAAGCTTTTCCCGTTGGTAGGCTAATAGATTTAGTTTTGCCATAGGCCTACCATATAGGCCTATCAAATGCCAAGGGGAAGGTTAGTGCAAACAAACAAATACCGCACTCGATTAGATTCTCTTCTGCAAATGTTCTTTCACTCTCTCTCTCTCTCGCATACTCGGACAGCTCTTGCAATGGTAGGCCTACCAGTGCTTTATCTTCTCGGACCGCCATCAATTAAACTCTAGATTTCATCCACTCAGTCTCATGCGCGCACTGAAAGTTTACTTCCAGATTTTGTAACAAAATTGAAAACTTCTCTTTTCCTTCCATGTGGCTTATCCACCATATATAGATTGTCATCTGGCCAGCAGTGTTTATTCTAGCCCCCTTGACATTGGGGGGAATTTGAAATGTTTGGGGGGACAAGGTTTGAGTTTCCACACGTTTGGGGGGGGATTTCCATTCCCCAGCCAACATCTAAAAAAATGGGGGGGGGGAAATTTTCAAACTTGGGGGAAATTCCCCCTAAGAAGGCCTAGAATAAACACTGTCTGGCCAGGGACCTAGCCAGGCATGGGCAGAATTTTAGGTGGGGGGAGGCTGAAGCCCAATTAAGATTCGCTCCCATTTCTTCCTTTTGAGCCTGCAGCGCTATTTGGGCTTGAATTCATTTGGGGGCTGGCTTCAGGCTTAGGGAGCTATAGCTTCAGGCTTAGGGGGCTTGAGCTCCCCAAGTCCATTCCTAACTATACGTCCCTGCAACTGGTTGTCCGGTCTGATAACCTGGATTTGAACCGGATCTTGTGTGAGTTTTATTTCTTTGCCACCGTACCATCGACTGATGCTTTTATATATAGGCTTCTAGGCTCGATCCTCCACTTTTTGAGAGGCTACCATAGGAAGGGGAAGCTATAGTTGCATGTGGGCTGGCCCCCACTTTTTCATCCTACTTAATCCCCCCACTATTTTTGAGTTTTTCATCCTACTTAAGCGGTTTGGTTTTGGTATTTTTCTACTCTAATCGTCATATCAGACAATCAGACATATCAAGGAGAAGAAAACCTTCCTCTTGATATGTCTAATCTAATGATATCTATAACTTCTATAGCGCCACATCATGATGATTAGAGTAGAAAAATACCAAAACCAACATTGAACGGCCAGGAATACGGATGGGTGGAAGGGGATAGGAAGGGGAAGCTATAGTTGCATGTGGGCTGGCCCCCACTTTTTCATCCTACTTAATCCCCCCACTATTTCTGAGTTTTTCACCCTACTTAAGCGGTTTGGTTTTGGTATTTTTCTACTCTAATCATCATATCAGACAATCAGACATATCAAGAGGAAGAAAACCTTCCTCTTGATATGTCTAATCTAATGATATATACTATTTACTATTTAAATACTTAATTTTGGCAGGTTCAACAAAACGGATGCAGGCGATTCCATCATTCCACCCATCCGTATTCCTGGCCGTTCAAAGTTCCGCGAGAAACTGCGTCATCGAGACTCTGTTGCATCACTTCTAACTACGATGCGAAACGATGCATGATGCATCTTCTGCTGTTGTGCGAGGAGGCGGAGGGGAGGAGCAGAAGAAGCAGAAGCAGCAGCAGCAGAATTCGGATATTTATTCTACCGATGACGGAATGTTTACGGAGCTGTGTTCGTCGCCGTCGACCGTACGAGAAGGCGCCGGCGATCGTCGACGGCGGTGCTGCAGCGATGGGCGACGAGCTACTGACGAACGGGGCCGGACTGGCCGCCAGACAGGACCAGCTGTGCGGGGTACTGTGGAAAAAGCACGCCAGCTCGCACTCGGGTAGCGCTGGCAGCGCCAACAAATGGGCAAAACGGTACGTTCAGGGGTGAAAATTTAAGGATGTTATTGATTTTTGTCTGAAATGGGCAATACTGTAGAATTCTCAGGCCATAGAAAGACATGTCTCCCGATAATCGTGAGGATTTATTTAGCCCCTGAATAATCGATTGCTGTTTTTTGTTGCCTGTGACCTAGTTTTTTTGCAATGGCGTGGATGTAATCAATATTTTTTAAAACCGTCTGCTGATTATTTGGTAAAAATTCAGCAGTTTCTATGCTGTGGTTTAGCGCTGGGGTAATAATTTTGCACTTTTATACCCAAATTCATTCATAAGAGACCAGGCCATTCCAGAGATCAGTCAGTGGGAAACAATAAGACAGAGCTATAGAGGAAATACTAATTGGAAACAGTGGCGGCTCCACAGGGAGCCAGAGGGGCCCGTGCCCCCTATTGAGTTCCTAGCCCCCCCCCCAGTGGTCCCCAGTTGGGACTCTATACTTTACACAACATACCTAACAACAAATGGTTTGCCCCCTCATGATTAGAAGTTGCCACCCCAATGCCCCCCCACTTGCCAAATCCTGGAGCCGCCACTGATTGGAAAAGATGTGTTTTAGGCATAGATCTGAAAATACTCAATTCTTTAGAAGATCTGACAGCCAAATGAAGAGGGTTCCATGTTTTTGGGCAGGAAATAGAAAAATGTCTTGCCAATTTCAGTGTTGGTTCTGGGTATATTTAACAATGAATTAGCAGATCTAGTTGAATGGTGGTAGAAGTCATTTCAGCATCCATCATAAAACTGTTGACATTCTGCCAATGGGGGGGGGGCAGTTCAGAAATCTACCTGACTACCTTCGACAATTTAAATTTTATGGTGGTTGGTTGCAGTGGAAGCAGTGGTTAAAGTGAAAACCCTGGACCCGGGATATATTTGTCGGGGCCGATCAATGAGGTGCCGGGGCCCATAACAGAGGTGCCGGGGCTGGGCCCAGGCGGGCCCCGACCCACTTTATCCACTGAGTGGAAGCATAGGCCTACAGGTTGTACGGTGCTATGGGCATCCATCAAGTGGCATTAAAAACTTAATAGCACAGCATATTATTATGTTGGTTTCTTTTTAATCCAAATTATTTTTGTGTTTGTTTCTGCATTGCCCAGTACTTTTTTGTTTTTCGTATTTGATTTTATAATTCCATTTAATTTTTAAAATCTGTCTTGAGTTCCAAATTTTAAAAAAACTAGCTTATCTTTTGTCTTCCTTCTTTGGCATTAGCAGTTTTATTTGACAGTTTCTTGTTTATATCATTTAAGTGCCTAACAATATGCAGATACTGCAGTACTTCTTGAAGCGCTATATAAATTTACCAGATTTTACTTACTTATGTTTCAAGTGTCTATTCGTACACTATCCAGTCTTGTATTTGGATTGACTTTTATACTGTTGCCACTTTGCATTTTCCATGCCTACGTAACCACAGAGGAAAATATATGAACTGACTTTGCTGCATGATTAGTTCATCTAAGCCTTGTCACTTTAGGCTTTTTTTGTTTTAGTATCATTATCATCTCAAACTTTATGAACAACTTTATGAACAGCATTTGATATTGTAAAAGGCATTGTGGCTGCACAGTGCACATACCAATATTTTTGAATGCCAATTGAGGTTGGATATAGCTATAAGCCAACATTGTTTATGTCATCAATGAGGGTCATATGGCTCAACCACTGGCCCTTTGGATTAAATTATCCTGCATGAATGAGCCCCCCTTTAGCTATAGCTACTTCATTCTTAGTGCCTAGGAATAAGTAGCTAATTCAGTGCTGCTTTTGAAAGTGCTATGGAAATTAACAAGATTTTACTTATTTACTTACTTAGTTACTTACTTACTGTAATCCAAAATTTTCAACCCATTTTGTTGTCATTGATCAATCTGCAATGGTTTAAGCACCCAAATCTTTCCAGAAAACTAAACGCACTGTACTCAGTGTACTGCTTTTGACAATTGTTAGAATTCTCTATCTAACTATGTCTGACGAAATTCAATCAGTAATCAGAACTGTATTCATGTTAAAGCCCAAATGTATTGCAGTTGTTAGCTGATGCATCATTTGGTGCGATTATCATGCAAATAATGCTGATGCTATACACAATTTGTCATATTTTCACTATATATTTATAATATATTAACTTGATTATGTGATTATGTGTGATCTAATGCATTATTAAAATGTCATGCAATACCGATGTTGGTTGACGTAACTTAACGTTTTTATTTATTTATTTATAAACTGAATGGCTTAGGCAGAAAAGGACTGTAGTCACTCTATGATCTAATCTTAAGATGTACCTGTTTGGCCTGGCCTATCCAGGGACATCTGTATGTAATCTAGAAGTAGATGGACTATTCCCTTAGATTGTTCTCTCACTGATCTGACTTACCCTTCTGACTTCCTGGCTCTAATTCTATTGGATTTGATGTGCCATTGGCTGGTGCCCTGGGCATTGTGATACAGGCGCCTTGGAAGTTTATTGATTGACTATATCTGTTCTGGACATTTATATTGACTTGTCATGATTTTATATGTGGAATTTAATGTAATATGTCTTCTTCTTTTTGTCATGATTTTATATGTGGACTTTAATGTAATATGTCTTCTTCTTTAGGTGTTGTGTATTTCTACGTTAGTGACCAGGGATTTCCATTTTGTTCGATCTTGACATCCTCTTATTAATTCGATGCTATTCTTCACTCCCTCAACTCCTTATTGTAGGCAGTCTACATAGGTTTTTCTCTGCCTTCCTCTGGCTCTTTTCCCCTCCACTTTTCCGGTTATTGACAAAATGCTCCTTCCTCATTATGTGTCCGAAGAAGGAAAGCTGCCTGTTTTGATGTTTACCATCAGACTTCTTGTTATTCCAAATTCATTTAATGTAATGTAGCAAGGCATTTAGATGTTGTCTCTTCTGGACAAGCACTTGGAGGCTACAATTACTTTGAATAGGAAATAAACATATTTTAGGGGTCCAGACATTTCAGGAAGATTGCTATGGAGATTTTTTGTTTGCAATCCAGCGCATGCTAGCATCAAGTGCATTCCTGATCATTGGACCAACTGATGCCAAGCCTCAATGATGAAATATTGAAGTGCCAGACCATGGAATATGAAATAGGTCCCAAGAGGTAGAGTGCAGGCGGGGTCGACCAATGATAGAGCTGGGTGGGTGGAGCAATGATATCCAAAATTTGACCGTATGCTACGTCCCCAAATAAAATATGTGTATATTATGTCCAAATTTTAAATATGCGTAATTGCGTATGTACGTAAAATATGGGAAGATATGGGACGGGAAGTTGGCAGAGTGGTAACACGCTACACAGGCATGCTGACGGAACGGGTTCAACTCCTGCAGGAGCCCCTAAGGTCGACTCAGCCTTCTTTCACTAGAGGTCGGTGGTAATTGAGTAGCAGCTGTGGCTGCGAAGGTAAAACATGGGTCTAGACTTTAGAGAAAGCAATGGCAAACTACTCTAGATTAATGGCTTTAGCCACCTGAGTCGCTGGTTGCCTGACACCGGAGATTAGTGCCGGGCCCGAAGCTCGAAATCGAGTATGGACGAACCTTTACCTTTACCTTAAGTACGCTGGAGATGACGTCTTGATTCGAGATAGTTATAATGGTTCCATATTACCTATTCAGCTGTATGGTCAAGTCATGTGCTGTGAGCAAGATGTTGTCATTACAATAATACTATAATTTGCAGTGGCAGTTAACAGCCACGCGATATTATTACTTCTTCTTTTAAGTGCCATGCATTGCTGCGTCGGCGGCCATAAATTATAATCATCAAATTATAATCATCATAAATTATAATCATCATTAGCCATGGGCTCAACGCCTGTTGGTGTATAATGCCATCTCTACAGTATGTTGCCATTCTTTCCTGTTCACTGCTCTGACTCAGATCCTGTAAACTGCTTCCACACCATTCTTCTATATCATAACACCATTCTTTGTGTGGTCTTCCTTTCTTATTGGCACCCTCCATTATTCCAAACATTAGAGCTGTGATCTTTCTGTCCTCTTTCATTCTGCATTTGTTTCCAAAATATGGAGTTTCCTTTGTTTTACTCTTTCCAGCATGGTTTGTTTTGGCTGAATTCTCCTGTATAGTTCTTCTCTCCTGTATAGTTCTTCTCTCCTGTATAGTTCTTCTCTCCTGTATAGTTCTTCTCTCCTGTATAGTTCTTCTCTCCTGTATAGTTCTTCTCTCCTGTATAGTTCTTCTCTCCTGTATAGTTCTTCTCTCCTGTATAGTTCTTCTCTCTCCTGTATAGTTCTTCTCTCCTGTATAGTTCTTCTCTCCTGTATAGTTCTTCTCTCCTGTATAGTTCTTCTCTCCCTGTATAGTTCTTCTCTCCTGTATAGTTCTTCTCTCCTGTATAGTTCTTCTCTCCTGTATAGTTCTTCTCTCCTGTATAGTTCTTCTCTCCTGTATAGTTCTTCTCTCCTGTATAGTTTTTGCACAGACAAGTTGTAACTGTCACAGTACCATTGTGTTTCCTTTTCAGTACAACTGAGGACAAAATGTTGAATGTCTTGGTCCTAGTGCCAATGCTCCAACATGGAGATAAGCATTGACTACTATGAGGATCTGACAGTTGAGGAGATAAATGAAATCCTAGACGTCTTAAAGACTTGAAAGTCTGAAAGGAACCAAAGCCAGGACATGGAAACCTAGATTAATCTATCATCTATGCTTCCATGACCAGGGTCACGGAGTGGTCAGGGCTAACACTTAACATCAGAACCAGAGGGTGGCCTTGCCAGAGCAGTCCCAGAAAGATCCCATGTGGATAGCTGGTAATTAGAGGTTTCTGTGTTCTGCAGGTGACACAGAGGCTGTTGAGAGACAGCAGCCTACAGGTGGTCGAGCCATTTCATTGGAGAGAATTGACAGATGTTTCAAGAGTTCAAGATTTGACTTTCCACCATGGACCTTAGACTGAGTTGCTTTTTCAACGTTTCTAAGAAGCTGCCTGTGTATAATGCCATCAGAGCAGGCGGGTGTTCTTATATGAGGCAACGTATTTTAAGTTTTTAACGTACGCCAATTTTACCGTTTGCATATAATATGTATTTTTAAATCAGAAATGAAATACGTATCATACGTACGGTCAAATCATGATGATTTCAGTGATACACAATTCGATCAATGCAGTTGATTCATTTCGCTTACCTTGTAAAATATTAATTTTTTGACATAATTTCATTATCAGTTCTGTGATCTTCCACTATATTCCATTACCAGATACTGAGATGAGGTACTGATGTTAAGATACTGACGGTTGTGTTTGTTTTGTCAGTTTTACCCTGACAGTTATATCCTCAAAACTTATTGCCATGCAGAAATACCTCATGATACTGACACTGAATAATAATAATAATAATAATAATAATAATAATAACTAGAAAGATGCTCGCTATCGCGCCGCTTCGCTCGCAGTGCAGGATAATACTAAAACCCAATCATTGAATTCATGCTGCTGAACAACGTTTCAATGACGTACACGCCACGTAGCCAAGATCTGACGCTGCAACGTGCGCCCCGTCAAACGCTTCGGCGTGGCGTTAACCGGCGTCGCCGTTAAGCCGGGAGTTGTAGGCCTTACACACTATGACGCTGCAACGTGCGCCAAAAGCGCCGCTGGCGTGGCTGTTCGCCGCCGTCGCCGTTAAGCATTTTCGCATTTTAACCAGCGAAGCCTAAGATTCCAGAACGACCAATCAGAATGCTCACTCAGCTAACCAATCAGAACGCTTTGAAGGTAATGAATGAGAACGTCACACAGCCAACCAAGATGGGCTCACACAGCCAACCAATGAGAACGCTTTGAAGGTAACAGACATACAG
The DNA here is from genome assembly GCA_018105865.1 of Metaphire vulgaris. Taxonomy (NCBI): domain Eukaryota; kingdom Metazoa; phylum Annelida; class Clitellata; order Crassiclitellata; family Megascolecidae; genus Metaphire; species Metaphire vulgaris. Next base: position 2,097,679 of record CM030867.1, on the reverse strand, counting down.
AGCAAGGATCTTAATATTATACTAACAAATGATCGCCGCTCAGATTTCCGCTTCTCTCTTCGCCGCAGTGCAGGCTCGCTTCGTTCGAGGCAACGAATATTCCAACAAACAAATTAAACATAAACTGCTTACACAAATCGGGCCTAAATGTGCTCTATAAAATTAGCCTTAAGCTTAAGCGTAACAGGCGTCTTTCTACGTTTATAACCGCTGAGATATAGGTGCTATACGGCTCCTATTCACCATTCGGCGCTGCACAAACATGCATTTAATTTAACTAATAATCGATGAATAATTAATTCCTTTGCAAGAAACCCGGGGATAAAAATTTCAGGAATCGATAGAAACGTAAGGAATTATAAAAAGGGACCTTTAAAGTTTAAAGTACTAAACGGAACATTTGAAACTCATAATGCTAATCCATAGGGCATGACGTTGCACATTTGCGTCAGATTATGATAGATTTCGTAGCTATGCAAAAATCTCAAAATGCTAATCTATAGGGCATGACGTTGCACATTTGCGTCAAATTGCGGTAGATTTCCGTAGCTATGCAAAAATCTCATAATGCTAATCTATAGGGCATGGCGTTGCACATTTGCGTCAGATTGCGGTAGATTTCCATAGCTATGCAAAAATCTCAAAATGCTAATCTATAGGGCATGACGTTGCACATTTGCGTCAAATTGCGGTAGATTTCCGTAGCTATGCAAAAATCTCATAATGCTAATCTATAGGGCATGACGTTGCACATTTGCGTCAAATTGCGGTAGATTTCGAGAGGGGAAGGAGGGTATATTCCGGAGGCACACAGCCAAGCTCAACCAAAGGGATGGTTGGTTGGGAGATGGATGGGGAGAGGGGGTGGAAGAGGGATGGGAAGAAGGGGTGGAGGGAAGGGGTTGGGAGAGGGTTGGGAGGGGAAGGGGGTTGGGAAGAGGGGTGGAGGAAGGGGGTTGGGAGAGGGTTTTGGGGGGTTGGGATGGGAGGGAGAGGGTTTGGGGGTTGGGAGGAGGGGAGAGGGTTTGGAGGGTTGGGAGGAGGAAGTGGGTTGGGAGAGGGGGGGGGTGGAAAGAGGGTGGGGAGGGAAGAGGGTGGGGAGGGGAGGGGGTTTGTTTGAGAGAGGGATGGGGAGAGGGAAAGGAACGGGGGTTTGAGCTGCAATTAAGACGCTTGAACGCTCCGCTTCAAGCTCGCAGTGCAGGATAATACTAATCCAATACCTATACCTAATACCCAATCATTGAATTCATGCTGAACAACATTTCAATGATCGCCACCTAGCCAAGCTCTGCGCCACGTAATAATTAGGCCTATGTGCGTTAAAATCACGCAACTGTGGCCAATTGTGACGCTGTACACGTATTTTTGTGTGCGTTAAAATGTACGCTAAAATTGCTCAACTACCTCAGGCTGCGAACAATTGTTACCAATAGCAACGTCGTCGCACGCCAAGCCCTCTGACGCTGCAATGACTGACTAAACCGGTTCTACGAACAATTGTTACCAATAGCAACGTCGTCTTGAACATCGTCCACCAACGCTTCGCGACGTAAGGACTAAACCGTCTACCAATAGTCAACGCTCGCCCACCAACGCAGCGCGACGTAAGGACTAAACGGCCTAAACCGTCTACCAATAGTCAACCAATCAGAACGCTTAAAGGCAACAGACAAACTGGACAAACAGATAAGGATTTTAATATTATAAATAATAATAATAATAATAATAGTGATAATAGTGATGATAGTGATGATAATAATAATGATAATAATAGTGATAATAATAGTGATAATAATGGTGATAATAATGGTGATGGTAATAGTGATAATAGTGATAATAATAGTGATAATAATGGTGATAATAATGATGATAATAATGGTGATGGTAATAGTGATTATAATAACAGTGATGATAATAGTGATAATAATATTAATAATTGGTTTATGAAGTTATTATTATTAAAAGCTGTGCATTTGGTTGATTTATCAATGTATATTGTGGTTACTTTGCAGGATGATCTGTTTAAAAGTTACTTCTAGGCTCTATCCATAGATATCAGCGTTGCCATGTCTGTGTTTTCATAGAATTGTGGCTCTCAGATAGACTTGTGAGTTTGAAAACGATTCCACGTGCTGTTTGGATGCATAATTTGTTTTCTAGTGGTTCCTATCTCCCAAGTTCTCATATTCGAGTATTTTTTGGGGGGCCAAATTGAACTTTTGATCTTCCAAACCGTCGATCAATTATCTTGATCGTATTTTTTATACCGTTATAAATAAACCATCCAGTAGCTATTATACAGTCTGCCTTCTGCTTTCTGGATCTGCTAGTGCTATTTACCGGTAATATAGTGTTCCCAGTGATTAATGTTTTGTTTGAATTGTTTTCCTTTGGCAAATATATGTTCATATGCAGTTCCCCTAATATTGCCGCTGTTTTGAGCTTTGAATCCCTTCACCTACCCATGCTCTGAGTGAGTATTCTGCTGCCATTCACTGCCACAGAAGGGTTTAATAACCATTTTGATTGATTAGGATGTTATGTTATGTCAAGGCGTTGTTTTGGTACAGCCTTAGGCATCATTCGGCTTCTGCATCTATTTTTCTGCAAATTATTGAGTTATAGCTACTTGCCATTGTTTCCAGATGGTGTATTGCTATGCATACGGGCAGTGGCGTAGCCAGGATTTTCCAAAGGGGGTTATGGTTTGGTCCAACTTCGGAAAATCCTGACAAGCAAAAAAAGGTCTTCAACTATTATTTTGCTTTTTTGATAAGTGAATTATATAGGTGTATGAGCCCGTAAAACTATTTATTCAATAACAACATTTCTTGGAACAGCCAAGGGGGTTTAACCCCCCAAACTTCCCGCTTTGGCTGTGCTGAGAACAGCCAAGGGAGTTTTAACCCTCAAATCCCTCTGGCTATGCCACTCCATACGGGAGATCATGTGGGCTGTGTGGACTGTGGATGAGGTCATATTCATTTTGCATTGAAATTGAGTACCTGTAATTACTGGTATGCAGGGTGGCACAAAAAACCAGACTATTCACAATTAGGTTTGCATTTAATATAGTCCGGTTGTTTTGCACCACCCTGTAGTGGTCAGATCACGTCTTCGTCCTCCAGCTGTGCCCCGCTATCAATTTCTCCGCGACATATCTCCGAAGTGCTCTGCCCTTTGATAATCCTTTCAAGGTCATTCGGTGTCTTCCATCAGTTTTTCCATTGAGATTCAGCCCTGCTATGTGTAGATCCTCTTCCAATCCAACCAAAATATTGGCGTTACAGGGCAAAAGGGTCTAGTTGGGTGGGAAGCTGGCAGTAGTGGTTACACGCTGGGCAGGCACGCCGACGGAATGGGTTCAACCCCGTAGTAGCCCCTAAGGTCGACTCAGTCTTACTCCCTAGAGGGCAGTTGTAACATCCAAATTGATGAGCCGTATTCGCTGCGAAGTAAAGCGCAGGCCTAGACGTTTGGCTGGCAACCTACTCTAGGTTAATGGTGTATGCCACCGGTGTCACTGTATACCTAAGAGACCCCGAGATCAGCACCGGCCCCAACGCTCGAAAACTTTACTTCCAATCCGTCCACCCATCGTCTTTTCAGTCTTTCTTTAGATATTCTCTCCTCTGGTTTGTACAGTGGATCCCACTTAATCGCATACCACTTAATTGCATAACCCGCATAATCGCATAACAACATAAAAACCCGAAACAGTGTTTTGTGTATCAGACGTCCCGGCTATTTGCATAGCCCAGTTAATCGAATAAGCAAGGCTTGCACGGCACCTATGCAATTAAGCGGGTTTCACTGTAGTTGAACATTCGTTTTGGGTTTCTTATTTCTTCCATTCTGAGTATGTATCCACTGTCTGGTCCATTTCATTCTTCTCCTTCTGATTACTTCTATGATGCTTTTTTAAATACAGCAGTTTTTTTACATTAATTATGTATTTCTCTGTTCTTATATTTTCTGATTATGTAGTAAACTTGTTATGATTTCATTTTGCTTATGTGCCTGAGGCAGCAGTGAATGAAATGAAATGAATGTAATCATTATTGAAAATTTAAGCGAATGTTGACTTAACAGATGCCGATTTTCTTGAATTTTGCAGGTTTTTTGTGGTTCGAGACAGTATTTTGCTGTATTATGGCGACGCAGAGCAGAGAGTCTATGCAAAGCGCCGCTATTTCAATCTCCATCCAAAGGTATGCAGTGAACATACTCAATTTCAATCTCCAATTACCCCGGTATACAGAGACATTGAAACTGACTGACTATGCACTAGGTTGCAACATGAACAATGAAATCTAAGATGAATGATCCATCTTCACTACTGTTGCATCCTGCTCAATCAATCAACCAATCAATCAACCAACCAATCAACCAACCAATCAATCAACTTCTATGGCGCCACTATCATAATGTCTAGGGCATCAGCCGATGGCACACCAAATCCAATCCGAATAAGAACCAGGTCAAACCCTTGCTTGTTGTTGTTGTTGTGAGTGGCGGTTCCAGAAATTCTTAGTGAAGGGGATGAAAAAATGCATAGGAAGTTGGTGGGGGGGGATGCAAAGTGAAGAAGAAAAAAAAGATAATAGAGAAACAAGGTAATTGCTAGTGTTTTGCCCACTAAATGTTAATAAACCTTGCCAAAAAAGCCTGACAAGCAAAAAAAGATCATTTGCAGTGTTTTCGCTAAATTTTTTAAAATTCACCAGAAATTAGGTTGACAAGCAAAAAAGGTCATCCAGAACCCCGGTGGGGGATGCATCCCCAGTCATCAACATGGTGGAACCACCACTGGTTGTTCTTATTATTGTTGTGCCTTTGTCTGCAGTCTACTTTCATATGTTAAGAGATGTATACCGGTACTATGTAAAACCTTTCCTCAGCCACTGCAAACCATCTCCCCTTCCTCAAATGTCAGTAAAGAGGAATCTCATGCATTTTGACACTATTCTGTTGGTGTAAGCATATCACTCATTTTACAAATTTAGATTCAGTTTCCATTGAAACCGGACCCTGGTTTTTTACTATTTGTGGAAAATCCATATCATTGCTTTGCTAAACCCATGGTTACTGGTTATAACTGATTTACCTAAAAAGTGCTCACACCAGACTAACAATTGCAGGGTTAGAAAAGGTCAAGGTGTGACCTATATCAATACTCCTATAAGACCCAGATCAAGGCATTTAAGACCCATTTACAAGATTGAGTATAAACTTTAATTAATTTCTTAATTAAATTTACTATAATTAATTAACTAAATTTTTTAGGCAAATGTGGTTTAGAGAGTTTATTGAATCTGATGCACGGTAATAGGCTGCTTACTTTTCATATATTTTAATTCTAATGTTTTTTTGATGATGTAGGCATCATGAACTAATGACATGAACTAATATTGTGAATTTGAATTTATTTAATTGTAAGATGTCCTAGTAGTACTTTAGGATATGCCACCATAATCAGTTCATGATGATGATGATGATGATGATGATGATGATGATGATGATGATGATGATGATGATGATGATGATGATGATGATGATGATGATGATGATGATGATGATGATGATGATGATGATGATGATGATGATGATGATGATGATGATGATCATCATCATCATCATCATCATCATCATCATCATCATTACCACCACCAACACCACCACCATCATCATCACCCTAAAAGTAATGGTTTCAAAGGTTATCCAAAGGTGAGGATGATGATGGTGGTGATGATGAAGACGACGATGACGATGGAGGTGATGATGATGATGATGGTGATTATTATTATTATTATTAATGTGTTTTTTCCAATCTCTAAACTGAGTTGGGTAATGATTTAATGCCAGTCCTTAATTCATTGTAAATTTTTGATAATATGATCAAACTTCTTATTGTTAGTTGACTGTTGTAAAAATATATTAATTATATTATTTATCTTTTTATAAGACGCATTATGTAGGAAGTTTAATTTTTCAGGGTATTGTTCTTCTGGGAAATTGTGATATTCGACCCTGTGCTACAGAAAGTGCTCATCCTTATGCATTCAGCATCTTTGGCCCTGGGCTCGAGGTAGGGATGGATGTGACACGACTATTTTGAATAAATTGTTTACAATTTTTGTGCCGAAGTCTAAAGTGCGAAAATAAGTCAGATACAGTATTTAATCAAGTGCAGAGTATATGCTGTGGTTTAGGCCTTAAGGCTGTCAGAATTTGGCTCCTATGGCCTATTCCAGGGGTGGGCAAAATATGGCTTGCGGACCGGATGCGGCCCTCGACAGAGTTTTATCTGGCCCGCCGAGCATATTCTAAATTTCCAATAAAAATTTAACAAAATGACTGATTTTCGCATAATTTAAACATTTTCCAACAGACTTTTACTGGCGTTATATAAATATTATTACGTAATGCGAACTACCGGTCACAAGACTGTTACGGGAACAAATGCTTATATAAAAAGCCTTATATTATCTATAATATAATACTTTATAGTTTATGAACTTTATACAGTGCGGCCCGCCAGTTATGTTCGATGCATATATGCGGCCCTTGAGCCAAAAAAATTGCTCACCGCTGGCCTATTCGCGCAAAAATTTCAACTTCGGGGGTCAAGGTTCTACGTTGACGACTATGGACTTCCATTTCTGATTTCTGTCTGTTGTGTGTTGCTTGTATGAGTTCTAATTCTGTACATAGTTACTCCCTTTACATCAGTCAGTAAACTACTGATATACGTCATTCTTTGTCTTCCTCTTGATCTTCTGCCTTCGACTTTTCCAGTAGTTACCAGTAGGTTTTCTATGCCTTTCTTCCTCATTATATGTCCAAAAAATTGAAGTTGTCTTTTACGTAGCCTATTGTAGATAGCAATTTTCTTTGTGTGTCTGCCATTTCGAGTACTAATTCACTCGTTTTCTTTTCAGTCCAAGATGTTTTCAAATTTTTTTTAAAGAACTGCATTTCTGCAGCTTCCACTATATATATAGAAATTGTCTAGCTAATAATAATAAAATAATAATAATAATAATAATAATAATAATAATAATAATAACGGTGCCGAATTTTGGTTACGATTTACTAATAATAATAACAACAATAATTATGCACTTCTATAGCACCAGTTCTAATACTCAAGGGTATCAATCGATGGTACTTCAAATCCATCCGCAAAAGATCAGGTCATTCCAGAGATCAGTTAGAGAGAAACAGCAAGACAGACTATGGAGGAAATGCTAATTGAAAGAGATGTGTTTTAAGTCTGTATCTGAAAATACTCAATGAACTGGAAGATCTGACAGCCAGAGGAAGAGAATCCCAGATTTTTGGCCCAGAAATAGAAAAGCTCTCTTACTTACTAGTAATTGATTGATGCCTGTAATAATAGCTTGCTAGTATTTGGTTGCACATAAGTGTATTGTATTATGCATCTTTGATTCTGTTATCAGATTGATTGTCAATATCTGTTGCTGTGAACGTTAGTAAGTTTGGCTTCAAGTAGACAGCAGTTTTTTAAAGGTATCTTTTTGCATTGTGAGAAAGAATTGACAGATATTTTGTTGCTACTGCACTCGGCTGTGAGATAACCATGAATAATGCCATGTATTTCAGTGTAGTCCTGTAATTAAGTACAATGTAATTACGCAGATGACTCAATTCGAAATACTTACGCCTTTAGTCTCCCGTCTCCCGATGTTGCTCTGTTGATTGCTATTCACACATTTTTCCGAGTTCAGTCAGTAATCGTATCCAATTTACCTACGGCAGCCATGAAAGCAATAGGGTTATTTGATCCAACCCAACCCAACCCAACCCACCATAATACATTTCAATTGCTTAATCCATGACTTATTTTCTTACCCGACCCAACCCTACCCACCATAAACATGGAAATTTCTGACCCAACCCAGCCCAACCCATGGGTGGACCCAACCCATATCCATGTCTGGTCGGACATGCAGAAACCAGAATTTTCTATCCAGACTGGGGTTTAGACCCAACCAGTTGAAAATTTTAAAAATTTATGTTTTTAATATACTTGAATATTCAAGGTTATTTTAGCATGGATATCATACATGTGATTTATAATGTTTATTCTATGCTTCATACAACTGTAATTATCTATAGGTTGATGTGTGATTAACATTAATATTGTCATAAATAAAAACGTTCTCATTAATTGCTTAGGCAATCTAGCTAATTTGTTTGGACATGGTTCGGTATTTTCTCTGTCAACAGTTTGACATTTGACCGTAATTTTCTCTCTTCTCACTAATTTCGCAGAACTACTGACATGCAGACCAACTATTTTTTCCCAGGTGATCAGGATTGCTTAAGTAGCAACTTCAAAAAAATAAATTTAATAATGTTATTAATTAATTATTGAAGCAACAGAGTTGTTATTTGTCCATGTTATGAGTTGGGAGTTTCAAACAACATTTCTTTAGGTCCAGAGTTATAGAATATAGACAGATGGAACAGATTAGAGAAGGCAGTATCAGCTACTAGTGTGAATGCATTTAAACTTAAGTCTTATTCTTCTCCATGGGCGAAATACCCGTTGGTGTCTATTGCAATTTGAGTTCACCTCCTCCATTCATCTCTGTCTTGTGTGGCTTTGTAAGTTTCATATATATGTCCATGTTGCACCATTCTTCAATATTGTCTATCCATAGATAGATGATAGATAGATGATAGACATTTTCTGTTTTTGACGGGTTTTGTTGATCTGTGTATTTCTCTGCGTAGTTTCCTTTGGTTGTTGCTGCCGATACGGATTACGACCGGACGAAGTGGATTGAGGTGTTGCTCCAAGCCACTCGAATGTTAGTGTGCCGTTGAATACTGTGAATACTTTGAATTGTGTTTTTTTGTAGACTCAACGATAACAGTTGTAGCTGTTTCGACAAACAGAAGCTGGAATAGAGAGGGCTGTATGAGTGACAGTTATTTTCAATGCAGGAGAGATCCTATTAAGTCAATTAGAATCCAGCTACCCGGTATTACTATTGCTATTATTATTATTATTATTATTATTATTATTATTATTATTATTATTATTATTATTATTATTATCCTGATTTTTTACTCATGCATTGTGCTGAATGTTCATTCTGATTGTACAGCATCATTCTGAAGCCAGATGTGCAAAAAATGTGTGCTAGAGACTAATTTAGAACCTTTGGTTTTCGCTAGTGTCTGACTCAGTTTCCTGTACATTGTAGGGGAATATTTTTTGAGGACCATTGGGTTAAGAAACGTGACTTCGCTTTCTTACGAATTCATTACTCACACACCCAGGAAACCCCCCCACCCGTTCCACCTTCTGGATTCGCACCCATCCATCCACCCGCACCGCACCCACTCTCATTAACCCCCTAGTCAGTCACTCACTCATTCCCAGGCCATCCTTCTACTTGCCACCCGTCCTCTGCCCATCTGCAGTGAGCATCTGATTGGACTTTTATTTTTTGCATGCTTATTAGTTTGGGTGCAGTGTGCATCTGATCCCCAGGCCGGCCCCAGACCAGACTCCCGTGCATTTTAGAAGTCATGGGGTCGAGAATTCAAATGGTGTGAGAGTTGGGATTTAATGAGCAGGTTGTACTGGAAATTATGAAATGTTTATTGGTCTGGTTTTTAACGTTTAGCATTAGCTTACAATGCATTAGCTTACAATGCATTAGCTTACAATGCATTAGCATTTGGGGTGGGTTTTAACTTTTAGCATTAGCTTGCAATGCATTAGCTTACAATGCAGTGCAAGGCAACACTGTTTTTGTATTGAAACAGCTAGTCTCATGGCTTTCATATTATTACCAATGTACGGTAATTATGATAAATGTATCAAATAGCCGCGATGATCTTTACAAACATTTCTGAAATTGGAATACCGGTAATTTACTATTCCCTGTAAATTCTTCTGTTGTTTATTGTTACACACATGCATGCACATGCATATATAGTATATATGTGTGTGCATACGTTCACATATATGTGCAATTGTGCATACATACACGCCATACATCCATGCATATTATATACATTGTCTGGCATGTAGATGGATACACATGTATTCATTTGTATACTGTATATTGTAAATGCATGCATATCTGTGCTCCCTTTTGCTTGTACATTCGTGGTTATGTTTCAAGTGAGAATTAACTACCGTATTATATCGGGTATAATACGCACCTATGTATAATACGCACCCTTAGTTTCTAGAGTTATCATAATGTAAAAATGTTAATACCCACAGTACTGCTCCAAAAATTGGGAACACATGTGGATTTCAAAGAAAAACGAAGTTTAAGGCTTGTTAAAACATAGCAATCACAACCAAGAACACCAATACTGTATTTTTTCTTTAACCCCTTAACTGTGGACCCCGGATATATCCGTCCATTTTACATTGAGTTACAGTTAAATACACGGTTAAGGGATTAATGATACTATTCTACGATTGATGTACAGAAGGCTGTAGATATGCAAAAATTTAGAAGAGTGTTGAAACGAATTATATCCACATTTTCTTGTGTCCCCATCTTCACTGCATCAAACCATACTAGAATAGTCAATATATTCTGCCCCTGTTTTATTCAAGAGTGTTCGAAATGTCACGAAAAATGGTGAGCTACAGTTTCAATAGGAATAGTACTGTAGGAATAGTCCATCTGCAGGCCAATGTCAAACAGGGTATCATTTTTATAATATTTTTGTGGTCTGTAAAACCTGTGATACAAGAAATCAGCTATCTTAAGATCCCTCTTATCTCACGATCGACTTTGTAACCATTTGACAGAGAATTGTTTTCTGGAAGACTTTGTATAGTGTCGTTTGACATAGCTCACTATTTTTCGTGGCATTTGGAATGCTCTAGTATAAAACTGAGGCAGAATATGTTGACTGTTCTAGTATGGTTTGATGCAATGAAGATGGGGACACAAGGAAATGTGGATGAAATTCGTTTCAACACTCTTCTGAATTTTTGCATATCTACAGCCTTCTCTGTACATGAATCACAGAATATTATCATTAATGAAAAAATACAGCATTGGTGTTCTTTGTTGTGATTGCAATGTTTTAATAAGCCTTAAAGTTTGTTTTGCTTCGAAGTCCACGTGTGTTCACAATTTTCTGAGCAGTACTGTATTTATAATACACACCCAAAATTTCCTGTGGGAATCTCTTTTAATTAACTTGGATAATCCCAATTGTCTTTCAAATTCTGCTGAAAATTGGAAGAGTAGACAGTTTCTCCCCGCCAGCGGCCGTCATTATGCCATAAAACAATAAGCCTACATAATTTTTTTAGCTATCAATGACAGAATGTCTATTGAGTAAGCTAGACAATCACAATTTTCTGATAAATTCTTTTTGAAAATTAATGTGCAAACAAAGTTTTTCTTCACCACCGACCGTGTAGGTGAAAACTCATATAACATGTGTGTTATATGCATACAAATACGGCTAAATTAAAATTATGTATGTTATGCACATAAAATTGTATGTACAATTCTATGTATAATATGCACCCACACTTTGTGGCGATTTTTAAGGGAAAAAGTGCGTCTTATACGCAAGATAATACAATAAGTTGGGAGCTGTGCTTAAAGTTAAGCTAATGTTGATCAGTTGGTAAAATGCATTAACCTGATTGATGAGTTGATGCAGTGAAAGTACGTTAACATTATCCAATACAGTGAATGAACTGACCAATGGCTGACTGACTTAGTCACGAGCATGATGATGATGATGATGATGATGATGATGATGATAGTGGTGATTGTGGTGATAGTGCTGGTGGTAGAGGGGGTGGCAATGATGGTGGTGGTGCTGATGATGATGGTTCTGGTGATGGTAGTGCTGGTGGTATCGCTGATGGTAATGTAAAAAAATCTAACAAAATATTTGTATAGCGCCTCTTCTGAAGAATCACTTGGAAGCGCTCCCACAGCAAATTACTGTATATTGACAAAGAGATAAGTTTTAAGTCGTTTTTGGAGTAGGACAGCGAAGACGATGATGATGATGATGATGATAATGGTGATGGTGTTCATGATGGTGGTGGTAGTGTTAGTGGTGATGATGATCCACGGGTGAGGTCATGACCCGAATGGACCAACCGCAGTTGTTTTCCACTTGGTGTTTATTCCGACAGAACGTGGAGCAACGCTCAGCTCTGGGATGCCCTTGTACGTCAGCTGGAGAACCAAGGCCTTCAGATGGCTAAAGAAAAACAGATATACTTCGGTACGTTGTTACATGTATATATATACATATTTATATATACATATTTATATATACATATATAGACATATATACACACACATATATATACATATATTGACATATATATACACACATATATATATATAGTTATATACATATATATATATGTGTATATATATACATATATACATATACATATACACACATACATATATATACTGCAAACATACATATATTAAATATATGTATGTTTGCAGTGACTAGGAACTCTCTTCGTAGCATAGTGCATTGAAACACGTCGATCTATGAACCGATATGTTCACTGATGGTTTTATCAGGAAATCATAACAGTGGTTTGAAAATAGTAGGCATGTTTCTTCTCTCAGAACACAACCTATTCATTTCTTTGGTCCTGTACTTTACTTTTATACTCTTCCAGAATTCTTCAATGGTTATCTTTTCCATTTACATCGATATTGCTATTAGCATAGGATAAGTTGATGCCTTATAAAAATAGTGCCTTCAAGAAACGTATTTCTATGTGGATTTGATCTGGTTGTTGAAATCTAACTATTTGCAGACAGACTGCAGTTAGAAGTAAACGCTCTTCAGGACGAGAAACTTCGAACTGAGGTAATTAATTTCCTGCCTTTTGCGTCACAGGTGATACTTTATACCTGTTCTCAACATCTGACGCTGGTTCTGGCTTTTAGCAAGGCATTGCCAAGTGACGTAGTTTCAGTTTTCTGTATTTTAGCAAACGTTTTAATAGTCAGCCACGTTTTAATAGTCCTGGCATTTGTTTCATGTTGGATTTCAGGAACTGGAACGCCTCAACTTAGAGCTCGAGAAAGAAAAGTGTAAGATGGAATTACTGGCGAACGAACTGCGTGAAGAATACGAAAGGACAAAGATGTACGTAAGCTTTATATGACTCGTTATTGTCTTGTGGTTAAGCCTGATTGTACCTTGTAGCTGCTAGCAATTTTCAGTGCCATAGCCAGGGTTCCAAGATGGGTGGGGGGAGGGGAGGAGACATTGACATTTTCTGGTCAGATAGTGTCCGATGGACAAAGCACATTGTCAGGGAGTTAGTCACACATTGACATATTCTCTTTGATCATGCTCCCCACCCACCCACCCACAAAATTTCTCAGCAGTTTTTTTAACAATATCTCATAGCCAGTCCCAGCGACAATTGGGGGCCGGCCCCCACATGCCCCTCTTCGTGGCTATGTCAATGATGATTTTTGCATATTGCTGACATTTTTTAGCAGCAAAACAGGCATCATGCAGTGAAGTCTATTATCATGGGTGATATTGTCATGATTGTCAAAATCGTTTAAAATAGATTCTGACTACATGACATTTTATACTTTTGTGCAGTTTTCCAGATAGACGAACGCATTTATCTTTCATTAACCCCTTAACTGGGCAACTATTTGTAACTCAATGTAAAATGGACGAGCGTTACTCGGGGCACCCAGTTAAGGGGTTAAGCCATCTTGTAAATCACATTGCATTGTTTCTCAGATGCACGTAAACAATTTCATGGACAGAAAACCTTACTAATGAGGAAGTTCAACAATCTTTTGGTGCAAAAAATATCGAAAACAGCCGTAAGAAGCAACAGCTGAAATTTTTTTGACACAATAAGAAAGAACTGACTGGAATATCTGGTAATGGCAGGAAAATAGAAGAACAAAGATCAAGAAGAAGGCAGAGAAAATACACCGGTAACCTAAGACAAGAAACAGGAATCGAAGAACATCATTGGACTGATAAGAAAAGCCAGAAACATAGTAGAGTGGAAATACATGACCACTAGCATAGCAATATGTAGCATATGAAGAAGAAGAGGAGGAGGAAGAGAGGGAGGAGGAAGAGCAAGAGCAAGAAGAACAAGGACAAGAAAAAGAAGAACAAGAACAAGAAGAACAAGATGAACAAGAGTAAAGAGAAGTAAGAGAAACATGAGGAAGAAGAGGAAAAGGAGGAGGAAGAAGAGGAAGGGGAAAAAGAAAAGGAAGAAAATTTGTTTGTACTTATATACTTAAGTATCTTGTAGGGAGTTGGAATGCACAATGGAGGAGCTTAAATCTGTTGAAAAAACAAAACAGGAGCTCATTAAACGTACAGAGACGCTTCAGAAAACATTGGAGGTATAAACCATTTACGATCTTCATTTGAAGCTGTGTATTGAAAATTTAGATTATTTCCATCGTTTGATGCAAATTTTAATGACAAAAGAAACTGAGTAAATGACGAAAGACAGTGAAGCAGTCTTCACAATATTTTGATTCAGAGTGAACATATGCATCGACAGAAATTTTTTACCGGACCGATAAAATTGTGGTGAAAAATTATCTAAGTTTTAACAAATGTTTTTTAAATCACCAAAGTTTACCTCATCATGTTCTCTGTCCTGGGACAGGTTCAGGGCTCCATTGTTTTAACTCCTCTCTGCGTCTTGCTTCTTCTTTGATTTCTGCATAGGTCTTGTGACGCTGTGCATCTGTTTTCATCATCCAGTCCAATAGCATCTTCCTTGGTCTCCCTTTTGTCTTTCTTCCTGATATACTTCCCTCAGTTACTGTTCTAAGCAATGTTTCTCCCATTGGTATGTGTCCAATCCAGTACCTCTGTCATTTTTTTGATGGTACTGATTAACGATCTTTATCTACTTCCCGAATTCTTGCAAGCCTTATTTTGGTACTGATGAGCAAACAAATTGTCTGAAATTTTCATCTGTCTGTATAGCATATTAATTATTGTAATACCAGTATGTGATTGTAAATAATGGGGCCAATTACAAGTTACTGATAGATTTTAAAGAGCCAGAACGTGGACAGGCCATTCTGGTGTGTTTTCAAGAATCAAGACATCAGTTGTTATCAGTGATGTGATGTCTCAAGATATTGCCTCATTTTGAAACAGCATTCTCAATGTCTTGGTCTTGGTCTTGAAGGTCAGTGTCTTGGTCTTGGCCTTGGTCTTGTCCTTACTGTCTTGGTGTAACCCTTCAAGACCAAGACAGTTGGATTTTTTCGCAGTTGGTGTTTAACATTACTGTCCTGGTCTTGGTCTTTGTCTTGAGACCTAATTTCCTGGCCTTGGTCTTGGTCTTGAGACCTGATGTCTTGGTCTTGGTCTTGCCACTTACTGTTTTTGGTCCCATCCCTGGTTGTTATACATGAGTGGTTAGATTGATTGCCTTGACCATCCTAGGTCTGATTAAATGGTAGTATTAACAGACAGGGCTAGTGTTGGGCATACGCAAAGTTTTCAAATGCAGAGGGACCCAGCGGGCACAGGAGTCTATCCAGAGGATACACTTTTTGTATTTACAGCTACATCCCCACATCCTCCATCCTTGGAGACCTGAATTTGTTTCTGTGGGGGGCTTAGTACACAGGTTAACCCCGGGTTTGTTAGCACTTTGTCCATTTGAGCCTTTAGTTTGTTTGATTTTGTTTTTTGGGCTTTAAATTATGCTTAACTATATAATAATAATAATAATAATAATAATAATAATAATAATAATAATAATAATAAAATAATAATAATAAGCATGAACTGATTAGGGTGGCATATCATACAAGTACTACTAGGACACCGAACAATTGAAAATACAGGGTGGTGCAAAAAAATGGACCAGTCACATTTAGGTTTGCATTTAATATAGTCCGGTTTTTTTTGCACCACCCTGTATATCTATCTTGGCATATTAATCATTGTGCTGGATAACTACGAGCAAACAGCGCTGTGTTCAGTTGACATTTAAATATATCTACGTCAATAGAGTTATAATCATGACTACTTCACTTTACTTTTTCTGTCGTCTTTCCAGGCGCTTGAAGACGAGAAATTGTCGACACTGACTAAGCTGAAGCATCACGAATCGCAGAAGAAGCCTCGCGAAGGTGTCGAGGCGTCTGACCTGGTGCTGACAACACAGAGACTGCACAGCGACCTTCAGGCGATCGAGATGAAGATGCAATCCTTGCTTCGGGACAAGGCAGATGCCGAGCAACAGTGAGTTCGAGGTCGTCCTTATTATGCAATGTCAACTTGGGGAGGGGCTTGACCCTGATGAGTAGGAGGAGGAGGAGGTGGTGGTGGTTGACTCCAGTGTCTAGACTCCTGGACTCGGGGGGGGGGGACTGACAAAGCCGGGGAAACTGACAAAGCCAGGGGAATTCTGCTAGGGGGCTGCTGTTAGTCCATGTAGTGTGTCAAAATTTCCGGAGGTGAAGGGCAATCCCCCAGAAACGGCCTAGATTAAACACTGGTTGACTCACACGATGACTTCATCATGTCTGTTCAGATAATGCTTAATGCTCAAGCTATTTTATGAATTGGGTAATGTAATAGACCCTTGACTTTGGCCCATACTATGTTATTGCGCTATATAAATTGTCATGAACAATAACAATAGAAAAGTCTGATGGTAGCCATGAAAACAAGGCAGCTTTCCTTCTTCGGACACATAACGAGGAAGGAAGACCTGGAGCATTTGGCAATAAACGGAAAAGTGGAGGGGAAAAGGGCAAGAGGATGGCAAAGAAGCATCTATGTAGACTGCCTATGAGAAGGAATTGAGGGAGTGAAGAATAACATCAAATTAATAAGAGGATGTAAAGATCGAACCAAATGGAAATCCATTGTCGCTAACATAGAAACACACAGCACTTAGAGAAAGAAGAAGAATGTAATAGCTACAGTACTTAGATGTAGCTATTTAAGAAGTCAGGCTGAAAGTCTTGACCAAAAAATATTTGATGGCATAATATATGGATGCCCCCTTTTACATTAGAAAAGGGGTTCATTGCAGTCATTCGGTTTTCTGGCGGTTAGCAAACATGCACAGTTTCCCAGTCTCAGTCCCAGCCCCAGTGTTTTATCCAGACTCCAGGCCTTTGGGGGGAAATTGAGGCCTTGCGGGGGGGAATTGACTTGGCTGGAGGGGATGACACACAGTTCAATGCAAAATTTGTGTAAGTGCAGGGATTTTGGGGGGGAATGTTGAGGCTTGGGGGGAGAGGATCTCCCCTAACAGGCCTGTATAAAACACTGCCCAGCCCTGTGTGCTAGTTAATCAGGCTGAGGCGATATATAACTGATGGTGTATTTACCGGTAGTCGGCAAGTGATTGATCCTGATATTGAAATTTCAAGTCTTCTTTTTGTCGTAGATTGCAGGAGAACCAGACGAAGGAGAAACTGTTGGAAGAGGAAAAGAAGACAGTGTACGAACAGGCCGAGGAATTAAAAGAATCAATCAAGGTACGCTTGCACTGCTGACAATGGCACCTTTGTGTTTTTCTGCTGTTTACTCCAATCGACATCACCTTAAAAGGGCGACCTCGAAGAACTTGGCTGGACGACATCAGAGACTGGACGGGCATTGGAAACTATGGGGAACTAAAAAGAACTGCTGAGGACTGAGAAAAGTGGTGACAACTTGTGACTACCAAACTTCAATTCGAAGATGGCACTTGATGATGATGATGATGATGATGATGATGATGATGATGATGATGATGGTGATGATGATGGTGGTGATGATGATGATGATATTATTGTTATGATTTGATGTGATGATCAAACAAAATGTTATCTCTTAATTGAAAACAAAATCTAGACAATTTTTGACAGTTTTTGTCACTTTGCAGGTAGCAACTGTTTATCCATGACATCTTCTGCTGTGATTAACACTATTTCACCAAGTGCCTTAAGCTTGTTTGAATACAAGGCAATATCAGACAATTTTGTTGCAAAATATTTAAGATAATGGCTTATAATTGAATGTTTTTTTTGTAATAGGATCTTGAGGCCCAGAAGCAGGTGACAGAGATGGAACTGAAGGTACGATTTTACGATTTTCTTAAACTAATTTGTTAAGTAATTTATAAAAGTATACCAGGAAAGAAAGACAAAAGAAAGACCAAGGAGAATGCTATTGGACTGGATGATGAACATAGATGCACAGTGTCACAAGACCTATGCAGAAATCAAAGAAGAGGCAAGACACAGAGAGGAATGGAAACAATGGAGCCCTGAACCTGTCCCAGGACAGAGAACCTGATGAGGATGATGACGACAACGATGATGATGAAATAATGTTACTAATTACTTGTTACGATAGGACTTATAGCAGGGATGGGCAAAGTGCGGCCCGCGGGCCACATGCGGCCCTCGAAGCCCTTTTGTGCGGCCCCCGACTTCGATAGATACTACATTAATGTGTGGCCCTCTAAAACTTATGAAGCATTTGACAACACCGTAATGGAAAATTCAGCATTCAAATTGGATTTACACTTTGGCACTTGATCGTTAACTAGAAATGATGCTTTTAATATTTACTAACTTTTCTTCGACTTTACAGTCTTGGCTTATTTTGACAGTCTTGGCTTATTAATAATTACTTACACTGCACAGTATATAATACGTTATGTTAAATAACGTTTTGGAAACTACTTAAAAATTTAATTCTAAGTGCCGGAAAAATGTATGCGGCCCTCGACTTTCATCGCAGACACTTTTGCGGCCCTCTGATAAAAATTTGTGCCCATCACTGACTTATAGTAACATGGACAACAGGAGAACAATGGCTAACTCTTATGAATCTGTGTTTCACTGCATTTTACTTGTCTTTATCTGTGTATTATGACTCTTTGCAAGTGATTTAATCATATGTGTTATTATTTTGCAATTGAGATTGGTTTAATGACATTTATTCCAGTTACTGATCAACACACAGGCATAGGGAGGTGTACAGGTACACAGAGAGGTGTACAGGGGCATAGAAAGGTGTACAGGGACATAGAGATGTGTACAGGGACACAGAGAGGTTACAGGGACTCAGAGAGGTGTACAGGGACATAGAGAGGTGTACAGGGACACAAAGAGGTGCACAGGTACACAGAGAGGTGTACAGGGACATAGAGATGTGTACAGGGACATAGAGAGATGTACAGGGACATAGAGAGGTGTACAGGATGGCCAGAACCAATTGTGAATTACTGAACCACGTTAAAACCCACAAACTTTGTCCATGAAATGGGAACAGCGAAGACACCATAGAAGGATCTGTGATGACAAGAATGATAGAAGACATAAAAAAAACACAGTTGACCAAGGACATCTTTACTGGACATCGCCGCTCTAAGCAACAGTGGCATGTGGCATGACGTTTGACATGACATTTGCTAAAGTGCTCTTGACTTTGGCCTTTGTCATGCCCATAACACTAAAATAATTGACCTGATAATAATAATAATAATAATAATAATAATAATAATAATAATAATAATAATAATTTTTTAAAAATAATATTAATGATGATGATGATTATCTTTTGGATAAAATTATGCTGTCTGACTGACCCTACCTTTTGGCTATGGCTATTTCACATTTAGACTTGGCAACTACGGTAATGATAAGCAGCTACTGTGGTACTACCTTCATAATAATAATAATAATAATAATAATAATAATAATTCTCATATAGTTATATATAACCGAGTTGTCATATAATTAAATATGTATAGCAGAATTGTCGTATAACTAACTAACTAAATAATAATAATAATTATTATTATTATATATTTATTATTATTATTATTATTATTATTATTATTATTATTATGAGTTACAGTTGATTGTCAGTTATCATCAGAGTAGACTAAAAAAATCTGTATGTAGATTTTAATTTTTTTGATACGTCATTCATCGGTTAAATCAGTGTTGGAGTTGTGAAATTTGAGCTGGGGTTGAGGGCTGAAATTCAATGAATGACAGATACTGCATGCACCCAATATGCGATTTTTGGGAGGGTTGAAAAGTTAGCTGGGGGTTCAACAACCCACCCCCAACCCCACCGGCAACTCCAACACTGGGTTAAATTGGTTTTATTTTGATTAGTGATTTTGAGATGGAATGTTGTCGAGCGCAGGAGGAGATATTCGCCCGACTGGCCGCCGAAAAGCGTCTGCAGAACGCCGAGGAGACTCTGACTCGATTGGAGAAGTTCATTGACCAGCAGGGCATGGACGGAAAAGACTTCGAGGAGTACAAAATCGAGATGATGGGCGACGTGAAACAGCTCCGAGGTACGAGACTGGAACTTTCAGTCGACAGCGTGGTATAAGAAATGTATTTGTGAAATAAATCATTTGACAAATCAAGACATAATAATAATAATAATAATAATAATAATAATAACAACAACAATAACAATAACGATAATGATAATGATAATAATAATAATAATGATAAGAACAAGGTTTAAAGTGGTTCAGAAGGGTCTTCCCTGTGTGAGAACCACTGTTGCACTCATCCAATTTTAATAACCTACAGTATTGAGGTTTATTTTGAAATCGTTTACACTAGTAGTCATTACTATCTTCTCGTCCTGTTCATTTCATCTGTCTACCACTCTTGCACTGAAAAAGTGCTGTTTGCATCTCCCAACCCGTTCCTTAAACAGTTTCATGTTGTGTCCTCTGGTTCCATCATACTGCTTCATTTTTCATCATCATTAACCATGGACTTGAACCCATTGGTGTATAATGCCATCTCCACAGTTTTCTGCCATTCTTTCCTGTTCATTGCTCTGTGACTCAGATCCTGTAAACTGCTTTCACACCATTCTTCAATATCATCACACCATTCCTTGTGTGGTCTTTTTTTCTTATTGGCACCCTCCATTATTCCAAACATTAGAGCTGTGATCTTTCTGTTCTCTTTCATTCTTCATAGGTGTCCAAAAAGATGGAGTTTCCTTTGTTTTAATCCAGACATGGTTTGTTTAAGTCCACTGGATATTCAACAGAACTTTCATTTGTTGTTCATCATTTTCATACAGTCATTGGTGCTAGTTGTTTCTCAGTATCTGGTCTCAGGCTCGGGAACACATTATAATCTTTAGGGGCTGTCCATTAATTATGTCGACAATTTTGGGGCAATTTTTGACTCCTTCCCCTCCCCTTGTCAACCACTGTCAACTTTCAGTTACCCCCCTATAATTATGTCAAAAACTTTTGATCCCCTCCCCCCAGATCAATGACAGGTCCCAATAACAAGGTTGTTATTTTTGCGTTGATGACCATTTTTTCCCTTTTTTGCTCATCGAGTGACAAATGTGGCAGTGATGCCCTTTTTGCCATGCTTTTTTCCATTGTGATAAGTAGTCTTCCATGAAATTTCCTATTTTTTGATTATTTGTAAAAAGTGAAATTGTTGACGTCATCTTCTCTTGACCCCCCTGTCAACAACTGTCAAACTTTTTCAATCCCCCTCCCCTAAATTGTTGACGTAATTAATGGACAGCCCCAAATCTAGTCTCAAGACGTACCTGTTTGGCTTGACCGTTACCCTTTGATTGCTCCCCCGTTGATTGGACTGACCTTTCCAGCTTGACCCGGCCCTAATTCCGATTGAATTTGGTGCCCCGTTGGCTGATGCCCTGGGCATTATGCTAGTGGCGCCATAGAAGTTTATCGATTAATGGATAAATGTTAATAATTGAGTATTTTCAGCTTTATCCATGATAACATTTAATTTATTTCAGATTTGACCTTATGGGCATTATAATTTAGCCCTTTAAGGCAGGGTTTCCCAAACATTTTGGAACCACGACCCACTTCAGCGATTTTGTAGCGTCCTGCGAACCTAATCATAGCATGTAATATTTCTTTTTTTAAAAATACATTAGGCCATCTGGCGAACGTTATTTGAAAATAATCTTCTGAGTTTTGAATAAATGGCAAAACAAAAGCTCTGATTCAATTCAAATGAAAACATGGCAACTTTATTAGGCAGAATTATTTATATTTTTGAAAAATAAGACAAAAAGGGAGAAATAGTTATTGAAATTTCTTGAAAATTATCATTTAAAAAGTTTTCAGGAGCATACCTTTGTTACGCTTCTTAGAAACCCTATGAGTATGGCAAAATCGCTTAACCCCAAAGGGTACAATCCAATCATCAGAGATTCCCTATTGTTAGTGGAGTTTCAGAGCAAAATGGTCGGAATATGCTTTCTCTGCGTTATTGAGAAAAAAGATTAATTTTAAAAAGTACTATAGACCAGGGTTTCCCAAACTTCAGGGGCTTTGTAACATGCCATGACCCTGCAAATTTATTGTCAAATAAAATTGTATAAAACTCTAATCATTTTAATATAAGAAACAGACTAAGCTTGTGACTTTGTGGTATTGGTTAGAAAATGACACTTTTGAATGTAAATTTCACGCTAACCTGTGACCCACTTTTGGGCTGTGTGACCCACAGTTTGGGAAACACTGCATTAAGGTTCATTATCAGTTATCAAGCTCATATGCTTAGAAGGTGACTTATCACATCATGCCAAGTCTATCTCATATCACATTTCTTAAGTGCATATCTCGTTTAAGTGCATATTGTTATGGCTATTTGAGTGGCATAGTCTAAAGTGAATTTGACTGTATTACCGTACATTGGATTTCGGCTGTTACTGGTAATCATGACCTAGTGAATGCATTTATCAGCATTAGAAATTACTTTGAGGTAAATGTGTGACGTACTGGCTATGTTCTATATACAATGTCGAGCCTTCCACGTCGGCTAAATTTGCTGCTTCTATCCAGGATGGCACAATGTACTGCAAATCTAGCATGAACATGTCCGCGGGTAAGCTGCCCTGTGCGAGGGTAGGGGTTATAGGTTGCATGGCAGTGAAAAGACATGAATAACACAATGTAAAATGATAAAAGAGTGTATATTATGTATATCATTCAAAGCAATGGCATATTCAATAAAGACAAAGTGGATCCATGCATTACAATATCTGAGTTTCTAGCGATATCTACTTGGGTGCTCATCATAATGCACGCAGTTATAACAGCATTAGGGCAAAGTAATAATGTTCAAAGCATGGACGCGTTTACACTATACAAACAATACAATAGTAAAGCTACTTTCTGATCTATAGATTTGAGCTTTCAACAATAGGCCTATCCGACATACCTATCATACATTAAAGCTACACAATATAAGCTAATATAAATTCAGCATAAGAGCATAAATCATCAACTAATAATCTATAAACATTATGGCACAAAACTAATAAAGCTGACAATGCAATTCATAAAAAATTACCTCCCTGTTTCACAGGAGTCCGAATCGCTTACATCAGTTTCTGCATTAAAATTTCCTTATTTCTCCTCTTCCTTTGGTCCACTGGGCTCCGCGGTCGTTCCGCCTGTTCCTAACCCATGCTTCCGGCCTTCCTCTTCGGTGTTCCTCCTTTCTTTCTATACCGTGTCTCCATTCTCAGAACGGAATAACGCGTCCGACCGGTCCAAAGTCCAAGCACCGTGCTCCCGACTTTCCCTTTCGGCATCCCTCTGGTTTTTCTCTACCGCGTCTCCATTCCCAGAACGGAAGACACGTCCAACCGGTCCGAAGTCCAAAGCCAAAGAGAACTTATTTCCGTCTTCTCTCTCTCTCTCCCTGCAAGCTTCCCGCCTGCAGTTCTGGCCCCGCCCAAATCGAGCTGGGTCAGCGCCTCAACCTGAGCATAGCCAGCCTCTTACCAGCCTCTACGGCTGCAATTAGTTTCCTCAGCTAGGCTGACTGTGACGGTACGTCACAAATGTACATACTTCAATTCTGAGATATAATGACCAAAATTATGGTAAACTCTGTCATTACTGGGTACTTAAAGACTGAAATGGGAAAATATAATGTTATATAGTGTAATGTAGTGTACGATTTGTATAGCGCCTTTTCTATTTCTACTCGAAGGTGCTCTCGCAGGGTTATTTCTAGGATTATCAATTTGGGGGTGTCGGTAAATTCTGGGGGTCCCCTGCCAAAAGGGTCTGGCAAGCAAAAAAAAGGTCATCCAATAGCTGAAATTGGGGGGAGGGTGTTGGGGCGTCGGTCTCAAATTGGGGGGGGGGGTTAGGGGGAGTGTAAAAATATCCCTGTGCTCTCGGCTTTGGAATCACATAATAGAACATTCAAACGTTGGCTTTTGCATTGAACTGAATTTCCGCAAACCGTTTTCCTTCTTTCTTGTTTAGGCTTCTTTGAAAATCTGTCGACCGAAGCAAAACTCGATTCGGATAAGTCGGTCTTCTTTCTTGTTTAGGCTTCTTTGAAAATCTGTCGACCGAAGCAAAACTCGATTCGGATAAGTCGGTCATGGTAAAGAACACGATTCACGCGAGAAAGTCTTTGGTCAAGCGAGCGAAAACGATGAAGTTCGAGTCGATCAAGAGACAGAGAAAGTTGCGCTGTAGAGGTAAGGCACAAAACCACTCTAGCTCTCTCCAGCTTATTTAGTATATTATTATTATTATTATTATTATTATTATTATTATTATTTATTAAACTGACAATTTCTTGTGTGCCATATTGCCAAATATCAGGAGCAAGGGCACATTACAGAGTCCAGTTATTGAACTACAAGTAAAATTAAATAACAGTAATCATATACAGTAAAAAGAAAACAAAATGAATGGAAAACAATCTAAGGCAGAAGAGCATACAGTGAAGTCCTGCTAACACGGCCTCTACAGTGAAGTCCTGTTAACACGACCTTGGTGACATTGATCCTAGTGTTAGTGGGGGTTTAACCCTATCACCTCTGAGCCTCTATGGAAAAAATTCCTATCCCATGGTTCCCTGGGGATTTGGGAAAATTATGTCTCTTAAATGTTGCAACAGGATTAAATGCATTTATTTAAAAAAGTGTAAATGTCAGTGAAATCATCATCGCCCTCTAGTATTTTATTTCCATTGGAAGCAAGAGAATAACGCTTTCTTTTCTGCAGTACGATTACCGCTTTTCTTGCAAATGCCTGCACATACTTACAGCATTAGATTCATCTTCAGGCACTCTGTTTTCTAGAGACAGGTTCTATACTCCAACATCCCCACTTCTCGCTCTATCTTGAGCTTTTCTTTTCAGGGTCTTGTATTAGTTCTTTGTTGTCGGGTCAAACATCCACTCTAGCATTGTTGTCCTAGGTGGTCCTCTTTGTGTCTTCCCTGCCAGCTTCCCCTCCAGTACATCTCTTGGCACGCGCATTTCTTCCCTCAGGATCTATCCATTTCTTTTGTTTAGTACAAAGGAACAGTGTTCATAAGGCTGTTCATTTTTCCATCCTCTTCCAGTGTCCTCTCTTGTCCCAATGTGGTGGATGCCCATGGAGTGTGTGATGGTGTAAATGCGCTTGATAAGTGCCATTTCAATATTTTGCACTTCAAAATTATTATTATTATTATTATTATTATTATTATTATTATTATTATTATTAAAGATAAGAGACTTATGTGGTGACTCATCCAACATGGACTGCTTGAAACAGGGCAATAAATCAGAAATTGAAATTTTAATCTGTAGACAGTTTAAATAGAAAATAGATATCTCCTGGTGCAAGCTATTGCCACTTATGAGTTGGCAGAGAGCAGTTCTGATGGTGATGATGATGATGATGATAACGATGATGATGATAATGATGATGATGGTGGTGGTGATGATGATGATGATGATGATGCAAGCTTGGGATAAGGCAGACAGTGCACTTAACCTTCTGTTGGTTACAATAGTACGACAGTTGCAGTGATTAACGGCTGTGTTGTGTTTTCTTTATCTATCCATTGTTGTATGTCGTAGATAAGTATGTCGATATTTTGATTTACTGACTGACTATATTGATGTGTTCTGACTTTAGCCAATAGAGCAGAAAGCTATAACGCTGTTGATTCTGTGATGCTGAGTTCTTCTGCAGCTCAGGTGACGGTTACAATGACCGTCATGCCATCCTCACCTGCATAAGGTGAGAGCATGGTCCTGTCATGTAATCTGTTCTATTATGTAGATGTGAAGTTCACCATTGTGTGTAGTGTAATGTAATGTAATGTGACATTTGTATAGCGCTTCATCTATTTCTACTCAGAGGCGCTCCTGGCATTGGAGTCGAAGGGTAAAGTAGTGAGACTTTAGCTTTCGCCTTGAGCAGAGCGAGGGAGTAATAAGTGATTCCCGAATGGATGGGTTCAAGGCATTCCAGAGGGAGGGTCTAGTCACTGTGTGGTCTTGTATTTGGTTTAATCGTATTAAATGGCCGTTTCTTTATGACTGGTGCCCAAGGACCAGGTAAATATATATTTTCCTGACAAAAGTATAGTTAATAAGTAATAGAAAACAGGTTACCGGTAGTTGAAAACGAGGCATCAAGAAATATTTAGTAAGTATTAGATAAAAGTTATTTATCGTTTCAGTGTCTTCGTGGGCCAATTCACACCCCTTGGCGGGCCGGATCTGACCCACGGGCCACCATTTGAATACCCGTGAGTTAGAGTAAGCAGTGTTAGAGTGACCAAAAACGTATCATGCAGTGACGGTTCCAGGATTTCTTGGTTGGAGGGGTATGAAATGAATTCATAGAAAGTTGGTTGGGGGATGAAAATAGAAGGAAAAAATCAATAAACTTTGCCAAAAAAGGCTGAAAAAAGAGAATTTTTTCCCTAATTTGACTATACGTTTACCGAAAAATAGGTTGACAAGTAAATAAAGGTCATTCACAGTTAGTTTTACTAGACTTTCACCAAAAAATAGGTTTCACAAGCAATAAAAGTAAATCCGGAAGTCCGGTGGGGGGATGCATCCCCACTCATCCAACTCGTGAACCACCATTGGTATCATGGTATGTACTATTGAAGTGTTTTAATGGACATTTTTTTGCAGATTTAAAGTTGTGAAAGAGATGATCATGTTCTAACTGAGGAATTCCTAGCCAAACATTCAGCTGTTGATTTCTTTATTTATGACTTTTGGAGGTTTTCGTACTGACTAATATGTAAATTGTACACTGCCTGTATTAAATACTTTAGCATACAATAACCTGCTGTGTTGCACCTAAACCGTGTCGGGATGTTCTTTTGATCTTTGTTGCATTTCATTGTTGTTGCAAGTTGTCATTTTGATGCGTTTGACTGTTGTAACTACCTTTCATTTCCGGAGGATTGTCAGAAAAACAGTTAATAATGTAATTTTGAGTTAAAAGTTGATATTATTTTCAGTTCCGAGTGTCAATTTCAGGCTGTATTTGGTCATTGGGTCTTGTTCCTTTTGTTACAACGCTAATGTTCTTTTTAAAGCTTAGCAGAATTTAAATTCAAATAATCATCCATTGGATAGCAAATTATTTTTTGTACCTTTTTATCATTAATTGCATATTCAGACAAAATCTGATTCCTTATTTTGTCACATTCCTCTTTATGACATGGCAGTACATAGTGGCAACATTGCTTAACGTGACATTAATGAGGTTTGACTGTATGTAAATGATTGCAGTGCTTTAGTTTATAGTTTGTTATGATGAGTTTCGGTGACTACTGTTATTTTTTCTTGTTGATATGAAAGTATATCCACATATTTTGTTTCTATGTGCACACTGTTCCTTAATTATATCTGACCAACACACACACTTGTTAATATGACACATTGAACCAAAGCCAGGAATCTACTTTTGCATACGAACAGTGATTTGCTTCAGTATCTGACAGGAGATGGTGTCTTTTTAACTGGTTTTGAGCCTACCCTAAGCAGTGAGCATAGGCTGCGAGGTGATATCCCAATTTTGACCGAGTCTGTGATGTTACATTTGGAGTCGTATCCTGTAGCGTCATTTCACACTTTTCTTGGGGGCAAGATAATTTTTTGGCAAACTTTTGGCAATTTAGGGCCAATTTAGGGAAAATTTGCCATTTTTTTATATTTTTGGGTAAATTTGTGTCAATTTTTGCGATTTTTTTTGCAATTTTACATGTATTTATTTATTTAATATATTATTTTTTCATTTCCTTGGGGGCCACGGCCCCCTCCCCCCAATCGACTGGTTGTATCTTCAGCTGTGAAATCAACTGCTATTGCAATATTTTTCTGTGATATTCCTTCACAGGAGTGCCTATATCCAGCAATATTACATTTTAAACTATCGCCTTAACGCTGCTTTCACCACTGCTATGATCTTCTTCTGCATAATTTCTACATCTGCTAATGTTGCTACTGACATCGCTATTGCTATACCGGTAATCTATTGCCATTGAAGTGGTTGGAATGGTGTCATTATTATTTTGAAGAAATATTAGTGGCGTGGTTTCAATGATTTTACATATTCTAGATCTCTCTCTGTAGAGTTTCTTGATATTTTGTGTTTTTTTAAGTTGTTTTCTTGTCTGTTTCTGTGTTTGTGAGTTTGTAGAATGCTAACCTTGTAACAGGACATCACAATGCTAACCTTGTAACAGGACATAACATTTAGTTGCAAACATTTGTGCTTTCATAATGTTTGATTACCTATTTCATGATAATTAGCAAATTGTTCTTTACTTTGGGGCAGGAAGTTGGCAGAGTGGTAACAACACTGGACGATAGAGCAGAAGGTTGCAGGTTTAATACCCGCAGAAGCCCTAAGGTTGACTCAGCCTTACTCGCTAGAGGGCGGTGGTAAAACGAGGAACAGTGTTAAGCTGCAAGGTAAAACATGGGTCTGGGGAAAGTAATGGCAACCTACCCCAGATTAATGGCCTATGCCACCTACGTCGCTGATTGCCTAAGACCGGAGATAAGCGCCGGAACCCAATGCTCGGACTCGAGTACGGGACCTACCTTTAACTTTTTATCTTTACTTTGGGTATTATGTGTTTTATTAGTCATCATTTAACATTTTTCTTGTCATTTGGTTCTGTCTTTCTGTTATTGCTAGGACGGATGTCATTGAAATATTTTGTTAGCTGTTTACATTTTTTACATGACATAACAGCCCAAACTTTGTCATAAGTGTACCAGAGGCGGACCGAGGGGGCAGGGGAGACATATGTCCCCAGGCGCCGAGGTGAGGGGACGCCAAAATCGGGTATTTTGGGTAAGTGAAATGCACAATAAGGAAGAAGAAACACGTGTGATGACTTTTTTGATTGTCAGCACTAAATGAAGAGGGGCGCCGTAAGAGCTGAGAGGCGCCGAAAACAACGATGTGACGACCTTTTTTTGCTCGTCAGCAATGTCAGGGGTGCCAACGGTGCACTTTGTCCCCGGGCGCCGCATACTCTCGGTCTGCCTCTGAAGTGTACGCTACCACTGCGTGCACCTTACTTAACCTACGTGACCTATTGACCTATTATATAATTATGAAACTTTTGTTGTACAGTCAAATGGTGTAAGCTATTTTATTTTTATTACGACAATGAAGTTAAATACTCACGCGTCCATTGACAGTGTGCAAATGTAGGGTAGAGCAAGAGTAGAAGAGTGAAATTTCAACCAACTCGCTGATCAATGAAAGGATTGCAAAAGTATTTTTACAAGTATTTTGTTATGCAAATTAATTATGCAGTTTTTATGATAAGGTAAAGAAGGGTGTATTTGAGTTGGGCAGAATTATAGCAACATCTGTTTTTAGTTCATTTTTAGAATTTTATATATATGCGTATATATACAGGGTGTAAAAGTGAAAAGGGCACCCCTTTATGATATTTAATATCTCGGCTGCGTGTATAGCGATTTAAATTAAATCTATAGGCCATATACCTGGGAATGTTTTTGATGCAATTGCCAAATTTCATACTGATATCTTTAGTGTTTGCTGAAATATGGCCAAAAAACTAAAGAGACCCACATTTTCAAATTGACCTTGCTCTGTGACTCAGATCCTGTAAACTGCTTTCACACCATCCTTTCTCCAATATCATCACACCATTCCTTGCATGGTCTTTCCTTCTTATTGGCACCCTCCATTATTCGAAACAGAGCGTTGATTAAATTTCATATAATCAGCTAATTTTGTTTTAAAAGTGCAACTATTTTGTGAAACTCATCTCACTTTTGTCATGGTAGTGATTGTGGTAATTAAGTCTAATAATTTCCTAGTCATTTGCTGCATTTTACCAATCTGTGCTTGTTGTTAGAGAGATTATGTTGTACATTTGTATGCAATTGAAGATGTTGAATGGTATAAGCTGAATGGTATGCAGTTATGTATGCAATTAAATGCAATTGCAATGTATGCAGTTAAAGATGTAAAGAATTACTGGTTGATCAATTATATCGATGTAATGATGAGTGAATCGCATTTTTATTGCTAGATGGTTAGGAATTAAATCTAATTACTTATAATATTGCCTTATTCACCATATCGTTTATTATTTGCTACCATCCATTGCACACCAGTAGGTTCCTAGCTCAACTGGCATAGGCAGTGGCGGTTCCATTGGGGGATGAGTGGGGATGCATCCCCCACCGGACTTCCTTTTTTTGTTTGTCAAACCTATTTTTGGGTAAAGGTCTAGTAAAACTATGGATGACCTTTTTTTTGCTCGTCAACTTATTTTTCGATAAAAGTGTAGTAGAATTATGCGAAAGAATTCTTTTTTGTCAGCCTTTTCGGCAAAGTTTATTGATTTTTTCCTTCTCTTTCCTTCTCTTTCCATCCCCCACCAACTTCTTATGGATTCATAACAGTGTTGGAGTTGCTGTGGGGGGTTGAACTCCCCCCCCCCCAGCTAACTTTGCAACCCTCACAAAAATCGCATATCGGGTACATGCAGTCTCTGTCATTCATTGAATTTCAGTCCTCAACCCCCTCCCTTCAGCTCAAATTTCACAACTCCAACACTGGATTCATTTCATCCCCCCACTAAGAAGTCCTGGAACCGCCACTGGTTATAGGTAACAAATCATGCTGGCTAAGGTGTAGTTGTAATCTTGTTTCAATAAAATGTCACAATTTGCCAATTAAATTGCTTGCTAACCTGCCAATTAAATTCTCTGGCCTCCTGCCATGGGTGTCAAGTCAGTGGCGTAGCCAAGGGGATTTGAGGGGTTAAACCCCCTTGGCTGCCGACGAAACATTTTTCGTTTTCGGACGCGATTTTGGGGGTCAAACCCTCTTGGCTGGCTGCCGATTGAAAAATTGCTTGTCAGCTCCTAAAAAAAGAAAAAAAGAAAAATTTTGCAAAGGTAACGATCAAAACAAAAATCCTCCTTCCGGAAATTCTGGCTACGCCACTGTGTCAAGTACCCTAGGTACGCTTCTGGGGCTGTCCATTAATTACGTCGACAAATTATGGGGAGGGTTTGAAAAATTTTGACAGTTGTTAACAGGGGAGCGGGTCAAGAGAAATTGACGTCAACGATTTCATTTTTTGTACAAATGATAAAAAAAGGAAATTTCATGGAATACACTATTTATTACAACGGAAAAAAGCCTGACAAGCAAAAAAAAAGATCATCACCACAACATTATGATACTTGATGAACAAAAGAAAGGGGGAAATGTCTCATCACTGCAAAATAATAACTTTTTAGGGGACCCGTCACTTGTCTTAATGGGGGGGGGGGTGGTCAAAAGTTTTTGACATAATTATAGAAGGTCACTGAAGGTTGACAGATGTTGACAAGGGGGGAGGGGGTCAAAATTGCCCAAAATTGTTGACGTAATTAATGGACAGCCCCTTCTGATTGATATCAAACGAACAAGATGACATGCTCAGGGCCATCTTTAGTTTTTGGGCGGGAGTTCTATATTTCGAACCCTGTAGACAGTGGTGGCTCCAGAATTTGGCAAGTGGGGGCCGTTGGGGTGGCAATTTCTAGTCATGTCATGCATGGGGGACCGACCATTTGTTGTTAGGTATGTAGTATTAAGTACCGGTATAGGGTCCCAACAGGGGGGCACTGGGGTGGCCAGGCACTCAATAGGGGGCATGGGCCCCTTGGCCCCCTCTGTGGAGCCGCCACTGATTACATTATATTCGTAAGTTCATTATTCTATCAAAAACGCGCCTCGAAAATTTTTTCGTCCCCTTTTTATTTCGCCCCTAACAATTTCGCCCCTAGGCAGCGCCCCCTCTGCCCCTCGCTACGCCACTGCAGCAAGCAAGTCACTCCCAGCCTAGTACGATGCAACATTTTGGCTATAATTCTCCTATAAATAGGCCTATTATCCTATGTTTGGGAAAACCCAAATCCTACTAATCATGCCACGTAATATTCAAAAATGCAGTTGGCCAGATGGCTATAACGTTAGTTGAAAATAATCTTCTGAGTTTTGAATAAATGGCAAAACAAAAGCTTTTATTCAATTTGAATGAAAATATGGCAAACATACCAGGCAGATTTATTCATATTTTTGACAAATAAGACAAAAGAAGAGAATTGCATATTGGAATTTCTTGAAAATTATTTATTTAAAATTTGCCAGTAATATACCTTTGTTACGCGTCTTAATAATACTATGAGAATGGCAAAATCGCTTAACCGCCAGGTAGGAATCATACACCACAGATATTCCATTATATTGTTATTGGAGTTTCAAAGCAAAATGGTCGGAATACCCTTTACTTGCGTTGTTAGGAAATAATAGTAATTTTCAAAAATACCGGCTTATAAGTATTGTCAGCTGCAGTGTTTAGGGCTCATACACATGCAGTACTACGTACGCAAAAAAACCTATTTTCAGCACCCTCCTTTCGCTTGCACACAGTACATAAAAGTAAAGTCCATCCCGAGCTCTCAAGGCTCATAGGGCGGCGCTGATCTCCGTTACTAAGGCCCTCAGCCAGGCGACTGGCGCAAGTTACATGATACGGAGACAGTGTTCTCATGCAACGCGCCTGTTTACTCCGCGGATTACTCCGCACTCAAAACCCCGGATGAAATGACAATAAAAGACACTAGTTCTTAAAAAAGACACCCTTTGGATAAATAGCATAATCATCTTGGACATGAACAGAGGCGCTGTTAAAGTTTCGAAATATCTGCAGCCGGCTCCTCCTTCCAGACTTCCTCAGACCCTATCCTGCCCACGTCGTGCAGCACCTCCCTGGCCGCTCTCTCCCCGGCGTCAATCGCCCCTTCGATGTACCCCGCCCAGTAGGCGGCAGTCTCCGTCCCGGCGAAATACGTTCGCCCGAAGGGTCTTCGAATCTCCGGACCGTAGCGCGTCAGAGTCCCCGGAGGGAAATTACACGTGTAACATCCGCCGGAGAATTCCTCGGCCGTCCAATCGTAATCGACGTAATGGACGGGCTTGAGGAACTCGGCACATCGGAACACCTCTGCGTAGTGTTTCGCCAGCAGGTCCCGGCGTTCTACCATCGACAGGACGCTCAGTTTTCTCGCTTGGTCGGCGGCGACGAATCCCATGATACAGGGGAACGACCCGTCGGGTTTCGTATCGTCCAGACTGTAGATGACCGGACCGGAATCGGTGAACATTTCTCCGGACAGGTCCATGTCCTGCCAGAACCGTTTCTCGTAGAAGATCATCGTCTTGATAATGCTTCCCATGGGAATTCTCTGAATCATCTGCAGTTTCATCGCGGGTAGAGGAGGTTCGAAAGACACGCGGTTCAACAGGGTCAAAGGCATGGCACTGATCAGATACTTCCCGGTGAATTGCTCACCGTTGGCAGTATGAACCTTGACCGTGTCTTCAAACTGTTCCACTCTATTGACGACGGAGTTCAGTCGGACCTTTCCTTCGACACATTCAGCCAGTCGTTCCGACAGCTGCATAGCTCCACCGACGAACTTCATCTCCTGCGCTCCGTTAACGACGTTATTCACCACGTCCGGACCGTGTCCGGAGGCCATGAACCAGAGAAACGACAGCAGCGACGCCTCGTGCGGCTCGGCGCAGAGGGTCGACCTACAGGTCAGGACGATGTTCTCGGCCGCATACCGGGTCCAGCAGGTCCTGTCAAGAAACTCCTTCACCGTCATCGTGTCCCACAGCTCGGCGTTCGGCGCCTTCCAGGGCTCACCGACGGGAACGTCGGCGGACAGCCGGGCGATGACGCGCTCTACATTCCGCAGATCCAACGCCGTGATGGGGTTCAGCGTCGCGGGGACCACCCCGTCGTGTTTCCGCCATCCGTTGAGAAATCTCGAGACCGCCTTTCTCTCCACGGATACGTTGTAGAACCGGATTCCGAATTCCCTGGCGAGTCGAGCCACTCGCCGCTGGGTCTTCCCGACGTAGGCTCCGCCGAGGTCCGTCCACCCGAAGGCCTCGTCCTGCACCGTGTAAGTCCGTCCGCCGACTCGGTCCCTCGCCTCGAGGACGACGACCGTCAGACCGCGTTCCGTGAGCAACTTCGCCGCCGACAGACCGCTGAGGCCGGCTCCCACGATGACCACGTCGACAACGGATTCCATTGTATATATCGACTGTCTGAATATCATAATAAAAATAAAAATATAATAATAATTATGAACAATAAAAATATTTATTGTTTTGAAACCCAGAAGTTTTTGTACTCAACCAGTTAACATTGGTAATATTATTTTAATAATAATACTAATAGTAGTAATAATAGTAATAATAATAATAATAATAATAATAATAATAATAATAATAATAATAATAATAATAATAATAATAATAATAATAAGGGCTGTTCATGATGATGACGATAATAATAATAACAATAATAATAATAATATTGTTATTATTATTATTATTGTTATTATTATCGTCATCGTCATCATCATCATCATCATAATAATCATCATCATCATCATCATCATCATCATTATTGCTAGAAACGAATACATCTAGATTTAGGTATTTCAAATTCCATGCCAGTCTTTTACAGCCAATATAACGCATTGACCTCACTTGCGTATCTGATGTCCTTCGTTTTCAGTTCAGCCGTTAAAACGTGCTCCTGAGGTAGCGCTGGCTGTTAACCGGCGAAATTGACAAAAGAAGAACTGCAGTTTCGCATCTATAAGCGTGATTTCATCGAATCCCGACGAAGAAGATTTTGACACCATCTGATATCAGTAATAGACGTGAATAGATCCAAGATTTTGAATATTCCTGAACGAAAACCCGATAATGAGAGCATGATTTGATAGGAAGAATTCAAAATAGGGTCTTGGTGGGCACTTGAAATATGAGCTTCTGGCTGTTTGTAGCTGGGCAATAACCGCAATATAGCGTAGTTGAGTAAGAAGGCCGCTTCTGCTTTCATGGTACTACACGGTTTCTTAAGTGTAGACATTATTCTAGATCATTGTACAATGTACATGTGTAGCTAACTTTTGACTTTTGACCTTCGGTTTATAGGTCAAAGTAACCTCCCCGATAAGATAACGTAACTCAGCGGAGGCGATATGCGTTGTCTCTGTCTCAGTATCTCTCTTTGTCTGGCTGTCTCTGTCTCTGTCTCTCTGTCACTCTGTCTCTCTATGTCTCGCTCACTGTCACTCTCTCTGTCTCTGTCTGTCTCTGTCTCTGCATCTCTCTCTCTTTCTTTCTCTCTCTCTGACTTTCTAACTCTGCAATCAACATCCAATCAATTGCATTGTTCTAGTGTTGCCGCTGTCTCTGTCTTTATCTTAAACTACTCTAAAGATTATTGCATGAAGTCCCATGCATTTTCTGAGTAAGCCAAAGCCCTCTGTACATGTAAATATTAGACTCTTCAATCCCATAACTCATATTTTGAACCTACCGGGTAATATTTAACAGGTATATATACGGGTATAAGCAGGCAGCAATGTCTCCTAAGCCACTTTAGATCACGCTAAGTAAGTAAGCAAAATCAGATATGTGTAGAGAGTAATCATAATTTATGTTACCCATCACCGATTAGAAATACTAACTCACTACAAAGTACTGCAGAAGTTAATTTTAATGTAGGCCTATATAGGCCTGTTATTTTAAAACCCCTTTTAAAGAAAATGGCCTGGTCAAGTGGGCTGCCTAGCTGAGGCTAGCTCCTCTCGAGAGGGCCTGGCCTCAGCTGGGCAGCCCGCTTGACCATAGAAATGTTTTCAATACGATGAAAATTTCGCATATCTATACACCGCCGACTGTTCAATACTCATTCCATTGACTTCTGTCATGCTGCGAACCAATTTTATAAGCCTGGGGTGACAATGAAAGACAACTAGCGCCAATGACTGGTGCGGGGACGAGGACATCTATAATATTAAAATCCTTATCTGTATGTCTCTCTGTCTGTTACCTTCAAGCGTTCTGATTGGTTGACTATTGGTAGACGGTTTAGACCGTTTAGTCCTTACGTCGCGATGCGTTGGTGGGCGAGCGTTGACTATTGGTAGACCGTTTAGTCCTTACGTCGCGATGCGTTGGTGGGCGAGCGTTGACTATTGGTAGACCGTTTAGTCCTTACGTCGCGATGCGTTGGTGGACGATGTTCGAAGACGACGTTGCTATTGGTAACAATTGTTCGTAGAACCGGTTTAGTCGAGTCATTGCAGCGTCAGAGGGCTGGGCGTGCGACGACGTTGCTATTGGTAACAATTGTTCGCAGCCTGAGGTAGTTTTAGCGTACACAAAAAATACGTGTACAGCGTCACAAATGGCCACATTTGCGTGATTTTAACGTACATAGGCCTAATTATTACGTGGCGCAGAGCTTGGCTATAGGTGGCGATCATTGAAATGTTGTTCAGCATGAATTCAATGATTGGGTATTAGGTATAGGTATTGGATTAGTATTATCCTGCACTGCGAGCGAAGCGAGCGAAGCGAGCATCTTTCTAGTCAACATATGAAAGTTCTACTGAGTATCTTGTGAAATGACAAGTAAGTCGATCGAGGGATGAGCCATGTCTTGTATCACAGGTTTCATAGACATAAAAAACCTAAGGAAAGAGTATTGAACAGCAGATGTATAGATATGCACAATTTTCAGCGTATTGAACACGAATGCAATATTTCCTTTTGTCCCCATCTTCATCGCTTCAAATCCAACTATATAATTAACCAAATCTAAATCTTTGAAAGTGACAAATATCTGTCCGAAGTATATTGACGAAAGAGCGACAAAACAAACATTATCACCATCAACAGAACACAAAATACCACTTTCAGTTATGCTATTACTAGCATAAATTCAATAAGTATTTCAAGCAAAAGTTAAATGCTATGACCGTTCACACTATAATATGTGCTTGTTGCATTTCATAGATACTAGGCTAAACAGCAGGGGTTAAATGGAAGTCTGGATTAATAAATAAGTAAGGAGACTAGACTATGTGTTCAGGTATTATTCGTCTCCTTGATAATGACAAGAGGGCTGAGGCACACTTTAAGCTGTTAGTACAACAGTGTGAATGCACGATTTTCTTGTTTAATTCCATGGTGTGAGGGCTTGACCCCGAGTGCAGGGCCAAGAACTTTACTCCCGAGGCCAAGGACATCAGGTCCGAGGCCGAGACCAAGGCCAAGGCAGAGGACTTGTATCCCGAGGCCAAGGCCAAGACCAAGGACTGCGTCACTTGACCTTCGAGGCGCCTCGACGCCAAGGCCACGGCCTCGAGGACTCTAAGTCTGTCTCTTTGTGTAACATGTTTCTAACATGTGTCGCATATATGTATATAGAAATAGATAATTATTATAAGTCTATAGATGACTAAACATATGTTTCAAGCAAATGTGATTTTAAGTCGCAAATTACTAGAATATCAATGGAGTGTAATTGGTATCTCGCAGTAACTGGGTGTAATTGGCAGAAACCGCCTGTTTTTCACTGCTTCCTACTCTGGTTCATTTTCTGTTTCCTCTCCTGCTTCTTCCTCTGTTTCCTCCTCCGTTTCCTTCTTTAGTTCCTTTTCTTTTTCCTTCAGCGATATTTCATTAGATGAGTATAAAATGGACTCATAGTCCTCGGATGCCCTCGGATATTCACTTTCATAAATGATCTCGAGATATGAGGATCGGTTGTTTTCCAGCGAACAATGCTCATCAGACGAGTTCTTGTACGGATCGGTCAAAGTGGTGATGTATTGTGACGATAAAATCATCTCTTCGTCAAATTCTTCATCTGGATCCTCTAAGTCGCTTGGAATTCTTCTGCAAGCAACGATCGGTCTTGGCATTTCGTAACGAATGTCACCTTCAACTGGAGAATATGCAAGATTAAGCACTTCGTAACCAGAGGCGCCTTCAACTGGAGAAAGTGCACGATTAGGCACTTCGTAACCGACGTATCCGCATTGAATTGTCTCGTAAACGACATCGCCAGTTGTGTTTGCTGCCATCGCTGTCTCAGATTGCATAGGCAAATCTGTAGGAATTTTGAAAATAAGCGATTTAGGAGTCTGCACAAATCTATAAATAGCATAGATGTATTAAACGTTAATTACGTTTTTTATTTTCCCACGTTTTTACGTTTGAACGGTTTTTTGTCATCACAGAATTTCTGAAATCAGCTACAACGGGTTAAATAATTAGCTTTCTGCTGTTTGGCTATAGAGTATAGTCGATTGCTTATTAACAGGTCATGCGGCTTTACTTACTTGCAACACAGAGTAAGCAATTTAAGCCAGTATTAGGCCCCTATTGCTAATTATTTAATTTCACAGTCGATTTGCATAGTCTGGTTTGATTGTTGATTCCCAATGGGTGGGTAAGGCACATTCTCTAAACTCGCTCGCTCAGATAAGCGTCGGTAACGTTTTTATTCAGCGTTTTTAAAGGTTTTTTAATTTTGTAACGGTTTTTACGTTTTTAACGTTTTTTAAATTTTTCCAACGCTTTTTTGCCACTAACCCTAGCTTAGACCCCTCTTTGGGGCCCCCCAGCCCGGGGCCCGGGGGGCAGTCAACAAAGTGCCCCCCGCCCCCCCCACGTTACGCCACTCCATTGAACTCAGTAAGAGAGCATTTTCTACTGCAGGCATAAACTTTTGGAATTGTCTACGTTTGTCGGTCAGATGTTTCAATGAATTGAGTATCTCCTAATCTAGACCTAACTATATTCTCTTCCGCTTGTTCTTTCCTCCATAGTCCTGCTGTTTGCCCTCTGACTAAGCACTGGGGTGCAGTGGTGTAGCCAAGTGGGGGGCTTGGAACCTAAGCCCGTCTTGTCTGGCCGACGAAAATTTCCTTTATTGGATATTTTATAAATCGGGGTTTATGTAGCAAAAAAGAAAAGAAGCAAAATATGCCAATATAGCGCTCATATAACTATATAACAACTAATTGGCGACCTTCGTTTTGCTTGTCAGGATTGGCGAAGAAGTCATAACCCCCCTTCGGGAAATTTTGGCCACGCCACTGTTGGGGTGACATAGTATTTATGAACTGTTTTGGGGTGACATAGTATTTATGAACTGTTTTGGAGTAGGCGAGCGCCGATCTTATCGTCCAGTGGCGGTTCCAGGATTTCTTGGTGGGGATGAATGAATTCATAAAAGTTGGTGAGGGATGAAAATAGAAGAGAAAATTCAATAAAGATTGCCGAAAAAGGCTGAAAAGGGGAATTTTATCCCTAATTTTACTACGCTTTCACCGAAAAAATAGGTTGACAGCAAAGAAAAAAGCTCATCCCAGTTAGTTTTACTAGACTTTTGCTCAAGAAGCAAAAAAGTAACTTCGTAAGTCCGGTGGGGGATGCATCATCATCATCATCATGCATCTCGTCGTCGTCGTCGTCGACCTGTTTGGTTTTAGTTCGTCAATATCAAGAGAATCAGTATGACTACATGAGTATTTTGCGATGTTAAGCATGGGCGTCAGTTGAAATTTTTCCAGGGGGTGCAAAACGAGGTTTTGTGATGAAAGAAGCAGGTAATTTTACTTTTTTCATAACTACACAATTTTTCCAGGGGGTGCATTGCACCCCTTTGAACCCCGCTCCGGACGCCCATGATGTTAGGCCGAAGTACTGTAAAATACGTTCTAAAAATTTAACGATGACGGCGATGATAATATAACAATATTGATAAAGATATTGATAATGGCGTTTACTTGTTGATTGCGTCCATTCTCTTCTTTTGCAAATAACGACATATGTCAGTGCACCAATCAGCAATACTATTACACACACCAAACCGATCAGTAAAAACAGGTCTGAAAAGAAAACGCAGAGTATGAAATTCTAGCGCAATATCATCAGTAAATGCTCAAGCATATGTCAAGCAGAAATATATGTATGGTTATTGAATAATTAGTGTCTTTTAAGTTTAACGATATGGAAAAATTCTGCTCACATCCACTTGAAGAAGATCTTGCATTTGTGTGCTCATCGACTCGGCTTGTAGAGGAAACAGCGTTTTCGAATGTTTCGTCTTTTGAATCAGAAAGAGAGAAATTCCAAATGTAGACAAGACTCGGAACATTAGAGGCTGGCCATGCCCCTGGCAGATAAGTTTCAGTACCACGGTCAAAGTACGTCTTACAGGATACGGAGGAAGATCCCTTTCCGGATTTCAATACATTCGCGGTCAGTTTTGATGTGACATGAGTTTTATTGGTGTCAGTATCAATTCCATTTGTAAACACAACTCCTTCTTCGAATGACGCCCCTGCTGGATGATACCTCCATTCCATCGTAGGAATCCAGTTGCCTGAGAAGCCCACCGTGCATTCTGCTCGAATGAGAAAATCAGAGGATTCTTTAAGAGCACAGCTGGGCTCTGATTCTACAAGATACACCACATTTCTGAGTACGCCTAAGAAGTGGCTTAGCGTGCACTTTTGCCTCCTCTGGCTCGTAGGTAATCCGCGCCCCAAATTCATTAATATCAGAGGCGGATCTAGGGTGTTTGACGCCAGAGGCGTAGCGTGCACCCATGCCGCCCATGGCACATGTCGTCGCTTCCAAAAATTTGAAATTTGAAATTTGCCGCCCATTCTAAAGTTTGCAACCTTCACTGAAAATACCCTGACAAGCAAAAAAGGTCGTCGCTTCCAAAATTTGCTGCCCCGTCATGTGTGCCTCCCATGACTAAAGCCACAACAGCCATTGGAACGCTACACATCTGGGCCTAACTGGCTCAAACTATCTGAAAGAAATCATAAGAATTTCCTTTGACTAACTATAAATATTAAGTAAACTGATGGAATGTTTTGTGATTATGAACATTACTGTTTCGATAACTTTAAGTTTAACAAGTAGGCCTACTGTATATGTCTATGTCGCTGACTAAGCCTTAGTCACTAACGTATAGAGATTGTAGAAGCAATTGCGCAAATCGTCATTAGCAAGTGATTGCTGTAGATGATGCATTTCAGCATTCGTTTGAAAGCGTCTAAAATATCTCTTGTATCTAAATAATCGAATATATCTAATATATCCAATATATTGAGGTTATATCTGCTTGTAAATCACGAGCAAAGACTCTTTAACCATTTTATTAGACGAATATGAGGTCAGAGAGACCGAAGCTGGATGTCTATAGGATCATGAGTCGCTTGCAATATTTATCACGATATTGAAACAGGAGAGCGTTCAGGCAAAATTAATTGCGTCATAGAAACAAGCTCATAATGAGCCATTGAGACAATTATGAGTTAAACACCTACATACTCCGACGAAGAAGAAGATTCTTGAAACATGTATTTTTAGCAGCTTCTTGTATGGATGCGAGACTTGGACCATCACAAGAGAATTGGAGAGAAGAATTTAGGCATTTTAAAGAAAATGCTATAGAAAAATTCGCAGAATTGGATGGGTTTGATAATAAAGCGTAAATGGGCAATTAAATAGATACCAAACTTTGGCTCGAAAAGATCAGCAACGAGGAACTATACAAGAAAATCCAGCCAAAGGTAGGGTTGCCAGCCGTCCGGCAAAAAAGGACATGTCCCACTTTAGGACCTCGTGTCCTAAAATGCAAAAATGTCCGGCTTTTTGCTATCGTCATCTACTGATTTGAATGTCGGTCTACTTGACCCTGTAATTGACAATAGCACACTATAATGGAAGATCAATGCTCAATGGACAAAGCATAGAAACCGATTCCTATGACATTTTTTGCTTCCAAATTTTTTTAATGCGATCGATGATGTAAGCCAAGAATTTTCAGAGGCACGATGCCTTTCGCTTCAGGCGCTGGGGCAACCCACTTTGCGCCATTGAATGTGTGTACTTTGTGAATTTTGCAACCTAGGCCTACTTCCTTTGTCCGGCGTTGTCCACTTTTGTGACCTCTAGTGTCCTCCTTTGGACATGGAGGTATCTGGAAACAATAGCCAAAGGAAACCTCGATGCAGAAAGTTATATAGAGGAAACTGCGTCTATTTGGACATATTTGTCGTATGAAAGATGATAGAAAGATCAAGACTATAATGCTGGACGGTTCCAACAAGAAAGGAGAGATGACAAAGGAGTGATCCTTTCACACAAAGAATGGTGTGATGACATTTGTGATTGGTTTGGAGCATGTCTACAAGAACTATTTCATGTAGCTGCAAACAGAAAAGACTGGGACAAAACTGTAATGATTGCATCAAACACCAACGGGCGCTGAGCCCACGGTTACTGATGATGATTATACTCCGATGGTAAATGGCAAGACTACTTATCTTTGGTCCTGTTTAATACGCGTTTACTATAAGAGTTTATATGGATCCTAAATAGTGGCAATCTAACTCGAACATCCTTTGGACATTTTGCAGTTTTGAACCAATGATCTTTTTTAATCATGATTTATTGTGCCTATGTTTAAATGACTATAGCTATTAATTTCTTGTCATTTTCGAAGAAATAATCAATTGTGGTCATTTGTAGTATTTTGTGATCAATTTCATTGAACATGTTCTTACCCAACACGATCAATTCTGCACTGTTGTATATAAAATCGTGGTCTTTTGCGATAATTCCACAAGTGTATGTCCCAGCGTCTTCCATTTGCGTATCATTTAGATACAGTTCACCGGAGAAATCTTTATCAACATTCAGACCGTATCTAGGGCTCTTCGTATCGATGTAGATGAAGATCCTGCTCAGAGTCTGACCTGATGATCGATAGAAGGACCATTCTAGCATCCTGGATCCGTTTGACGCTTTCCATTTGAAGGACATCCGACGACCAACGTAAACAGCCACATTCTGAGGCGTTTCAATCACGATACAGGAAACTAGGGAATCCAAAACATTTTAATATCATAGACTGTTTAATACGACAATATTAATTAGATTCTACATAAATATAGTGTTAACGAATTTAAGAAGTCCACGTTGTTTTACGCCCAAAGCGGATATCTAAATGATCGTATCGGAGGATTCATAGCGTTGATTTGGTAATTCAGCCCCTCAGGATTCTTAGTTTTCTGTCCGAACCTTGCTCTAGCTATTGATCAAATTCAAACCATTGAGGATTTTCGGACGCTGAGGAATTTAAGATAACCAGTCTTGGTGATTCTTTATTTCTATCTTCTAAATAGACCTAATATGCTGACGGATTCACATATCATTCTGAAATGACTGATTTCGCTGTTCTTGCTAACAGTTTCCCTGCTATATACAGTAAATATATATCTACAATATATATATATAATATATAATTATATAGTGGAAAAACCACAGCTCTTAGTTTGTTCTATTTGTCAATAGTAGGCCTCATCTCATAAGTCGACCTTTCCATCTGTGTCTAGCGTTGGTTTGGAATATAAGACTATAGGCCTATTGCGTCGGAATGGCACTGCATTCATAATGCCTACTCAGTTTAAGATTCACTCAAATTCAGCTCCCATGTAGAGGCCTACGGCGATGTTCTCATTGAATCTGTTCATTGTCATCTCTTCACTTTGCGTAACATTGTCAAGTACGGTAATCACTTTCACATTTCTCTATTGACTACATTTTTATGCTGATAATACACATGTCTTCGTGAGTTTCTATAATAATAATAATAATAATAATAATAATAATAATAATTATTATTATTATTATTATTATTATTGTCAATTTGTATAGCGCTATGTGCCTGGCGAAGGCCATAGTCAAGAGCGCTTTACAGAAGCCTCTGGTGCGAGAAACTTTCAGCAGGTACAGTACAGTGCCTGCGGGCAGCTGGTGAAGCGCCCCTTCATGTCACCTCTGGAAACCTACCTGCTTGTCTTCCTAAGTTTTGGTAGTGAATGGTATAAGCACAATGTCCAACCCATCGAAAATCGAAGTTCTTCCCCTTAGCGTGCCGTATCATCTCAACAGTCAAAGGCACCGCGACTTTAAATGAATATATGAATGCTAAATCCTACCATTCCTCTGGATCGAACTTCTCTACTTCCGATGTGCATGACAGAAAGATATTTCAGCCAGTAAGAGTCCTGCCCTATTTTGTGGCCATTTGAATATATATATATATATATATATATATATATATATAAAGATTTAGTTATGCGTTAAGCCGTTTGTAAAAGTAAACGTAATGTAAATTCTATATTTAAAAGCATTAACACGTTGATCTCCAATATCATTGTGCTTACTCAGAGGAAATAAAATGACGAAAACCGTCAAAATTTGCTTAGCTTTGAAGACTGCGTTCATGACTTCGAGAAAGTATTTCTTTTAATTCTTGATAATACTCCTGAACGAATTGCCAGACGTCGTCTTGTATGTAATTGTCATTTCCAGTACGCTCTATCA
The DNA here is from genome assembly GCA_018105865.1 of Metaphire vulgaris. NCBI lineage: Eukaryota > Metazoa > Annelida > Clitellata > Crassiclitellata > Megascolecidae > Metaphire > Metaphire vulgaris. The sequence continues at coordinate 2,053,017 of CM030867.1, read as the reverse complement.
TTAGCCAAGCACGAGCGAAATGTATAGGCTTATCTAAAACGCTGTTTGAATCGGATGTACAGCAAACGAAGAAATAGAAAGAGTGCTCCAATGTTTTTCCATTGGCTCTATTTGCTTAAAAATGCTTTGACAAACATTAATTTACTAGCAAATAATATGCGCTTTTGATTTCGACCAGCTGACATAGGGCTGTCCATTAATTACGTCAACAATTTAGGTGAAAGGGGGTTTGAAAAAGTTTGACAGTTGTTGACAGGGGGAGGGGGTCAAGAGAAGTTGACGTCAACAATTTCACTTTTTACAAATAATCAAAAATCAAAAACTAGAAAATTTGATGGAATACTATTTATTATAATGGAAAAAAGCATGGCAAAAAGGTCATAACCATCACATTTGGACACTCGACGAGCAAAAAAGAGAAAACATGGTCATCATCGCGAAAAATATTAACCTTGTTATTGGGACCTGTCATTGATCTGGGGGGGGGGTGGTCAAAAGTTTTTGACGTAATTATTGGGGGGGGAAGTTAACTAAAAGTTGACAGTTGTTGACAAGGGGGGTCAAAATTGCGCAAAAATTGTTGACATAATTAATGGACAGCCCCATAGCTGTTGGCTGTTTCACTTTTTGTTATGGTGCCTCCACGTTTCTCCTTTTTCTATAGATTTATCGCTTTATAAAGCAAAGTGCCAGAAATGTTCTCGCATTATTGCTTACTCAATGTTACAAATTAACCATATGTTGCAATAAAATAATAATAATAATAATGATAGTAGGCCTAATAATAACAATAATAATAATAATATTAATGATTAATGTTATGACATAATTTCAAGTGGGTTCGGAGCCTAAGTTATCCTATGTGAAACCCATTATTGTCACTATTAACATTTAAGAACACAGTTTTCATAGACGACTTTTGAATCCATTTTTTGTTTCAACTGTTACTACATTTTCGTCCAAACTGTTCCTTTTGGTCACCAACCTTGTACAACAATTATTTACTTCCTTCGTCTCTTTGTAAATCCATGCTGACTGTCATTAACACTTTCATGCCTAGTAAATGTTCAATATGTTCTCTTTCAGTATTTTTCTATAACTTTGCAGATTAGGCACTACAAAAGTTAGGCTCACTTATCTGTAATGCCTGGTTCACTTCGTTTTCCCTTCTTGAACAGTAGGCTGACTAATGCATCTCTCCAATCTTGTGGCGCTTCTCCAGTTCTTTGTGATTCATTGATTAATTACCAATGCAATTGTATGTCCAATTTCATTTCCAACTTCGTAAATAAACTTCAGATGTGAGTCATCTAATTCTGGGATCTTGTTTCTTTAAATTGGTCAAAATCTTGATAACACATTCTCTTATAATACACCAATGCTTAGAAGTTACCACCCCAGCGGCCTCCATTTACTAAATACTGGAGCCGCCACTTCTATTTATTGACTGAAATTCTATCTTCAACAAAAACGAAGGCATAATATAGTTTGTCTCTATTTTAAGGAGAATTTTGCACTGGTCGTCTTATGGATATATACCGACCTTCGTCTGACTGACAATTTAATCTTCTTTGGTGCCATCTATAAATGACGTCACGCACTTAAGGGGTACTCAAACATTTGTGTGATGACGGGGAGGGTTCCAGAAATGTGACGTCACATAATACTAAATATTTATATTATTATTGCAATGTTATGTTTCCGCAAAGCTGAAAATATTTTACGCTTATAATTATTATACTTCACTTTAAAAAAGAATTTGAAAAAGTTTCTGAATATTGTTTTAACTATAATAATTATAATGAATATTTTAAAACGAAGCATTAATTTTGACATTGGAAGGATGACAAGATGACGGGAGGGGCTAACGCGTTGTGACGTCATATTTAAGGGGTCTAACTTTTTGTCTCGACGTGTGACGAGAGGAGGAAGGGGTAAAAAACTACCAAAATCGCGTCACGTCATTTATCGAAGGCTCCCTTATAGCTATTTGAGGAGAGACTAAGCGCATAAAAATAGCAGCCACTACAATATAAGTAACGAAAGCGCTATATAATTCCACGATATTTTACTTATTTTAATTTGTTTCGCGATCCAAGAGTAGATTTATCCATGGTTCTGCTTTCTTAATTAGCGCTGACTTCAGTAGCAATTCCTGAAATTTTTGGTAGGGAAAGAGGGGTGGTGAAATGAATTCATAGGAACTTTGTGGGGGATGAAAAGAGAAGAAAACCCAATAAAATCTTTGCCGGAAAAAGCTAACAAAATGGAATTTTTCCCTCTAATTTCACTACACTTTTACGCAGAAATAGGGTGACAAGCAAAAAAGGTAATCGCAGTCTTTTCCCCCCTTAGTTTTACTAGAATTTTACCCAAAAATAGGTGTCACGAGCAAAAAATAAAACTAAAAAATTCCTGCATCCCTATTCATCTTCCGTGTGGATCCGCCACTGGCTGTCTTTTGTCCGCCTTTTGGTCAATATGTCGTCACGTTGTGTCATCATCATCATCATCATCATCATCATCATCATCATCATCATCATCTATGATGTACGGAATCTCTGAAAGATGGGCGCCAGTCGCTGTTTACAACGACAGAAGGAGAAAATCCTCAGAAGAGGCGCAGCGGTCATCGACACGAAGCCAATACACAGAAGACCGACGTACGTTTCGTTCAGCCGACTCGACTGATAATCTCTACTCCAGAACACCAAATACACATACAGCGGACCCCACAACACACCGAACAGCACCAGATTCACCGCTCTGACCGCCGGCCACACGACCGCTTCTCCTTCGCCTTCGAACGACGACGACGACGGCAGAACATCGCCGCCTTCCTCTTCTTCGGACCGAGCGTGAAGGTCGCTCGGATTTACAGTGTTGGTCGAACCAATCAGACTTCCGAGACAGAACCCGCAGACCGCCAGAGGAACGAAATACCAACCGAAAGTCGCGAAGACCCCGTAGGCCAGGTGACCTTTGGTGCTGGTCCACGGACCGCTCAGGTAGCAGTCGCCCTGACTGACGTACGTCGACAGTTGGAACGGGTTGTTCATGGCGGCACCGAGGACCCATGCTCCGGCGATGGTCAGGTACTTCACCCAGATTCGATTCAGTCGCAGGTGAACGCTCCTGCGTCTGAAGAACAGGTACAGGTGTATCGATGTCAGAACCTGGTTGGCGATGGACCCTGACAACCCGACCCAGACGATCGTATCGCTGTAGAAGAGCGTACACAGCCAGACGCCCGACGATCGGTCGAGGGCGTGTAGATGCGGTTGCTTGATGATGTAGGACAGCGTCAGAAAACAACAGGTGAAGGCGTCGACGCTCGACTGGTTGACCATCAGATGTTGGCAGCTGTGCGGAAGTTTCGAGTAGAATAGGTACGCAAGTTCCACGAGATTCGCGAGAGTTCCGAGGATTCCGATGAAGATGGCGCAGATCCTGAGCGCCGCCTCTCTCGCCGGCGAATCGTTCGACTCGAGGACTGCTGTCGTGGCGTCTTCGTCGTCATAGCTCATAACCAAGAGAGAGAAGAAGAGGAGGAGGAGGAGGAGAAGAAGCCTTCTGGCGTTTCCAAATGGTCGTCAAAGCGAGATCAGTTACTATCACTGCGGTTGGTTATCGCTCGGTCGCCGTCGTCTTTAATTCTAAACAGAAACTAAAAAATTAGCGTGACGTACCTTATGGACGGCCCCCTAATTAATTTGAGCAGGAATGCTGCAACCGTGACCGATGACCCTGAGGTCAACAGTTTCCAGGGTCCCATTTTGTAGCCCAATAAGCCACTGGCAGTAGGTCACACTGAACCTCGACAGACATTAATTTCCACATATCATGAGATTGCGACAAACGTCTATTCTTAGTATGCTTACGTCTGTTCATTATTAATGGCGTACACAGGGCTAAGGATTTGGGGGAAGGGTGGGTGACGGGGAAGGGGCATCAAAGCTTCTGCAGACCAACATTTCCGGTTCAGACGATTGAGTATTTTGAGCGTAGTGAGTACCCACAATGGGGCTGATAAAATATTTTCATGGGTTTTGCGTGAATCTCACGACCAATCTAGGCCCGAATGATACCCCCGCTGTCGGCACCCAGTCACGACAGCGCTTATGGTCATTATATCATCTAGCGGGGTATGGGGGAGTGGGAAGTTCCCGTCGCCAAATCTTAGGGTAATAGTTGATTTAAGAGCTCGAACTTTTGAGCTAATTTTTACCCTCTATGACAGGGCTGCACAACCCGCGGATCCGACTCGCCAAAGGTTTTTATGTGACAAATATTCGGATCTCCATTAACCTTTTGGTTGTTATTTATAATTGAGTGGCCAAAAGCTGTGATACAACTGCATAGATCCTATCGACAATCAGCCAACTCTTCCCCTCTTCCCCAGAAAATTTCTCATCGGCTTCTCGCAAATCTCACCTCTGATCCCAGCCCGAATATGGGGACGAGGAGGGGCTAATGTTAATTAACGTTGATTTTGAGACGCATTTAAAAAGATATGGTGCGCAGACGTTTCCAACGCTTGTTTCGACGCAATTTTAAAAGTCAATAATCAGTATTTATTGAGTAATACAATATTAAATGCTTGACAGATGATAGTAGCACTTACCTGGATCACGCCGGCATCTTCATCAAAACGGCCAATTGTCTGAAAAGGGAGCCAGGCTATAGGCAAGCAACGGCGGCTAGCATAATGTTGATCATGTTAAAATCGCAGTCAAATCCGTTGTATGAGAAAGTAAGGCATAGACGTTGCTGGTTGTCTGTTTCGAAGCAGCCAAGTCTCTGTAAGAAGCACGCATAAAACGAGCGAAGGGAAATCTACATGACGGCGTTTGTCACTCGGTTACATCGGTCTAAGGCGGCGTATGCTTCCAGTCCATCGTAACACGCCACGCCGATCAATAGCAGTTGCGTGAATAAAGATAATAATTATGTCTTATTTCTTATGCTGCGATTTCTGCGCTTATTACTCAGAGGAAGATTAGAAGCATTGAGCGAATTGTTGTATGACATATTTTGTTGACTTCATAAGGAGCCCTCCACTCCTCATTAAATGTCACGACATACCTTGCGGGCGAAAACCGGAACTCAAGGTGTTATTTGTTTGACAGACAGGCTACAGTGAAGACACGGGTGCGCGCGAATGTCTTCTACGCGGCGTCATTATATAACAGTGCACTAAGTGCAAGTTGACGAGTATATACCTGTGTGAAAACTGAAGGTACTAGATAGAATTCCAATACTAAATTAGCCAATGTCTTCAGTTTCTGCACATCTCAGGACAGGTGAAATAGGAATCGCCATCACATGCAGCACTGTATAAATTAGTGTGGCGTACATGTACAGCATGATAGCGGCGCTTTAAGGCTAAGAAATCAAGAGTACACACCATCGATAAATTGGAAGACTGTGTAAAGTAAAGTAAAATCTCGTAAACTTCTACAGCGCCCCGGAAAGCAGCACAGCAGTCCTTAATCTTCATCGATGGAATCTGATTGAATCAAATCTGTATCTTTACTGAGGATCTCATCCTTATGAACACAGTGGCCTATGCCAGGATTTCCGGAGGGGGGTGGTGGTTTTGATATTGACAACGACCAACTTCGAAAAATTCTTGACAAGAAAAAAGGCCGTTACCTTATATCTTTACTCTTTAGCGCTTATAAATTATACGCTTTCAAATTATATTCCGTCGGCAGACAAGGGGAGGTTTTGACCCCCAAACCAGCGTCCATAAATAAAAATGCATGGAAACGCATGGAAAAAATTTTTTCGGCAGCCAAGAGGGGATTAACCTCTAAACCCCTCTTCCCTGGCTACGCCAATGCATGGAAAGCCAGGAGAGCAAATAAAAGGTTATTGCAGAAATCAAGCCAAAACACACCGTGGAAGAACTGATACTAAAACAAAAACTGGAGTTTTTTGGGAATATTATGAGAATACACGATTCGCTGGAGAAATCATTAATGCTAGCAGCTGTTGAGAGAAAAAGAAAAAGAGGAAGACAGAAGACAAGATGGATGGATAACATTATGGAAGCAATGAACATGAACATAGAGGAACCTGAGAAATGCGGTTGAGGACAAAAAACAATGGCACAGTAAATAATAATATCATAATGTCACACAAAGTCGGAGGCGACTGAATGACAGAGAGAGAGATAGAGAGAGATAGAGAGAGAGAGAGAGCGAGTGAGAGAGATAAAGATATCTTTACATCTATAATTTCTTTCAATCAAATTGGATTTTGTATCAAGAGATTTAATGAGAACTCGCATGCAAAAGTACGCTTATACTGTACATAATCTGCGTATTACATCATGCATTCTCCTGCCGCGGACTTCTGAACATTTGGCCGCCGGCATGGCGATTAACCGACATGGCGATTAACCGACATGGCGATTAACCAACATGGCGGTTAACCAACATGCCTCATTAAAACGCCTGGTTATTTTAATTTTCGATTTCTGCAGACTTCGCAAATATAATAATAATAATAATAATAATAATAATAATAATAATAATAATAATAACAATAAATTATAATATTATTCTTCTTCTCTTCTTTCTTTCCTTCCGTCTTTCCCTATTGGGTTGGACGATGGGTCTGAACGAGTTCCTTCCACTTCTGTCTGCCTCTTGCTGCTCTGGTCAATTGGATGAAGTTCATTTGCATTTCTTCTGCATACTCTTTTAAGTTTTCTATCCATGTTTTTCTTGGTCTTCCTTTTCTCCTTTTCCCTTCAACATAGTTGTATAGTGCTTTCTTTGGTAGTCTTTCTTCCTTCATTCTTTCAACATGACCAAACCATTTCAGTCTTCGGTTCTGTATTGATTCGAGTATCGTTTCTTTTTGCTCTGTCTTTTCTCTGATCGTTTCATTTCTTATTCTTTGTCTTCTGCTGACTCCTGCTATTCCTCTTAACCAGTTCATTTCTGCAGTCATTAATCTTCTTTCGTCTTTCTTCTTTATGGTCCAGCATTCTGATCCATATAAAAGTATTGGTTTGATCAGTGTATTATATAGCTTTAGTTTTGTTTTCAATGATATTTGTTTGTCTTTCCATATCTTCTGAAGTTTTCCAAATGCTGCACTTGCTAGTCCAATTCTCCTTATTATGTCTTCTTCACTTAGGCCATCTTCTGTCAGTACTGATCCTAGGTATGCGAATTTTGGTACTTGTTCTATTATTTCCTCCTTTAGTTTTAGATTAACTTTCCCCTTCTTGTTCCCCGTGACCATTGCTTTAGTTTTCTGTGTATTTATTTTTAGCCTTACTTGTTCTCAGGGCTTGCTTATTTCATTGGTTAATATTTGTAGGTGATCTGCTTTTGTTGTTATCACATCTATGTCATCTGCAAACCTTAAATTATTTATTGTTTATCCATATACTTTTACTCCAGCATCTTCTTCTTTTGTGTTTTGTATTGCTTTTTGCATTACCACATCTAGTATTATATTGAATAGCAGACCATTTGTGACGCTGTACACGTATTTTTTGTGTACGTTAAAATTGCGCCACTTCCTCAAGCTACGCCCACCAACGCATCGCGACGTTGTACACATTATGACGCTGCAATGAACAATTGAACGTACGCTTCGTCAAACGCTTCTTTGAAGTTTCCAATAGCAACGTCGTCTTCGATTCGCCCACCAACGCATCGCGACGTTGTACACATTATGACGCTGCAACGTACGCTTCGTCAAACGCTTCGCGTGGCCGTTCGCTTCGCGTGGCCGTTCGCTTCGCGAAGCGAAGCGAACTCGCCTAAGGTTCCAGAACGACCAATCAGAACGCTCACCCAGCCAACTAATCAGAACGCTTGAAGGTAACAGAGAGACATACAGAGCAAGGATCTGAATACTATAGATAATAATAATAATAATACTACTACTACTACTACTACTAATAATAATAATATTATTATTATTATTATTATTATTATTATTATTATGGTAATAATATGATGTAGATAAATCCCTGCCGGACCCCCGTTTAGGGGTAGGAGAGGGAAGGGAGGGCAGGAAAGGAGGGAGCTGCTTCCAGCAGCCAGGGGGATGGGCGCCCCTGTAAATAAGTAAGTAATAAGTAATCAGTAAATGAGTAATTTTCGAAAGAATCAATATTACTTAGTTCTATTACAGCGTTTGTCCACTCAATAATAATAATAATAATAATAATAATAATAATAATAATAATAATAATAATAATAATAATAATAATAATAATAATAATAATAGTAAATCACGATTAGTCTGTAGACTTAAACTATGCATAAGATCTCACAGTCTAAATCTAAAATTACTCAAAAGCGTTTGCGGTTGACGCTCCACACAGACCTCTATGGAGGGCCTAACGATTCTCACACAAACCTCATAATTGGGTCAATTGGATCTGCGAGTCTGTATTGGTGGTGCCCAGTGGCAGTTCCAGGAATTCTTGGTGGGGGAATTCAAAGAATTTATAGGAAGTTGGAGGGGGATACAAAGAGAAGGAGAACTTAACTTAGCATGATTTAAAGTGGCTTAGAAGGCATTACTGCCTGTGTGAAAGCCACTAGGGGCACTAACGTGGCTTGAACCCGCTCCGTCAGCCTGACGCTCCATCACGTAACCCACTGGTCCCACTCTTGCCATCTTTCGCCCCTAAAAGAAAGAAAAAGAAAAGAAAAAGTCATTGGCAGCCGTTTTGCCCACTAAATGTAAATAAACCTTACTGAAAAAGGCTAACAAGCAAAAAAGGTCATTCGCAGTATTTTTCTATAACATTTTATATAAGCTTACCCATGTTGACAAGCAAAAAAGGTCAGTCGCTTCGCAGTATTCTGTTCGCTAAATACAGTATAAAGATTTTAATGGACTTTACCGAAAAACTTTATTGAAGCATTGTAGACGTGAATGAAGCGCTTATGGTTACTCAGCGAGACCATAATGCGAGTGACTGGATTGGATGGGTGAAGCTGTGTTTCTCACACGGGACAGATCCTACTGAACCATTCTACGCCATCTTGTTATAACTAGAGGTCTTTCTCCAAATGCCCTAGTGCTGCTATCTGTGACTCTGTATTGCCTTTTATGGCGCGGAAAATTGAACTTCGCGATGAAGTGCTATGTCATGTATACCATGAATTGAGCTGTAAATAAATAAATAAATAAATAAATAAATAAATAAATAAAAGTCGAAGGACCCTCAATTTTATCAGCCGAATTGAGTTTCTCTACAATGTGTGAAATCTGTAGAAAATACTAAATTTTACGATTGGCAAGATAAGAGACATTGCAGAAATAACAAAGGTAAGGTAGTCCCTCACTCGAACGAGCGTAGGATCAGGCGCTGATCTCCGTGTTCTAAGCATGCAGCGACGGAAGTGGCTTATTACGCCATTAATGCAGAACAGTTTGCCATTGCTTTTTCTAGACCCGCGTTTTACCTTCGCAGCTCAGCTTTGCTGTCAATTTATCGACGCCTAATCGATGAACGGCTTGGTTGTCCGCCGGAACCACGATTCGACCCCGGGGCGGTCACCCATCCAAGTACTAACCGCGCTCGACGTTGCTTAACTTTGTTGTTCTGGCGTGAACCAGTCGCACAACGCCAAGTAGGCCAAAATGCCATAATTAATGCGACAGTCATAGTACGATGTTAACAAGTAGTATTTGTTCTTTAATTCCTCGATGAGATATTTAATTGCATTAATAAAGGTCTAAAATGCTAATAATAATAATTCCTATTCGGATCTATGACGCTTCCATCGTCTTCAGATGTCGCTTTACGTTTTGTAATCTGACGAAAGCTTCGTAAATATGATGACATCACATAACACTTGAAGCAGATAAGTAGTCTCTAGCGTCATATCGATCATCATCACCATCATCGGATTCTGTTCGCCAGCTTCCACCAGAACGATTCAAAGTTTTGACCTAAATTTTAAAAATCGCAAAGCAGGTCAATCAATCGCAAAAATCTTCGAAAGCATGTAATTATTCGAGCTAACACTCAGATTTTGGACAACATCTGAGTCAGTGTTTTATACAGGCCTGTTAAGAGGGAAGATCCCCCAACTGCAAAATTCCCCTCCCCAAAAAATCGCACCGCTAATTTTTTGCATTGAACTGTACCTCTTCCCCTCCAGCCAAGTCAATTCCCCCTCCCCCAAGGCCTAGAGTCTGGTTAAGACACTGATCTGAGTTACTAGAGTTGAATTTGAAGATCTTAATGCAGAGGCCCATTCAAAGGTTCGTTTATATATTTGTGGACGCAAAGACAAGAAGACAGAACAGGGGAAAACGGGAACAAACCTACCAGAGGACAAGCGGGCAAAGAATGCGATTACACAGCAAGAACATAATGTGAATGAATGGATGGGGATACATACAGTAGCGGATTTCACACAGGGCAGACGACTCAGAATTCTGCTATTATTATTATTATTATTATTATTATTATTATTATTATTATTATTATTATTATTATTATTATTATTATTATTATTATTATTATTATTATTATTATTATAGCTCTGCTTTTTAATGAGTTGCCAACGAGTACCCCATCCGGAGAATTCGTATGTCTAGCTGCTGACTAAGGCCTTAAAATCAGGCGCTGTATAAATGAAATACTTAGTTTCTTAATAAGAAATCAGCTGCCAAACGGCGTGCAAAGCGATTTCGCAAGAAAGGCAAGACAAGTGCATTTGTAGGTATAACCCTGTGTCTAGTGGCGTAGCCAGGATTTCTCGAAGAGAAGGGGGGTTATGACCATTCTAAACTTCGAACTTCGAAAAATAAACCTGACAAGCAGAAAAAAGGTCGTCACCTATTATTTTGCTTGATTAAATTAGTTGTATAGCGAGCAACTTTATTGATATTTTCTTTGCTTAAATTATTTATTTTTTGCTACCTTAAGCCCGATTTTGGCGTCCCTCCACCCGCAGAATAATAATACGCAATAAAAATATCTGAATCGGGCAACCAAGGAGGGTTTTAACCCCCCACCTTGGCTACGCCACTGCTTATGCCAATAAATAAAACGATTTGAAGATTTGTTAACCAGATAATTTAATTTTCTGACCACCATCTCCAGCCATGGACACCCAGTACCCTAGGTAGGCTACGTACGTGCAGTGGCGGCTCTAGATTTTGGCAAGTGGGGGTGCTGTTGGGGTGGTAACTTCTAATCATGGGGGCAACCATTTGTTGTTTAATGTATGTAGCATTAAGTATAGGGTCCCAACTGGGAGGGGGCACTGGGAGTCAGGCACTCAATAGGGGGCACGGGCTCTCCTGGCCCCCCGGTGGAGCCGCCACTGCGTACGTGCGAGAAAGAGAGTTTCAATACAGATAAAGTTAAGCGAAAAGGCGTTCTCACCTCCGACATCTTCTTAATGCGTTCGAGTGGATATTCAGCCTGGCTCCTGTCAAAATTCAGTCGCAGTATAAAAATAATATTGCACATAATAATAATAATTAGAGCAATCCATAATCCATACCGTGGCGGATTTACCACGGTGCAAATGGTAGGCCTACATTTGTACCGGGCCCATCAGCAAAATAAAATTTTAGGGACGCAACTTTTCTATTAACAATATTTTATAATGACTATTTTAATGATTTATTTGTTTAAACAACTTTATTTTCCGAAATGCAACCATTTGTCACGCAAACGTGTCCTGAAAGAAAGATAAAAGGTAATCGTCACTATTACTCATGCACCTGATCTGTAACACTTCCGCTATTCCCTAAGTTTCCCGAGAAAAGCTGAAAAATGTGACAAGCAGAAAAAAGGTCACCTCGTCACTTTTCACACATGATCTGTAACTTTTTAGACGAAAGTGTACCGGAGCCTATAAATGTAAATCCGCCACTGAATCCATAGCTATAAAGAGCGTAGGCTACGCATTAGTAAATAGTTGAAAAATTAATATTAAAATAACAATAAATAGTCGAATGAATAATAATAATAAATAGTTGAATTAGTGAATAGTTCTAATAAAACTGAAATAATGACCGAATTTTTAGATTCTGTTCGCTACTGGTTCCTGGAACATTCATTTATTGGTCTTATAGTGCTTAGCGTATCCGAACTGCATAAATGCATTATTATTATTATTATTATTATTATTATTATTATTATTATTATTATTATTATTATTATTATTATTATTATTATTATTATTATTATTATTATTATTATTATTATTATTATTATTATTTTTATTATTATTTTTATTATTATTATTATTATATTTCATCGATAGAATGTCTTATCTTTACTAACTCTTAACCAAATTTCAGCACAAGAGAAATCCTTCTAAAGTCTAAACCATTCAAAATCTAGTTATTATTATTATTATTATTATTATTATTATTATTATTATTGCCATAATTGATGAATGGAATACAAAACTATTCGATATTAGAGTAGTTTCTTCGAATTAACACGAACATCAGTGTTTACTTTCAATTCAATTATTTCTAATGTCGAAGATTTTCCGTGCAAGATCTTGATACCTTTCTCTAGAATACATATTTAATGGGGCGTCAAATTCTTTGTAATCTTTATTTTCCGAAACTTCTTCTTTCCCTCTACGCAGTTCTTCGTTCCTCTCTTCTTCTTCATCCAGCTCTTTACTTCCGTCGTCGTCGCCATGTTTGTCTGCCTCGTTCTGAATTTCCGTTTCATATCGAGACTCGTTCATGGAGTTTCTAGCCGATTGAAAATTTTCATTTTCTTCGCCTGAAAGACTCAAGAAAAAGCGAGAATATGATGCAACGAAGACAGATGCTGTACAATGGTCGAACCACATCCAGCATAGTAAATTGCGTTCCGTTAGGTGATGAAGAGGTCATGATTATACAGGTATATGCACTAAGCAAAAATCTTAGCAAAAATGCGTTCACAGAAATGCACATTAAATGTACATTATATATGCACACGTACAGACAGACAGAGACAGACAGCAGAGAAAGACAAACAGACAGCAGAGCCAGAGAGAGAGAGAGACTGACAGACAGACAGAGAGATACAAAGAGAGACAGATAAAGAAGAAAAGGAAGACATACAGAGGCAGGGGCAAAGGTGTGAGGGAGAGAGAGGAGAGAGACTGAGACAGAACCAAAGTCAGAGGTTGAGTCCGAGAGAGGGGAGAGAGAGAGAAGAGAGAGGGAAAGAGATTGTCTCCCCCTCTCTCTCTCTCTCTCTCTCTCTCTCTCTCTCTCTCTCTCTCTCTCTCTCTATATATATATATATATATATATATATCTTTTCTCTCCTCTTACATCTTTACCTCTATCTCTTTTTCTCCCATTTACTTTCTTATTCTCTTCTCTTCATTTCTCATTCTCTCTTTTCTTCCTCTGCCTTTCTCTATCATTCTCGCTGTTTCCTCTGCCTTTCTCTCTCTCCCCCGCTCTCTCCCTCTCTGTCCTATATTGTGCGTGCCATCGCTTACCGTACCCCGTGCGATCTTCGTCCAAGTAATCGTCGACCGGTTCTTGTTCCAGATCCTCGTCATCGTCTTTCCATTTCTCCTCCTCCTCCTCTTGCTCCTCCTCCTCCTCCGGACCGAAGTTCCCCGTCTCTGCGGCGAAGAGCTCTTCGGGCGAAGGATCGCCCGCCAGCCGCCCGTCGCCCTGGCCGCCGTCGCTGCCTCCGTCTCCGTTTTCTTCATCCTCTGTTGTTCTTTGAATCGATTCGCTGTTCTTATTTTCTCCAGACTGCTGTTTCAGACGCGACTCGAGTTCAGAATTCTTGCAGAAACCACACAAATCATTTACCTTCTACTCAAGGGGATATACAGAACCCTCCCCCTTGGCTGTCCGACCCCCACATTTTTTTTGCGGATCAATATAGCATAGTTGGCGACCTTTTTTGCTTTTCAGAATTTTTTCTCGCGTTGAGAAATGAGAATAATGAGAATCACAATGATAATATTTTTTGCTTGTGGAGTTTTGGAAGTAGGAATACTAACTGCCTTTCGGGAAATCCTGGCTACGCCACTATAAGGTATATAAGGCATATGCGATGCTACCGACGGATTCTAAATACGTGGTAGAGGTAAAAGTAAAGGTAAAGGTACACTCCATAGGCTCAGCGCCCGTACGGAGAACCGAAGGGTTAGCGCCTTCAGTTTTGCATAGCAACGGCTGAATGAAGGCGGATTGCCAGCCTCTCCCTCGCCGCCTTTCCTTCCACCGACTTAACACCCGATGTACTTATTCACCGCTGAGTCGACTGGGGGCGCTTGGGGCAGAAACAACCGAAAAGTTTCTGCCGCGGCAGGGAGTTGAACCACGGACATCAAGATTGGCAGACCAGTGCGCTAACCACTGCTCCACCGCGCACAAAATATGTGATGGGGAATGAAAAATCACTAATGAAGAAGTAAAGAAGAGCAGAATCTGAATTGACAGCGATGTGATTACCACGATCAAACAAAGAGATATTTAAGATGTTTGGTCACATCAGTCGCGCGGAAGATAAGAGAATTCTGAACGTTGCACTGGAGGGAACAATGGAGAGAACACGCCCTCGGGGAAGGCCCAGAAGACGATGGTTTGACGACATCAGAGAGTGGACAGGACTTTGAGGTGATGATGATGATGATGATGATGATGATGGCAGACGCCCTGGGCGTCACTTGAAGGGGGCGCCAAAAACTCTGTGATCTTGCTCTCTACTCAGCGTAGAAAGAGAAGAAACTGAGAAAACTGATTTTGAGCATATCATACACCAGTTCGCATCAGTAAAAGCAATGACTGCAGAGAGGAAGTAATGTTACATTAAGGCGTCATGTGACAGCAGTTGGCTTTAAAATACCGCCCAAATGTCGGGTCAATTTGGATTTGTCAGTGCAAATCGCAGACCATATTTCAACCTTTTCCCAAAGACCAAGACCTTAGACCCATTACATCGAATTTCATTTAATTATCCTGGCTGAAGAAAAATTGGTTCAAACCGATGGTCAATTTTTGAATTATGCTTTATCTACTAACTGCCATCTCACACCGTCATCCTCGGTATAATAATAATAATAATAATAATAATAATAATAATAATAATAATAATAATAATGCTATTATTATTTTTATAGTAATAGTTACCTGTATAATATTAATAAATAATAATAATAATAATAATAATAATAATAATAATAATGCTATTATTATTTTTATAGTAATAGTTACCTGTATAATATTAATAAATAATAATAATAATAATAAATAATAATAAATGATAATAATAATCATCATCATCATCGTCGTCGTCGTCATCTGTTTAAAGCTCTGTGGCTTAATTCTTGTTCGACTTCTTTTACTCGCTTATATCATAAGTTCATAACGCCATATTGTGTGGCCTTCCTTTCTCGTTGAAACCATCCATAATTCCCAGCATCAGAATCGCTAGATTTCTGCTTTATTTCTATCAAAATGTTCGTTCACGGTGGCAGAGTTTTACACTATGCGTCGGGGCCTTGGGGACCGTCCATAAATTACGTCATGCTATTTTTTAAAACAGCTTTACCCATCCTCTTATCACAACCTGTTACAGATCTCTGACCATCTTTAAGCGCTGTTCATAAAAAAATACGTCACACAGGTTTGTCCATTTAGTAAATTCGAGTCATTCGTTCAATTTTTAACAGAGAAACGTAGAAATATTCAACTTCCGGTAACGCTGTCGAATGTAATTTAGATTTAGAATTCCGCGCATCTAGCATAATATAATAATGCTATACACCATTGGCATCTTCTGTTAGAATACATCCAACATAAGAAAAAGTGAAATATCACCGCACATTTCAGGTGTTTATATGTGCAGAACTTGTGACGTCACGTGTGATATTTGCCCCTCCTTCCGTCACAAACTGTAGGCACTGTCTTAGACCCCTCGCCTTCAAGCGTGGCGTAATTTGTGGACGGCCCCTAGATTATGTTTTATGACACTTTATGCGTTTCCCTTGTCGCTTCTTACTGTCTGACAGAGATCGGTCCTTGTCCTTGATCTTTGGTGCTTGGTGCAGTGGCGGCTTCAGAATTTGGCAAGTGGGGGGTGGGGAGTTCGTTGGGGTGGCAACTTCTAATCATGGGGCCAACCATTTTTTGTTAGGTATGTAATATTAAGTATATGGTCCCAACAGGGGGACACTGGGGG
Organism: Metaphire vulgaris; assembly: GCA_018105865.1. Taxonomy (NCBI): domain Eukaryota; kingdom Metazoa; phylum Annelida; class Clitellata; order Crassiclitellata; family Megascolecidae; genus Metaphire; species Metaphire vulgaris. Next base: position 2,036,846 of record CM030867.1, on the reverse strand, counting down.
CCAGGCACACAATAGTAGGGGGCACGGGCCCCCCGGGTCCTCCTGTGGAGCCGCCATTGGCTTGGTGTCAGTTCTTGTTAACATCATTGCCGTTAATAATTTTAAGCGACGCAAATGGACACCTTTTATTACTTTCTTGCGTTCTTTCTTATGATCAGTTGTGCACTGTACATGCTTCTTAATGCATTCGTAAAAACTCCGTAAAAATCTTCTACTACACACGAAACAGCAAATCAATATACAAATATCCAGGTTCATCCTTGTTTGAATGTTCCATTTGCAGGCACCTGTGTGTCTGTCACTTGGTCCAGTTTTTTTTAATGTGACCCAGTCAGAAGACTTCTATGGAGCCGCACTCACTCACCTTCAGAGCCTCGTTTCCGGATCCGGTCGATGGAATCTTCTGGATCGGAAGAGAGTCTGCAGGACGAGTCTCTGCAAAAGAAGGTAAAACACGATCATTTAAAATCTGGATTCTGCCAGGGGGAAAAACCACAAAACATTAACGGTGATTAGGGGCCATGGAAAGGACACGCCCCCCCATGTTAAAAAGTGCGTTCGTGGAAAAAGCGGCAATGCTTGTTGTTAGCCCGTAATGTAGTAATAATAATAATGATGACGATAAAAATAATAATAATAATAATAATAATAATAACAACAATAACAACAATTTTCCGCGGAACTTTCAATACATAATAATAATGATAATAATGATGATGATGATAATAATAATAATAATAATAATAATAATAATAATAATAATAATAATAATAATAATAATAATAATAATAATAATAATAATAATAATAATAATAATAATAATAATAATAATAATAATAATGACTCTAATTTTAATTTTTATGACTTTATGCAGTGCCGTTTTAAGAAGTTTAGGGCGCTAGGCATTTTTGAAAAATAACGATGACCTTTTTGCTTATCTTACTCTTGGATAACACCAACAATTATAAAGTTAATAATAATATGATTTTCAAGTGGTTTAGGAGGCATTAATCTTTGTGAAAACCACTGTAATTGCTCTAAACATTTAGTAGTCCAGTTTCCTTAGATACTTACTTTTGAATACATTTATTGTTTCAACTGTTAGTGATTTTTTTGTCCAACCTGTTCCATTCATCCGCAAAATTCACGCTAAAGTTTTCTCACTGGTCCAGGTGTTTTCCTATAGCAATACATTGAAGACGTGTTCACAATTTTCCGAAAGTAGATACCCACAAATAACCTGATTATCTCTTTCTCACTAAATTTAGGTCAATACCCACAATTGTTGTGTCTTATTATCAACACCGGATGATGGCACCGAATGATGGGAGCAAATAATAATAATAATAATAATAATAATAATAATAATAATAATAATAATAATAATAATAATAATAATATATAGTGTGCCAATGTAAAGAATCGATCATATGGCACATCTACTTTCCCAGTCATTATTTTGTATGTTTCTATCAAATCCCCTCTCTCTCTTCTCCTTTCTAATGTTGTCAGTCCACAATATTGAAGTCTTTTCTCGTAGTTTAGTTTATGGCATTCATTGACCATCTTCGTTGCTCGTCTTTGCACTTTTTATAAAAGCTCTGTATCTTTTTTCAAGAATGGATTCTATGCCTGAACACAGTACTCTAGATGAGGCCTTACTAATGACTTACATAGTTTAACGATCATTTCTTTGTCTCGACTCACTATTGTCCTTTTCATCTTTCCCAACATTTGGTTTTCTTTTTCCCGGTATGACTAACTAGAGGACAAGATAGCAAATAATGAGATTGCACAGCAAGACCACAATGTGAACATATGGATGGGTGGAATATAATGGTTCTCACACAGGGAAGATCCTCCTGAACCACTCTAAACAGAGAATTCCTCTATGCCATGGCATTCATCAAAATCCTCAAAACACCCCCCCCCCCGCCAACGTCAAGTTCGTTTGTCAAGAAATACATCAAAGTGTCAATCCTTATATTGGATCGGACTGAAAGCCCCGCAAAATGTCATTCGACATTATTGACCGCGCGTCAACTCTCGTCCGTGACAGATCTGTTGAAGTGTAAACATAACAGGATGGATTGATCGATGAAGCCAGACGAGCGATCCGAACGGCAGCAGCATCAGCAGTGCAAGCGGTTATCGAATGGAATTACAACGAACGTGGCGTCACCAGCAACAGAAAAGCAGCTTAGCAGCAGCTCTGTAATTCGTATAATTCGTTGGTGTTAATGGGATCTTACTGGCTTCCGGGGGCGGTTCCACGTTGGGGATTACTGGGGATGCATCCAGGGACGTCATTTGGGGGGTGCAGGGGGTCCGTTCCACCTTTGATTTTTAGAAGGGGGGATTTCGCGAATTTTTGTGTTTTGAAATCCAATGTGTTCTCAATTGTTTTTATAATTTTATACAATCACTGGTATGTACTATGTAGTATCGTATGTAGCATGTACTAGAGACAAAAACCAATTTGCACAATGCATAGGTATTCTTAAAAATACTGCCTGCCTTGCAGTCGAAAGTCTTGCCCCCTGGAAAACAATGCGTCCCTGGATGCATCCCCCCACCGGGCTTTTTTGTTGCTTGTCAGCGGCTTCAGGGTTTACCGGGTCCGAGCGGCCATCCTTTTGTGCAAAACAGAGATGATGATGATGATGATGATGATGATGATGATGATGATGATGATGATGATGATGATGATGATGATGATAACCTTCTTTTTGCTTGTCACTCTTTTACGAGATTTCGTTGCATCCCCCCACAAAACTTCATTATAAATTAGTTGCACGCCCCCCCACCAAGAATTCTCGGAACCGCCACTGCTGGCTTCTGTCTATCCGAATTTAACCATGCGCTGAGAAAATGCACTAGCCAGCTATCATAACCCCGAAAGACTTTTTATACAGTAGCCGAAATAAGGACGCTTAATCTTGACACGTTAAAATATTACCATAGTGTCAGGGTGTTCTAGGAGTTTCTACGTGAAATTAATCGTTGGACTATTGGGAAAATGCGTATCAATCATAGGCGGACTGTGAACTGACAGCTGCTAAAATTGTCTTGAACTGTTGTTTAACTGAACTCCATGTTTTCAGTTGTGTTTATTAGTATTACAAAAGTTTACATGCATCGTACAGTGCACATTTGTATCATGCATCATACATAATACAATAAATATATGTGTATGATCTTAGATCTTAGATCACTTGTAAAGAGATCTTGATCTTAGATCATGCGTACTCTCGTGATCTTTGATCCTGATTTGAGATCAATTTCTCTCTAGTTTTCTTGATCTTTGATCAAGATCATTTTACAAGTGATCGTTCCTAACACTGCGGGTATTCCACCATCTACACTGTACAAGTGTACATTCTACACAGACGCGTCGTCCACAATCTCCACTACATTCTGCATAGACGTGTTGTCCACAATCTACACTGTACAATGTACATTCTACCGTACATAGACGTGCTGTCAACAATCAATCATTCCACACTGTACATTCTACGTGGACTTGTTGTGCAATCTGCTCAGAGCTCCGAGTTAAACACATTGGCCGAAGCTAATTAGGAATTTATAGGAATTTAAGACTGCCTAGAGCCGGAGTGTCGTCCAGGGTATGTTCAGTCACGCAACGGTGGACTTAAGACGGATTACAATAGCCGCTTCAACGATCTTCATGACTAAATACCTTCATGCACGTGTCCACGCTCTTTTAGCCAGACCCCAGGCCTTTAGGGGGCAAATTGACTCGGCTGGAGGGGAAGATACACAGTTCAATGCAAAAATTTGTCGGTGCTGGGATTTGGGAGGAGGGCTTGAGGGGTTTTTTTTGGGGGGGGGGGAGATCTCCCCCTAACAGGTCTGGATAAAACACTGCTACGCTATATCTTGATAGAACAGCATGAACACAAATTTCCTACAGACGCATAATAATCAATATGATATGTGCCCGGCGACAAACATACCGTATTCCTGTATTCCTTCGTGTGCGTGCGTGCGTGCGTGTGTCTGTGATCCCTCTACGGTCTTTTCAAGGAGAATGATAGTAAATACGGTGATTGGAGGTTTCGAGTCCCTCAAGGACCGGCCTAGCGAACGGTTTGCTTATCGATCGATCGATTGTCTTGCTGTCCTTTCTTGTTTTCTCGCCACAATCTCGTCCAGTTCTTTTAATGAATAGACGGGGACTGTGATGTGAACAGGGATATTTTTACGCCCCCTAACACCTCCACCCCCGAATCTGAGACCGACACTCCCCGAATAACCCCCCTCCCCACAATCTGAGAGCCGTGTGACTTTTTTTGCTTGTCAGACTCTTTCTGCAGGGACCCCCAGAATAATATACTAACACCCCCCCCAATAGATAATATAATCCTAGAAATAACCCTGGATGTGAAGGACATGCAGGAAATGGTTCCCATGGTCATCGAGTATACTTCTCCTGTTCACTGTTCAATTCTCCGTTGGTTCACTAAAGACTATGTCGTTTATAATATTATTTTAATTCACTCAGTGGCGGCTCCACATGAGGGGCCACGGGGGGACACCCATTCCCCTATCAAATGCTTGGCCCCAGTGCCCCTGATGGGACTCGTTACTTACTACTACATGCCTATCAACAAATGGTTGCCCCCCCCATGCATAGAAGTTGCCACCCGAACGGCCCCCACACTCGCCAAATCCTGGAGCCGCCACTGACCTCATTCGTTTAGGTCTTGAATTCACAGTCAAAGAGCATGTTTCCATTGAGGATATCCAATATATATAAACCGTGACCATTGTGTTAAAATATAATATATATACAATGTATACATATATATATATATATATATATATATATATATATATATATATATATATATGTGTGTGTGTGTGTGTGTGTGTGTGTATACACATATATATAACCAAGGTTTCAAATTTCAATGTGAAATATTGGTATTTGCTTTTTTTTGCTTGCAGCCGGCAAAGCGTAATGTCCAGTGAGACCGATTTGCTTGGAAGTCGGTTCAGACGAACCTTTTTCTTCCACCCTGAAATCTGAAATGGCACAGGGTGTGGCGTGCGACTTTCCCCCTCACAGCTAAATATTTCATGACCCCCATTTCTAAAATCTGCAACGTCCGTCCGTAATACCCGTATGTTAGTCTATCTTTTCCACAGTAGCACAGATGTGTGATGACATTCTTCTATAAGACAAATGGAGCCAGAGTTACGCATGCATGTCTTCTTCGGTTTCTTTCTCATTTCGACCATTTGTCGAGCCTACGTTGGTTTCATTATTTAAGGATGCTAAGGAAAGATTCTAAGATGTGGGGGTGGGGTGTGGGGGTGTTAGAGGAACCTTAGGGTCTATTCTTTCGCGACGACAAAGCCCGAGACAACCGATCGAAATTAAATATGAATGAGAGTCTGTTCCGCCACACTCACCCAGAGTCGCCAGAAGGACGCAAACGAGCACAAAAGCCGTTATTTCCAGAACACGTTTCGTCATCATTGCTTCTAAAATATATACAGCAAGATATATATTGTAAATTCCGTTGTCATTAATGCACTGCGCAGGAAAGCCTAAAAAGCAAAACCGATCTAAAGTTGGTTCTCACACAGGACAGACCCTCCTGAACCACTTTTATAATAATAATAATAATAATAATAATAATAATTATTATTATTATTATTATTATTATTATTATTATTATTATTATTATTATTATTATTATTATTATTATTAGGGGCCTATTGCTACTACTACTACTTCTACTACTAGTCTACTACTACTACTACTACTACTACTACTACTACTACTACTACTACTACTACTACTAGTTGGTTCTCACACAGGACAGACCCTCCTGAACCACTTTTATTATTATTATTATTATTATTATTATTATTATTATTATTATTATTATTATTATTATTATTATTATGGGCGGAAAGTTAGCAGAGTGGTAACAACGTTGGACGATGGAGCAGGAGGTCGCGGGTTCGAGTCCCGCAAGAGCCCTAAAGGTCGACTCAGCCTTTTTCGCGGTGGTAAAATGAGGAGCAGTGGTGAAAATCTCTGCGATAAGTCAAACAGGTACGCTACGCGATACACTAGCCACGTATCCGTGGCATTGCACGCCTGGCTGAGGGCTATAGAAACGGAGATCAGCGCCGCCTTATGAGCCCGTGAGGCTCGGGGAAGGACTTTGACTTTTTTGATTATTATTTTATATATATTATTATTACTTCTACTGCTGCTGCTGCTACTACTACTACTACTACTACTACTACTACTACTACTACTACTACTACTACTACTACTACTACTACTACTACTACTACTACTACTATTATTATTATTATTATTACTACTACTACTACTACTATTATTATTATTATTACTACTACTACTACTACTACTCAGTGGCGGCCGGTGGGTCTAAGAAGAGGGGGTTGCAATGTTAGTGAGAAAAATTTAACCGTTAAAATTCGGCTGTCATATTTCGGTTCCAATGTGGTCCTATTACGTCGATAGTGATTGTTTTCCACAGGATATTGCCTCAGCATGAATATAATTTATTCCTAATTAAGAAATCTGGTTCATTATAGGCCTGCAACAGGTTTTATAGACATAAAAACAAGTTTAATAATTAATTCGCTCTGTGAGAGAAGCCTATTGAAGGCCTGTTGAATTGAAGGTGTATAGGCCCTAGATATGTAAAAATCTAGTCGATTAGAAGAAATTCTTCGACCAAATCCATATTTTCCTCTTGTTCCTTCTTCATTGCTTTAACCTTTGCAAGAATAATTAATAATATCATTCTCAAATTCGATCTACAGGGTTCGAAATAGAGCACTCCCAGCCTTTTCATACTACACACTAACGCCATTGACTGTACGAGAACGAGCTGCATAAACCAAATGGACCAGTTCGAATGTACAGCTGTAATGTGATATAAAAAACCTGAAGGGAGAACGGAGAGAGGAGAGGCTGCTTACAGATTACTTGCTTATCTTCTCTCTAAGGTCCTATTGAAATTCCGTCAACGAAAACGAAATGTTTGATGTTCTGTATAGACTATAGAGTTTTAAATATTCTCTTCTGTTGAGTGCTCTGCATGTGAACGGCTCTCTTTTCTCAGTTATAAATAGGTTATGGCTTAATAATTATCTTGCTGCAAATAACGTTTCGTTTTTCTCCTTACATGTATTTCAGACTGGAACCGCTTCTAAAGTAGCTTAACGATTACTTATATTTTGACAAATTGTACAGGGTGGCGCAAAAAACCGGACTACATTAAATTCTAACCTAAATGTGACTAGTCCGGTTTTTTGCGCCACCCTGCATTATATTTAGGGATGGTCGGAATTATTTCTTTTAAAACCCTTCAATTTTATCCCGGTAAATAGAATATTGATCTAGTACTCTAGACCAGAGATGTCTATGGGTCCATTTGTTAGAACCCAACCCATCAAATCTCCAACCCAACCCAACCCATGCCGGTAATAGGCTTACCTGACCCAACTAATCTCACCGTAATACATTGCAATGTCCAAAGCCACGACTTATTTTCTGACCGACCCAACCCAACTCATCATAAATATGATAAAGTCTGACCCAACCTAATCGAACCCAACCCTTGGTTTAATCCAACCCATGAATATCTCTGCTCTATACCCTGAAAATTAACCCGACGCATGGGGATCGAGGCGCACAGGTTGTCCCCTCACCGCGGCGGCGGCGGCGGCGGCGGCGGCGGCGGCGGCGGCGGTTTAACTACAACTATTATACTACTATTATTATGCAATACTACCACTACTACTACTACTACTACTACTACTACTACTACTACTACTACTACTACTACTACTACCTACTACTAATGATGATGATAATGATGATGATGATGATGATGATGATGTTGATGATGATGATGATGATGATGATGATGATGGAGGTCTAAAATTTTGAGGTGGAGTGATCTGACCATCACAGAGTTTTGAAAAGGTCGAACACCGACTGGGTCTTTCTCAAGAACACCGTCAGAACACCGAAGTCAAGCAACGTCGAGTTCAGTTACTACTTGGATGGGTGACCGCCCCGGGATCTAGTCGTGGTGCCGACGGCCAACCAAGCCGTTCATCGCTTAGGGGTCAATAAATTGGTAGCAACGCTAAGCTGCGAAGGTAAAACGCAGGTCTAGAGAAAGTAATGACAAACTACTATAGATCAAGCCACCTGCGTCGCCGCTTGCTTAGTACACGGAGGTCAGCGCCAGAAACCCTACGCTCGTTCGAGTACGGGACTACCTTTACCTTTCTACCAACACATCTACGCAATCTTGGCGTAGTCTTTGACTCAAAGCTTCCGTTTGCTATACACGTTTCCACTTTCCACAACAGTCATATCCTGCTTCGGGATCACGTGAAAGCTTAGGGAAATGCACGAGTTTCTTTCCGCCGCTGAATTTTCTCAGTTTGGTGACATGTTTTGTCATGCCTAAAGTGGATTACTGCAACGGTCTTCATCATGACCTACCTGACTACGAGTTGAATCAATCAATAAATCAATCAATCAACTTCTATGGCGTCACTATCACAATGCCCAAGGCACCATCCGATGGCGCACCAAATCCAAATTGAATTAGATCCAGGGCAAGTCAGAAAGATCAGCCAGAAACGGCGGGAGAACAATCTAAAATAGGGGGGGGTGAATTCCTGCTCACTTCCTGACTCCCTTTCACTGCTCCCTCTCTATGCATAGTAATGGGAACTTTCTTGCGGAAATTAACTTGTTTAACTAACTTATTTAGCATAATAAACAAATTAAAAATTATTTTCCTCACTACTCGGACTCTCAAATTTCATTCTGCAATTTTAAATAGTTTCTCTCACACATGGACATTGGTTGGGTCCAACAATGGGTTGGGTTGGATTGGGTTGGGTCAGATATCTCAATGTTCATGGTGGGTTGGGTTGGGTAAGAAATTAAGTCATGGTTTAAGAAATTGTAATGTATTACGTTGGGTTCGGTAGGGTCAAGTAACCCTATTGATTTCGTGTGTTGGGTCGGGTCTGATTCTTTAAGAGTTTGGTTTTAAAAAATGAACCCATGTTCTTGTTTGGGTTCTCTATCCCCAGGGTTATTTCTAGGATTATAAATTGGGGGAGGTGTCGGTAAATTCTGGGGATCTCCTGCTGAAAAAGTCTGACAAGCAAAAAAGGTCATCCCATAGCTGAAATTTGGGGGTGTTGGCGGGTGTCGGTCTCAAATTGGGGGAGGGGTGTCGGGGTTTTAGGGTGTAAAAATATCCCTGCTATCCACCATCTATCTACCTTTAATATTCCTTTTCTCTGACTTACCTATTCCTGACTGCAAATCCGCCTTAACCTGGAATCTGGAAGTACGGACTGACCTCTGGATTACAACCTCGATTCACCACGGACAATGATTCACGACTACGATTATTCACTGAAGCGA